>CM074279.1:29247632-29302632 GCA_037194245.1 Opsariichthys bidens
AATAACGACTCAGTATCTCATAATAATGACTTAGTATCTCATAATGACTTAGTATGTCATAATGACTTAACATCTCATAATAACGACTTAGTATCTCATAATAATGACTTAACATCTCATAATAATGACTTAGTATCTCATAATAATGACTTAGTATCTCATAATAACGACTTAGTATCTCATAATGACTTAGTATGTCATAATGACTTAGTATGTCATAATGACTTAACATCTCATAATAACGACTTAGTATCTCATAATAATGACTTAACATCTCATAATAATGACTTAGTATCTCATAATAATGACTTAGTATCTCATAATAACGACTTAGTATCTCATAATGACTTAGTATGTCATAATGACTTAACATCTCATAATAACGACTTAGTATCTCATAATAATGACTTAGTATCTCACAATAATGACTTAGTATCTCATAATAACGACTTAGTATCTCATAATAATGACTTAGTATCTCATAATGACTTAGTATGTCATAATGACTTAACATCTCATAATAACGACTTAGTATCTCATAATAATGACTTAACATCTCATAATAATGACTTAGTATCTCATAATAATGACTTAGTATCTCATAATAACGACTTAGTATCTCATAATAATGACTTAACATCTCATAATAACGACTTAGTATCTCATAATAATGACTTAGCATCTCATAATAATGACTTAGTATCTCATAATTATCACTTAGTATCTCATAATAATGACTTAGTATCTCATAATAACAACTTAGTATCTCATAATAATGACTTAACATCTCATAATAACGACTTAGTATCTCATAATAATGACTTAGTATCTCACAATAATGACTTAGTATCTCATAATAATGACTTAGTATCTCATAATGACTTAGTATCTCACAATAATGACTTAACATCTCATAATAACGACTTAGTATCTCATAATAATGACTTAGTATCTCATAATAATGACTTAACATCTCATAATAATGACTTAGTATCTCATAATAATGACTTAGTATCTCATAATAACGACTTAGTATCTCATAATAATGACTTAACATCTCATAATAACGACTTAGTATCTCATAATAACGACTTAGTATCTCATAATAATGACTTAACATCTCATAATAACGACTTAGTATCTCATAATAATGACTTAGTATCTCATAATAATGACTTAGTATCTCATAATAATGACTTAGCATCTCATAATAATGACTTAGTATCTCATAATAATGACTTAGTATCTCATAATAATGACTTAGTATCTCATAATAACGACTTAGTATCTCATAATAATGACTTAACATCTCATAATAACGACTTAGTATCTCATAATAACGACTTAGTATCTCATAATAATGACTTAACATCTCATAATAACGACTTAGTATCTCATAATAATGACTTAGTATCTCATAATAATGACTTAGTATCTCATAATAATGACTTAGCATCTCATAATAATGACTTAGTATCTCATAATTATGACTTAGTATCTCATAATAATGACTTAGTATCTCATAATAACGACTTAGTATCTCATAATAATGACTTAGTATCTCATAATAATGACTTAGTATCTCATAATAATGACTTAGTATCTCATAATAATGACTTAGTATCTCATAATAATGACTTAGTATCTCATAATAATGACTTAACATCTCATAATAATGACTTAGTATCTCATAATAATGACTTAGTATCTCACAATAATGACTTAGTATCTCATAATAATGACTTAGTATGTCATAATGACTTAGTATGTCATAATGACTTAACATCTCATAATAACGACTTAACATCTCATAATAACGACTTAGTATCTCATAATAATGACTTAACATCTCATAATAACGACTTAGTATCTCATAATAACGACTTAGTATCTCATAATAATGACTTAGTATCTCACAATAATGACTTAGTATCTCATAATAATGACTTAGTATCTCATAATGACTTAGTATGTCATAATGACTTAACATCTCATAATAACGACTTAGTATCTCATAATAATGACTTAGTATCTCATAATAATGACTTAACATCTCATAATAACGACTTAGTATCTCATAATAACGACTTAGTATCTCATAATAATGACTTAACATCTCATAATAACGACTTAGTATCTCATAATAATGACTTAGTATCTCATAATAATGACTTAGTATCTCATAATAATGACTTAGCATCTCATAATAATGACTTAGTATCTCATAATTATGACTTAGTATCTCATAATAATGACTTAGTATCTCATAATAACGACTTAGTATCTCATAATAATGACTTAGTATCTCATAATAATGACTTAGTATCTCATAATAATGACTTAGTATCTCATAATAATGACTTAGTATCTCATAATAATGACTTAACATCTCATAATAATGACTTAGTATCTCATAATAATGACTTAGTATCTCATAATAATGACTTAACATCTCATAATAATGACTTAGCATCTTTAACTTAATTTTTTTTTTGTCATAATAATGTCTTAACATGCTAAGTCATTATTATGATATGTTAAGTCATTATTATCAGAAAGTTTCTCATTATTGTGATTTACGGAATTTTTTTTCTCAACAGTGGCGGGAACGGGCTTCCATATATTAGAGATGATAAATAAATCAAGGTGTTTTTATTACTGTAATATATTCAGTCTTACTTAACTATAATAACCTTTGTGCAAACTGTTTAAAGCCAATCGAAAATCTTAATTTGCAGTCTTTATACAAACTGTCTCCCTCTCAGGCATCCATTTATTTACTGCTTAGTCTCGTTAGATTCATTATCAGCCAGCAAGTTTTCCTTGTCTCTGTGTGTAATTAGTGACTTCAACATACATTAGCTGTTAAACACTCATTAGCGCGGAGGTTATTGATTCACTCGGAGACCTCAGCAGGAACGCAGGCCTGCTTTTCCCCAGACATCTGCTTGTTCGTTCTGCGCAGAAAGCCAGATCCCATTCATCCCCATTTGAACGGCTCTCTGCGCTCACGACGGCTCATTTGCTCCCTGATGGAGATGAACTGGTCCAGAGAGCTGCGATCCAGCTGTACACGCGCAAATCCGGTTCGGAGGCGGGACCTCTGGTCACTCGCAATCTCTGGAGTAATTAATTTCACTCATCGCGATTGCATTAATACAGCATCTTCTGCCTGCTCTCAAAATGAAGACATATTAGTCTGAGAGAAAGGGAAAACAACAGCCACGAAACACCTTCTCTTTGTCAAGGGTTTTTTTTTTTTTTAAGCAACTGGTGCTGAATGACTTTCTATCTTTTGACTCAACTTAAGAGAACGAACCGTTCCCAGAAGTCTAGTGATGTTTCGCATTCACTCGTAGCACTATGGCAAGCCATTCTGACTTTTATTCATTCTCAGGATATGAATTCTTGATTTCAACAAATCAATTTTTACTAGTTAAAATGCTAATTCTTGATATCAGGAATTACATTTCCACTAGTAACAGTGTTAATTCCTGATATTGACAATTCAACTTTTGATATCAATAACTAAATTTTAGTTATCAAGAATTACATTTCCACTAGCATAAACTATTGTTGATATCAAGAATTGTATTTTTCCTAGTGAAATCTCGCCATAGGCTGCCATTCAAATTCAATTGTTGATATCAAGAATTGATTTCTTACTAGTTGAAATTCCAATTTCACATATCAGGAATACAATTCTTACTAGTAAAAATCATCATTTTTGATATCAATAATTACATTGTTACTAGTAAAAATGCAAATGTCTGATATCAAGAATTCAATCGTCACTAGTTGAAATGTCTATTCTTGATATCAACAATTGAATTGCTACTAGTAAAAATATTCATTTCTGATATCTGAAAATGAATTCCTGATATCAATATGATTTCTGATATCTAAAACGGCTTTCTTACTAGTAACAATCACATTCATGATATCAGAAATGAAAATTTTTCTAGTAGCAATTCAGTTGTTGATATCAAGAATAGACATTTGCACTAGTAACAATGTAATTGTTGATATCAGAAATTTTCATTTTTACTAGTAAGAATTTTTTTTCCTGATATGTGAAACTGGAATTTCAACTAGTAAGAAATCAATTCTTGATATCAACAATTGAATTTGAATGGCAGCCTATGGCGAGATTTCACCAGTAAAAATACAATTCTTGATATCAACAATTATAGTGGAAATGTAATTGTTGATATCACAAGTTCATATCCTGAAAATGAATAAAAGTCAAAACGGCTTGCCATAGTGGCAGAGATATTAAGTCACCTGACTTATATGACTTCCCGTGTTTTGTAGCAGGAGTTTGTTTTCTTAATCTCTAGATTTTGGATGCTCCATTTACATGGCTTCTCATTTCCTATAACAAAGCTCAAGCAAATGAAACTGGCCTCCAAAGCAAGATGCTTTCCTGAAGCATTTTTGTGCATCAAATCCGTTTAGTTTCACAGAGTCTGAATCATAAACACCCATCTTTATGTCATAGTCTGTGAATAAAACACTTACCAAGGTTACTTAATGCATTAACTGAAATGAGTTTGAATTGAGAATGTGCGTTACGGTATTTATTAATCTTTAACGTTGGTTAATAAAAAATGTTTGTGTTAGCTCAGGTCCATTAACAGCACCGTTTGAGTTGAATAATGTAGTAAATGTTGCTTTAGACATTGTTATTAGTTCTTGTTATTTGATGATCACAAATTGAACCTTATTGTAAAGTGTTACTAAAACAACTGAAATGCTTCACGATTACTTGTTATTTTTGCGAATGTAATGGTGAAGACTAAACTATTATGTGTTTTGGCGAATCTGGAGCACTACGGCAAAACAAATAGGTCTATATACATATAGCTTAGCTGTGAGCTTGTGAATTAACTCTTCGCCGGCAGTTTGATTGACAGGCGATCTGACCAATCATAACCCTGAATCCGCAATTTTGTCTGAAAGCGGTCGGGGGAGTTAGTAGATTAACGTTGGTGAACTTGAATCACGTCTTTCCGCGCTTGAAACAACATTCCTTCTGATGTTCATTCATGTTTATTTGATGCTATAAATGAACTAGTATGAAGAGATGATCGAGGAGCTACAGCGATCTGTCACCACACATTAAAGAGACACTGATCACCTGTCAATCAAACTGTTTGCGAAGGGTCAATTGCATGTAATTATGCTTAATTCCTAGTTATTACAACAGTAAATACATGTAAAATGAAACAGTGACACTGTAAAATAAAGTGTTACATAATTTTTCATCTCGATGCACGTAGAAAACACACTAAGGTTCGCACTAAGAAGTATTTTCTCAAACTGGGTACAATGAGATGTCATTATTCTACTCATCCTTCACCCATCCGACATTACGAGGACATTCAAAAACATAAAAGCAATAACGAATTTCTACGACAGACCATTGATAACCCCCGATTGTTTCCGCAGCAAAATGACAGACGTGTCACTGTAGTGATAATAATTCAAAGTGATTTCCGTCATTGTGACTGACAATAAACAGTGTATTTACCTGCATACAAACAATCCAGTAAACACTGCTTACAGGGATTAGAAGTGAAAAGAGGAGACAATTAGATTTTATAGCATCCGTGTGAAAACAAACCTGGAAAGAGACGTGATGATTTGGGGAGAAAAACAAGAGATTCTCGGTGCATTCCAGTGAATTATTCATGGGATACGTCGTAAATTAAATCAGGAGAGCAGACCAGAAATGTGCAGTTGTCCTTTTTCATAAAGAACAGAACGCAGCCACTGAAAACAGCTCTGGCCACGGATGTTCTCGTTATACGACATCACATTAAAACACCAATGTTATTTTCCTGAACATGAAGGAAATTTTACAGCTCATTCAGTCAAACTGACAGATAATGATTATTTGTTGCACAACTTTATGTTTTGAAATGATTCAAGTAGAACTTCCCCAAAAGAAAGACACATCCCATAATCTGAATCGCAGTCGACTCTTCAGGAAAAAGTCACCTTTACTTTCTGGCCAGTTGTTAATACCTAGAATGGCGATAGATCCTTTTCCCATTTGGCACCTAAACTCTGGAACAATCTTCCTAGCATTGTTCGGGAAGCAGACACACTCTGTCAGTTTAAATCTAGACTAAAAAAAACATCTATTTACCCTGGAATACACATGACACATTATCAATTTTTTTCTTCGTATCCGTTAAAGGATTGTTAGGCTGCATGGATCAGGTCAGCTGGAACGGGGAACACTTCCTATAACACCAGATGTACTCGGTACATCAGAAGAAGAATGCTAATTTTTGTCTCTCTGCTTATCCCGAGGTTTACCAATTAACGTGATTGGCTGGATCCGGGCCGAGTCCGGGTCGGATGGGGAACCTGTGCCTGTGCACAGCAGCAGCGTGATCCTGGGGTGTCGGCGGAGACTGTGTGAACGAGCTCATCCCTGTGAGGGCCTTACCGACACATCAGCCAGTGGCACAGATCCCCAACAAACCGTCCCATACCGGCGTGATGGAAAAGATCTTAAACTAGATGGAACTAGATTAAATATTTTGACTGTTGCGATCCCAAATCGGTTTAATGACCTGTAACTCTGTCTGAGTATCGGACAAGTGTTCACTGTTGACCAGAGGAGAACTGACCCCCCGACTGAGCCTGGTTTCTCCCAAGGTTTTTTTCTCCATTTTGTTGGAGTTTTGGTTCTATTTATTATTGATTCATTCCGTTGCAAAGATCAATAGTTATTCGTCTAGTTAATTTCTGTATATCAGCACTGGAGAAAACAGTGACGTAATCGTCCGGCTCAGCTCAGTTCGCATACAACGGTGCCAATGCAGGCATATCAAAAACACTGCTGAATATCAAGCAAGTGTCCCCAACTTAAGCGAGCCGAAGGCTAAGAACCAAAACTCCAACAAAACGGAGAAAAAAACCTCGGGAGAAACCAGGCTCAGTCGGGGGGCCAGTTCTCCTCTGGCCAACAGTGAACACTTGTCCGATACTCAGGCAGAGTTACAGGTCATTAAACCGATTTGGAGTCGCAACAGTCTAAATATATAATCCAGTTCCATCTAGTTTAAGATCTTTTCCATCGCGCCGGTATGGGACGGTTTGTTGGGGATCTGTGCCACTGGCTGATGTGTCGGTAAGGCCCTCACAGGGATGAGCTCGTTCACACAGTCTCCGCCGACACCCCAGGGCCAAAAAGGTGGATAAGTCATGAAGATGTTATTAACAATAACATCATTATTTTCTCTAAGTCAGCTTTGGAATAAAGTGTGTATTATGAAAAGTAAGTAAATTTGATTTGCAAACCGTATCTACTCGGTGTGAACGTGACAGAACATACACAGGAAAGCAAATACACATTTCAGTGAGATTTCTCTGCCAACAGAAGTTCACGCGTGCGTTTCTCTTATGTGTTTTCATGGCTTCTCGTTGTGTAATAGAGGCATAATCAGCTTTTTCTGTTCATGTTGGAGAGTTTCTCTATACGTCCCCTCACTTTGTCTTCAGGTGAACCTGAACACCAAGGCATTCATGAACCTAATTATCTGTCTTATGAAGGAAGGTGGTTGGTTTCCATGACAACCTTGTGAAAGACGCTTCCATGTTCAGTTAATTGCGGTCGTACGGCACTGTTGTCAAAAAACGTCTCCTTTTAACTGAGCAGTTCACATGCTCTCATAACTATAACTATAGCGTTATCCATGTGCACAAGTCCATTTTATGTCTCTCTAGTTTCCCTCTAAAATAAATATGTTTCTATTCTGCTTTAATAACAAGAGCACAGGAGCTGAAACCTGAGGATCTCATGAAAAATGTCCCATTATTTAATGCTTTAACAAACAAAGAGCAAGACATTTGTTACAGCGTTCATTAATCTTAATAAAAATATGACTGTTCATGTCAGTCTATTAGTAAATGTTGAAATGAACCGAGATTAATAAATGCTGCAGAAGTATTGTTCATTACTAATGTAGTTAACCAATGATACCTTCTTGTAAAGAGTTAATGAGAAAACTTACTTTTTAATTCTCATTCATTTTTATTATTTTTTTCAAATCAAACACTTTACAGTAACAGTGAATTTTACAAGGTTATTTTGTCATTCATCATCGGAGTCTGATACTCTCCGCTACATAATTAAAGCTGCGACAGTCGAGTGAAGTGTCCCACATGTCTGTGGATTGTCCGAGTATTTAAATTTTCTTTTTGGAATTTTCAGTGTTGACACACTTCTGTAATGAAGGGCGAGTCAGCGGAATGAGATCCAATAGCAGGCTTTGTTAAAACACAGAATGGTCATTACCGGAATATCAGAGGTAAGCAGGTTCGTGGTCAATAAACTGGCAGTAAATCCAAATGGCAGGCAGAGAACGTTCAAAAAACATGGAAACAGGCAAAAACAAGACCAGGAAAACAGACACGGGAAATAACGCTCAGAAATGACAGAGTGACCAAAACAAGACTTCGCAGTTTGTGTTGTGTGAGAATGGTGTTTATACGTGGTGTGGGTGATGAGGTGCAGCTGGTGCGGTAATCAGTGACTGGGTACAGGACTTCTGGGAAATATAGTGTGAGAGAGAGAGTGTGAGTGCGTGGTGTATAGTCCAAAGTGAATTGCCCTCTAGAGGTTGTCCTGGGTACTTACGATCGTTACTTCTACTCACACTTCTTCACACTACAGAGAATGTCATAGAATAGTGCATAAGTATGCAAATTCAGACACAGCTTTAGTCAAAGTCCCTTTAAGTCAAGTCCTTTCACTTCTGAAGCAATCTAACGCAGCTGTTTCATATATTTTAGGGATGCGCCATATTTATCGGTCTGATAAATTATCGGCCGAAATGGGTGAAAATTACGTAATTTTTATCGCTCGAATAAATAAATGAAATCCGATAATGTACACTGGCTGGTAAATCAATCAGTCTCATTTATCCGAGATTCATTCACTTGCCGATTGCAATTGACTGCAGCTTTAAAACTGTGTCGCGCTCATCACATCATTATCTGTGAACACTTTGCCGGTTTGGAAGTTTTTCTCGGTGGCAGAGGAGGACAATGCCATTTGCAAAGCATGTTTAGCAAGGATTCAGAAAGGAGGAAAAAAGGAATCAAGTTTTAACACAACAAATCTTATACGTGAAAGATCGTCATCACTGCGAAGCTGTATTAGAGGCCGTTCACATACTGGGTCTAAAAACACGAGCAAAGCGTTAATTAGTTAATGCACTGCGAAATAACATGAACATTTTTATTAACTAACATTAATGAAGATTAAATACTGTAAGGTTACACAGTTTTTTGTTAGTTCATGTTAGTTAATGCATTAGCTAATTAACTTATTGTTTTTCCAAAAAACTTTGGTCAATGAAAAAAAAAAGAAAAGATTTTGAGTCCCTGATATACAACTCCCATTAGGAGCTGGACATATTTTTCTTAGATTTGTTTTTCTTGTGGCAGACCGTTTTTTTTTTTTTTTTTTTTAATTGAATTGAATTGAATTGAATGTACTATATTAACGTTTTATAATGTTTTTATTTTTTTATTATTTAGTGTTTTTTTAGGGGATTTTATGGTACTGAATTGTATTTATGGAATAGTTATGATCCATTTATTACCTGTTAACATCTTTTTCAACTTAAATCTCTTGAATCTTTGGAGTAACAGACTGAAGTTTGGTTTCTTTGTAAAGCGATTGTTGCTGAAGTGAAAAAAAGTTAAAGTGAAACTTAAAAAAAGTTCTAGAACTTTGTTTATTATTATTAAAAATGCATAAAAATACTATTTTGAAATTTTATATGAAATATAAAATGTTTTACTCTAGCCACAAATCTATACAAGTTGTGCTCCAAATTTGAGGTTGATATCTCAAAAAATGAGCTTTCAGTCAGATTCAGTACCAAACGCTTCCACTGGTGAAAATCCCATGTAATCACATACACAGTAATGAATTACTGTAAAAAATTACAGCATTATTTTACAGCCGCTAGCTGTTTTTTAATAATGCAGCATATTGCTGTAAATTGCAATGCATTCTGGGGTCACGTGTTGGTTTGACTCAAATTTACAGAATATAGCTGTAAATTGACCCTTCGTAATTTAAAAAAATACAGTTATTTACTATAATCAGAGAATACAGGGAAATTCTGTAAATTAAATTACAGGAACACTACTATACATTTTTCAGTAACTGGCTGGCAACCCTGCTTCCAGTATTATACTGTAAAATTTACAGTAATTTTTTAACAGTGCACTGTAATAATTACTGTAAAAATTACAGCATTATTTTACAGCCGCTGGCTGTTTTTTTAATAATGCAGCATATTGCTGTAAACTGCAATGCATTCTGGGGTCACGTGTTGGTTTGACTCAAATTTACTGAATATAGCTGTAAATTGTCCCTTCGTAATCTAAAAAAATACAGTTATTTACTGTAATCAGAGAATAAATTACAGTAACACTACTGTAAATTTTACAGTAACTGGCTGGCAACCCTGCTTCCAGTATTATACTGTAAAATTTACAGTAATTTTTTAACAGTGTAGCAAAAGCCAAAACCTTTACCATTCGGATGAAGTAAAAAACTTTAAATAACTAAAGTATAAAACCGAAGGGCGGAGGGGTTAACTATACCGAAGTAACACAACCTTTTTGACAGGTGAAGAGACTGACGAGACAGCAGAAGTGGAACGGGTGCTGAAGTAAAGCACAGGGAACTCTTCAGAAAAGTTACCCACTAGATCACGATCTACAAAAGAATTTGTTTATATTATTAAATAGACGGTGAACTAACAAATATTAATAAATGCTGTAACAAATGCTTTGAATGAAGAAATCCAAGTTCTGAAAGGGTTTCACAGCCAAGTCAAAATACTAATAATTGACCTTCACCTGTTGTTATGGTGCTCTCACGCCACACATCATGTTCTCACGATGTGAAAAATACATCGCGGAGCAAAGAGGACACTGACAACATATGAAACAGTTTCATATTTAAAATTTGTAATTTTTTAAAGAAGTTTAATCAATAAATAGCGTCTAGTGTGTCTTTAATGTGTGGTGACAGATCGCTGTAGCTCCTCGATCATCTCTTCATACTAGTTCATTTATAGCATCAAATAAACATGAATGAACATGAGAAGGAATGTTGTTTCAAGCGCGGAAAGACGTGATTCAAGTTCACCAACGTTAATCTACTAACTCCCCTGACTGCTTTGTCAGACAAAATGGCGGTTGTGATTGGTCAGATCGCCTGTCAATCAAACTGTCTGCGAAGGGTCAATTGAGATAAAAGCATTTTAACCTTCGAAATATTACAATCTTCATTTTGCAAACCCACAGAATGTGTGCTCTGAGTTTCCTTCAAATGTCTGTCATTATTCAGATACTAAATATTAAAATGTCAATAGTTCAGGTAATTTTATTCCCTTCAGAAACTGACAAAAGCCAGTTCTCACATCTGATATTAAAATCACAGGCTGTTCAGTGGGTGCTGAACTTATTCAAACAGGCCAAAAGCTTGTGTTCGGACTCATGACAGACTTTGGAGTTCTTCACAACAAAGCCGAAGTTCTCTAACCCCGCCATCCCATCAAACTTCACCAGGCTTCGTCCTTTGAAATGGAAATGAATCTTTCCTGTTGTGTTCGCTGTCGTCTCTCATTTCATCTTCCAGGCCTTCTGTCCAGCATCACTTTGTCCCATCGTGGCTGTCACGTTCTGAAAGATGTTTGTGAGTGATGATTTGAACTGTATCGCCTTTCATTTTCGTGACCAATACGCCCCGTTTCATAACCCGATTGGCACTGTGTAGTGAATCCTCCTGGAGAAACGTATATTAGTTCCAAAAGCCACAGCCTGATCAAATATTCAGCTCGACACACACGCGCACAGATTCAAAAGCAGACTACAGATTCCAGCTGTGTCTTTCAGCTTGTCCTGTCAAACAGTGAATGATTTATGGAAAGGCAAAGGGTGCCGATATCTAAGAAAGTTTACTTGCTGAAGTATTGTTGCTTCTGAACTCTTATAGCTGTCTTATGTGATCGTATCATATCAGGAAAGTTTTTGAAAAATGCTCTAATTTTTTACACAGGTTTACATTGATGATTCTAGTTGTGAAGAAGCCCGAAACTCACTGTTTTCCAGTACAAACATCTAAACATTCTTAAATCAAGATAGATTTACTGGAAATGTAAAATGACTAAGTTTTGTTTTTGAAAAATAAAGTGAGTTTTGCTTAACAAATGGTGTCTTTTCTTTCTTATCTTCAGTCATTTTGCTTCTCCAGTAAATGTATCTTGATTTAAGAACGTTTACATATTTGTGCTGGAAAACAAGAGGAAGAACATTGTTTTTTTGCAGTGTGATTCATTTTAAAGGCTTGCACATTGTTCACAGTATTCATTTTCTTCATAATTTGCAGGGTTCGGTCTTTCTCATCACATTCACCCAATCAAGAGATCTTAATGAAACTGTCGCTGCTAACAAAACATGTTTTGCAGCTTCGTCACATGAACTCGGTCTTTTATGGTGGTTTCTCTTTCAGCTCAACTCAGTTGAATAAACTTAATTAAAGTTGGATATTTTGCATTTTTATTTTTAGATAGGCTCACCTGAATAATAATATAGACATTTGAAGGAAGGAAGCTCTAACGCCCCCTTGAGTCCTGAGGTTTGATACGTCACATCACATGCATTTCCATGTGTTTGCAATGCACCAGTCAAGTATTTGTGGTGTTTTTTGCCCATACTGTCTTGTTTTCCAATACAAGTATCAAAACTAGTGTTGCAGTAATCGAGACCGGTCTTAAGACCATTTTTTGAAGGTCTTGTCTTGTTCTCAGACTAAAAAGGAAACTCTGGATTTTATTTCAAGACCGGTCAAAACCATAACTGCGGGGATATCGGTAAATTGCCTTTGCATTGTCTGATTTCTTTCTTAACATCATTCATTTTTTTGGATGTAAAACTTCCTGCTTCAAATCCAAATAACTTATTTCTAATTACTTTTATTTTGTTACTGTTGTGCCGGGTCAGAAATCAACAAGGGATTCTGTCAAAAATGTCACATATAAATGGCCAAAAAATTCAAGAAATGATTGCTTGTATAAGGTCTTGATGTTTATATTATAACATTTGATATAATTAAGCAATATCACAAGAAAGTTTTAACAAATATTTCTATAAATGTTCAATCAACAAAATTACATTTTTAAAACATTAATCTCAAAATGATTTATGCATTTGCAATTTTATCAATTCAGATGCAACTTCTGTTCCACCTCTGCAGTGTAAAGATGAATTTAGTTGTTAGTGGTTAAAAAATAAGACATTTCTCAGGCAGTAAATGTAGAGAGTAAATGTATGTGTTCAGATGAATTTGAGGAGCGCTAGTCTGGTCTTGGTCTTGTCTTGGTCTCAAACCCTCAAAACCTTGATCTAATCTTGGTCTTAACCCCTCAAAGTCCTGATCTCGTCTTGGTCTCAACCCCTCAAAGTCCTGATCTTGTCTTGGTCTCAACGCCTCAAAGTCTGGGTCTTGTCTTGGTCTCAACCCCTCAAAGTCCTTGTCTTGTCTTGGACTCAACGCCTCAAAGTCTGGGTCTTGTCTTGGTCTCAATGCCTCAAAGTCTGGGTCTTGTCTTAGTCTCAACCCTTCAAAATCTTGGTCTGATCTGGGTCTTGTCTTGGTCTCAACCCTTCAAAATCTTGGTCTTGTCTGGGTCTTGTCTTGGTCTCAACCCCTCAAAGTCCTGGTCTTGTCTTGGTCTCAAACCCTCAAAGTCCTGGTCCTGTCTTGGTCTCAACCCCTCAAAGTCTGGGTCTTGTCTTGGTCTCAACCCCTCAAAGTCCTGATCTTGTCTTGGTCTCAACGCCTCAAAGTCTGGGTCTTGTCTTGGACTCAACGTCTCAAAGTCTGGGTCTTGTCTTGGTCTCAACGCCTCAAAGTCTGGGGTCTTGTCTTAGTCTCAACCCTTCAAAATCTTGGTCTTGTCTGGGTCTTGTCTTGGTCTCAAACCCTCAAAGTCCTGGTCCTGTCTTGGTCTCAACCCCTCAAAGTCGGGGTCTTGTCTTGGTCTCAACCCCTCAAAGTCTTGGACTTGACTTGGTTTTGTCTGCATCTTGTCTTGGTCTCAACCCCTCAAAGTCCTGGTCTTGTCTTGGTCTCAACCCCTCAAAGTCTTGGACTTGACTTGGTCTTGTCTGCATCTTGTCTTGGTCTCAACCCCTCAAAGTCCTGGTCTTGTCTTGGTCTCAACCCCTCAAAGTCTTGGACTTGACTTGGTCTTGTCTCCATCTTGTCTTGGTCTCAACCTCTCAAAGTCCTGGTCTTGTCTTGGTCTCGACACACACTGGTCTTGGATTAGGCGGTCTTGACTACAACCCTAATCTAAACATTCTTAAATCACGATATATTTGCCTGAGAAGCAAAATGACTGAAGATATTAAGTCTTGTTTACTGAAAAATGAATCAAAATGAAGTGAGTTTATGATTTAAACAAGAAAAAAAAAACAAAAATCTGCCAATAGAGTGAGAAAAAAATCAGATTGTTTACCTTTTAATTAAGTTTATTTTTCTGAGCCTATTGACAGATATTGTTCTTGTTTTAACTCGTTTCATTTTGATGCATTTTTTGTCCGAAAACAAGACTTAAAACCATCAGTCATTTTGCTTCTCCAGTAAATGTATCTTGATTTATGTGTTTAGTGCTGGAAAACGAGACAAACACACTTTTTTTTTACAGTGTGCACCTTCAATTTGATGTAGCACCCCAAACACATTTTTAATCAGCATATGTTACGATCCTTTTTTGCACACAGAAAATATCAATGGCGATATGTATTCCACCAGTGGTTGTTGTGAAAACCCGTCATAGTTAATAGTAGAGCTCGTCTCGTGTTTTGCTGTCATGGGTCACTGGCTTTAATAACAACTATTACACAGCTTGAGGAAAGGAAGTATAAAACTTGCTGGCAGTCTATTAAATCATTGATTTACTCTTATCCAGTATCTGCACGGAGTTGAGCAGAAGTCAAGAAGTCACTTCTGCTGAAATAAGCTGTTTCAAAGAACGAATGAGTGCAGAACCTCATGGACATGCTGAATTTGATATGAAGCTCTGCTTCTCTCTGCATTCGATGGCAGGTGTCAGAAATGATATGGAAACGAACAACAGAACTCGGAGCATCATGGGAAGGTATGAAAGCAGACTATTATACGGCTCGGAGGTTTATTTAACAAGACTTGAATACACACACATAAAAAACACATATCAGCTAACAAGTCGTTTGACATTTGCAATGAGCATCTCATCGTGTCGAGATTTAAAGCAGACAACAGACTCTTCACACGCACACATATAAGTGATTTCAAATCTTTTTGTGTTCCATAGAAAATGGAACATCACACAGGTTTGGAATGACATGAGGGCGAGTAAATCCAGGCTTTGAAAACACGTGTATACAGCGTTCATAATTCCATCTGTACCGTCTGTAAATCATTGCTCATTTATAAGACGAACACATCTTCCCCAGAAGGAATTACTGTATATTATTTCAGGTCTGAGGACAGTTATAATAATTGGACACGGAGCAGTTTTCCGGCTGTGACATTTGAAAGGAAGTTATCTATATGTGTGAAACAAAGACTGCTCATATTAATGCTAATTTCTTCATGTTAGTTATTGTCATACCTGTTTAAATCTCCTGACATGCTGATTACATGCAAATGTCCCTATTAGGGCATTTTAATCTTTACGACGGTGATGAAACAGATGAAACCTTCACGCTCCTCAAAAACCATTGTCATGCAGCCTTTTGGGACTATAGCGGGAATGAGAGATTAACCTTTACCAAACGCCTGCTAGTAACAGGAAATGTCGCTGCATTGTACACTGTCCTATAGAGTCTGATAAGTATTCGCTTCATTATTGTGTTTTGATGCTCCTCAGAAATGTGTAAGATGAAGACGCAAAATGCGGAACTTTCATTTGATGGCCTTCCAAAAATTCAGCATTTAAAGGGGTGGTTGATTATGATTCAATTTTTTAACTTTAGTTAGTGTCTAATGTTGATGTTTGATCATGACATCTGCAGAGTTACGACGCTCAAAGTTCAATGCGAAGGGAGATATTTTCTTTTACAGAGATCATTTTTTAAGGACTACAACAAACGGATGGTAGGACGAGCTTCTTCCTGGGTTGGTGACATCACTAACCCCAAAATTTACATAAACCCCCCACCCCGAGAACACATAACAAAGGGGGCGGGGCCATGTTGGGCTGCTTTAGAGAAGAGGAAGAGTTGTTGTAGTCGAGTGTTGTTGATGCCGTCTTTTACTCCGGACTGCTTCACAAACGAGGGTCGATTCAACACAAAAGATGAACATGACGACACATGCTAGTGATGAGTTGATCAACTCCACAGCAACGACATCAATTTATCCACTAACCGTTCAGAAACGTCTAAAAGTTGGAACTTCTTCCTGAATCTCTCCATCCGTGTCGACTCCGGTTTGAACAATGTAAGGTTAAACATCGTCCTCATTTTGTCTGCGTGAGATTCTCCTGCTTTGTTGTTGTTGAGCAACCAAAACGTGAGCTGTTAAAGCTCCCCCCTCTTTTGAAAAGGGGGCGGGGAGCAGCAGCTCATTTGCATTTAAAGATGCATTTTTCTCACGCCCAAATAGGGTCAAATTTGACAAGCTATAATAAATTATCTGTGGGGGATTTTGAGATGAAACTTCACAGACACATTCTGGAGACACCAGAGGTTGATATTACATCTTGTGAAAGGGGCATTATAGGTCCCCGTTAACAATTGCTTAAATCTAAACATGATGACTCAAGAAAATCCAGAGTTTGCCCAATCATGTTGATTCTGACTGGGCGGCATTATGTTCATTACGGAACAAGCATTTAATTTTTATCTTCTCATGTACAGTAATTCTCCATGGGACCTGTTTGTAGACCTATCTGATAAACTTTGAGATCAGTCACTCTTCACTGATCTATCAAACCGACCAATCATCAATCAGCAGCTTGTCTTCCATCTCATTGACATCTCTAAGATGAGCCCTTTCCTTCCCTTGTGAAAAGAAGTGTGAATTTAATGCGCACGTTAAAAGTATATTAAAAAAAATAAAAAATAAAAAATAAATATATATATATATACTTGCAGATAATTTATTATTAATGAAAAAGGCCACTTAAAGTGAGTACACTTTCATGTCTAACACACTTAAATGCACTTTTAAAGTACATTTATTCTGTGTTGTTGATGAAAACTAAAAGCACACGTGAAGTACTTGAGTAAATTTAATATCGAATAGCACAGGACAGTTAAAATTATAAAGCTAATATCATTTCAATGTACTTAATTGCAGCTTTGCAATTTGTAATTGCTTATATATTTAAATACAAAACACAAGTTTCAATAGAAATGACATTGAAATATGGTTAAAGTGTACCGCCGAATTTACTGACAAGCATTTATGACCAACTAAAATATACTTTAAAGACATTAAAAGATAATAACAAGGGTTTTTATCAACACCATGTTCGATGCATGATTGTAAACTAAAGGATATTATAAAACAGCAATTGCATTTCTGTTAAATGCCAAAATGTTAAAACTTGGTGGACAGATGTGGATTGAAGTCCGCTCAATGTCTATATAAAATATATATGCATATATATTTTGTCATTTTGAAGTGAGTTGTTATGACAGATAGTCTGGAAGAATATTAAAGCATCACTGTATAGGTGAACCGCTGTACTTTAGGTTTAAACTACGCCATTTTCAGGAAATACATGTTCATCCTCACATTTGTGAGGAGCGCTAAAGCGAAGCTGTAAATGAAAAGAAAAATGTACTAGCACGGATATTTTTCAGATCAAACATCACGCATGTAGCATCAAATATTTCCTAAAGTCTGAGCTTTTCACCCGATTCAGATTGGACTCTTTGAGAGACTCTGATGTTAAATGCCTTTTTTGGCCTTTTCTCTGCAGACAACTGAGGCCGGTGAGAAAATGTGTCACGTTTGTGATATAACTTTTTAGCATTTTTTCCACGTTCCTTAGCAAACCCTGGAAAAATCCCTTCCAATTCTGAGTGCTCTCTGAAAGGGCTGTAAAAACCAATCGCACAGGTCAGCATCCGGCGTAACGACCACAGTCAAGTGCACTTCATATGACACACTTGCTCGTGTTGAGAGAATGACAGTGGACTTCATTCAGAGGATGGAAATCAATCACACTGACACACGGGGAGAGAGAAGTCTGTAAGGCCCATTCACAACAACTATAAAAGATATAGATATAGTTCTAAAAATCGGTCTAAATGTAAAAAAATGGCAGAATCCACAGCCCAACTGTAACAATAAAGACAGAGGAAAGATTTCATTGGAATCACTTTCAGAATGAGCTGATCAACTTTAATGAGCTCAAGCATTTAAAGAGGCAGATGACAAAACTGCAGCGCTTACAATAGAGAGAACGATATTGTGTGCTGGTGAAGATAATATAGTTATCGTTATAGTTGTTGTTGGTGTGAACGGGCCTTTATTCTGACCCAGAGTCAGATAACTACACTGTTAAAAAATTTTCCCATTAAAAAACAACTGGCAGCACGGTTGCCAGCTAGATACTGTAAAATAACAGTATCTTACTATTGGTGAAATTTACAGTTGGCTACTGTTTATTAAAAAACAGTAAAGACCTGGAAGCACGGTTGCCAGCAAGCTACTGTAAAATAACAGTATCTTACTATTGGTGAAATTTACAGTTGGCTACTGTTTATTAAAAAACAGTAAAGAACTGGCAGCACGGGTGCCAGCAAGATACTGTAAAATAACAGTATCTTACTATTGGTGAAATTTACAGTTGGCTACTGTTTATTAAAAAACAGTAAAGAACTGGAAGCACGGTTGCCAGCAAGATACTGTAAAATAACAGTATCTTACTATTGGTGAAATTTACAGTTGGCTACTGTTTATTAAAAAACAGTAAAGAACTGGCAGCACGGTTGCCAGCAAGATACTGTAAAATAACAGTATCTTACTATTGGTGAAATTTACAGTTGGCTACTGTTTATTAAAAAAACAGTAAAGAACTGGAAGCACGGTTGCCAGCAAGATACTGTAAAATAACAGTATCTTACTATTGGTGAAATTTACAGTTGGCTACTGTTTATTAAAAAACAGTAAAGAACTGGAAGCACGGTTGCCAGCAAGATACTGTAAAATAACAGTATCTTACTATTGGTGAAATTTACAGTTGGCTACTGTTTATTAAAAAACAGTAAAGAACTGGCAGCACGGTTGCCAGCAAGATACTGTAAAATAACAGTATCTTACTATTGGTGAAATTTACAGTTGGCTACTGTTTATTAAAAAAACAGTAAAGAACTGGAAGCACGGTTGCCAGCAAGATACTGTAAAATAACAGTATCTTACTATTGGTGAAATTTACAGTTGGCTACTGTTTATTAAAAAACAGTAAAGACCTGGAAGCACGGTTGCCAGCAAGCTACTGTAAAATAACAGTATCTTACTATTGGTGAAATTTACAGTTGGCTACTGTTTATTAAAAAACAGTAAAGAACTGGCAGCACAGGTGCCAGCAAGATACTGTAAAATAACAGTATCTTACTATTGGTGAAATTTACAGTTGGCTACTGTTTATTAAAAAACAGTAAAGAACTGGAAGCACGGTTGCCAGCAAGATACTGTAAAATAACAGTATCTTACTATTGGTGAAATTTACAGTTGGCTACTGTTTGTTAAAAAACAGTAAAGAACTGGCAGCACGGTTGCCAGCAAGATACTGTAAAATAACAGTATCTTACTATTGGTGAAATTTACAGTTGGCTACTGTTTATTAAAAAAACAGTAAAGAACTGGAAGCACGGTTGCCAGCAAGATACTGTAAAATAACAGTATCTTACTATTGGTGAAATTTACAGTTGGCTACTGTTTATTAAAAAACAGTAAAGAACTGGAAGCACGGTTGCCAGCAAGATACTGTAAAATAACAGTATCTTACTATTGGTGAAATTTACAGTTGGCTACTGTTTATTAAAAAACAGTAAAGAACTGGCAGCACGGTTGCCAGCAAGATACTGTAAAATAACAGTATCTTACTATTGGTGAAATTTACAGTTGGCTGCTGTTTATTAAAAAAACAGTAAAGAACTGGAAGCACGGTTGCCAGCAAGATACTGTAAAATAACAGTATCTTACTATTGGTGAAATTTGCAGTTGGCTACTGTTTATTAAAAAACAGTAAAGAACTGGAAGCACGGTTGCCAGCTAGATACTGCAAAAATAACAGTTTCTTACTGTTGGTGAAATTTACAGTTGGCTACTGTTTATTAAAAAACAGTAAAGAACTGGCAGCACGGTTGCCAGCAAGATACTTTTGAATTAACTGTGTCTTCCTGTTGGGGAAATTTCACAAAAAACCCCCCCAAAAAAACAAAAAACAGTAATGTACTGCTTTTGAACAGAACAGGATTATACGGTTGAAAATTTGCCTTAAATTAACAGCAATTTCTAACAGTGTATGGAAACAATCCACAGAACAATTGGAGAAATATTAATAAATATCTTGCACATCTGAGTTTTATAACGGCAGTAATGCACTACCATGAGCTGAAGAAAGTGTCTCCATCCACATCCATCCATCATAAACTTATTCCATGTGGCTTAATAAAGGCCTTCTGAACCAAGGCAATGTGTTTGTATATATATATATATATATATATATATATATATATATATATATATATAAAAATCCATATTTAACAAGTTATAAAGTAAAATATGTAGCTTCTGCCAGACCGCCTTCTTCAAAAAAGCTTATGCTGCACATCCTTCCCTTCGCTGCTTTTGACGTGACACCAGTTATGCTTTTCCAAATTTTAAGTACACAAAGTGGTCTGGTGGAAGCTACATATTTTACTTCATAACTTGTTAATATTGATTTTTTTGGTAACACTTTACAATAAGGTTCATTAGTTAAGTATTGGTTATTGTATTAACTAACATGAACTAATCATGAGCAACTCATTTGTTACTCTATTTACTAATCTTCGTTAACGTTAGTTAATAAAAATACAGTTGTTCATTGTTTGTTTATATTAGTTCACAGTGTATTAACTAATGTTAACAAGTTTTTAATAATATTAATAAATGTTGACATTAACATTAATAAAGATTAATAAATGCAGTTCATTATTAGTTCATGTTAACTAATGAACCTTACTGTAAAGTTTTACCGTTTTTTTTTTCTTTTCTTTTTTTTGTTACATAAACCCATCGCTTCAGTTCAGAAGGCCTTTATTAAGCCTCTGAAGCCGTGTGGAGTACGTTTATGATGGATGGATGTGGATGGAGACACTTTCTTCAGCTCATACTCGCGAATTACTTCCATTATAAAGCTCGAAAGCGTCAGGATATTCATTCATATTTCTCTAATTGTCTTCATCAGAAGAAGAAAGTCATATACACCAAGGATGGCTTGAGGGTGAATAAATCTTAGGGTAATTTTCATTTGAAAGTGATTTAGTACTTCAAGCATTTTGCTTCTCCAGTAAAATATCTTGATTTAAGAATAGAGCAAGATCATCATTTTTTTGCAGTGCAAAGCGACATAATGGCTTTAAATGCAAAAGAGAGCACAGAGTTTTCAGTATGATGTTTTCCTTTTGATTTAAAGTTGAAGGAATGTGTAATATAAACTTGTGAATATGTCTTTCCTCATGTGTCCTCTGTAGGTTGAGCTTCTAAAGGTTAAGCACTGAACACCTGCAAATGAGCCGCAGGTCCGTCACAGGCAATAAATCTTCATCTTTGCACAGCGCTGACGGGGTGCCGGGATCAAAGCGGGCCACACCGGCTCCAGCAGAACCAGGGTCATCTTCTGCTCAGGAGACGGAAAGTTTGAGTCCTTCAGGTGTCCTCCGCTTCTTCAGACCAAAAGACTTATTGCTGCATTTATGAATTTATGAAGCCTGTCCATTTGCATGAACAGAAGCTGATCTGGGATCAGATTTTTTTCTGTGTGTGCGAGATGATCCTCAGTGTCTGTTTTTAAGTTAGTCGTGACAACTTGCCCCACACTGGAGGGTTCAGTGTATTTCTTGAACTCAAATGCTAGTGTTTGGTTTTGTGACTTTAATATTTGTGTCTATACAGAAAGTGATTCTAACCCCAACCTGAGACGCATTCAGTGGCCTTTTCTTTTTAAAACTTCATTTGATATTTGTTTTATCCATGTATTGGTTGAGAAAGCCAACACTAAAAGAATCATTTCAATTACACAAAGCCACGTTATGATGCATCTTTCATGTTTCTCTGTGACCAGCGTCTTCTTGCAGCATAGGTCGCATTGTCTTGACCTGCAATAATGCAGCGCGCGCTCGTTCCAGTGCTGTTGCGCGCGCCGCTGCGCTGCTCCAGAGCGGCTCTCCAGGGTCTCCGGCATCGATTCTCTCCACGCACTCCAGTAGAGAAGGAGCATATAACTCAGTGAAAAAGACAATCGGCGTAATATCGACCAAATCGTCTAGCTGTCCCGCTGGGTCGTTCAATGACGGGAGTTTGTGGGACCGCGCGCATCGACTGTTTACAAGAATTACACTCTGCTTTACGCTTTCTAAAGCCAAATGGATGAAGTCGTATCTTCTAATTGTGTCACATCACGCGCGTGTGCATGAAAATCGTTTGGGGCAAGTGCGACTGCCACAGCGCAAAAGTGATGATGATGATGAAGGCGCAGTTACGTGCATGACCTGACCTGTGATGATCGCCTATATAAACACCATCCAGCAAGGGAAAGTCATCAAAAGCTCTCCAGACGTGATTCAGGACCACTCAACAAGTCCTCTGGACGCGCCCACTGGATTTCAGGACATTGGATTACGCGCTTCTATAAACAGCGCAATGATCGCATGATCCTCATCAGTGCATGCGCTGGACTCGCGATGCACGGTGACTTTCTCCAAATGTAGGCGCGTTTCACTCGTTCGGCGAGATGGAGTCGTTTGCGGTGGCGGTGAACGGCGTTTCTCACAACGAAGATCCGTTCTCCGGACCTCTCACATTCATCGCGCCCTGGAACTATAAAGTCCTGGCTGCGCTGATGTTCATAGTCACCGCGGTTTCCCTCTGCGAGAACTTCACAGTGATGCTGGTCACATTCCGGTACACCCAGCTCAGACAGCCTCTCAATTACATCATAGTCAATTTATCTCTGGCTGACTTTCTTGTGTCACTGACCGGAGGGACTATAAGTTTTTTAACTAACTACCACGGGTATTTCTTCTTGGGGAAATGGGCTTGCGTTTTGGAGGGCTTTGCGGTCACCTTTTTTGGTAAGTGAAAAGTGCACATGAGCTTCTGCTGTGTTTAACATTTCCAAAAGCAATTTGATCATGCTTCAAACATCCTGCATGGATGTCATTCCTTTTTGTTTGGGTTTCAGAAATCCCAGATATGAAAAATAGGAATAAATCAAACGCAGTAGAAGTTCACTCATGCCAGTTCTCTGATACAAAACAAGAATCCAAACTAATGCAAAATCGCTGCGTTTAACGCAAGTTCATGTTTCAAAGCAGCTTCACAGCAATAAACAGGAAAATAATGATGCTAAATTAGAGGGGCATTATTAAAAATAAAAATGACTAGGCTTTTTGCACAAACATCATCATGATCTCAGTCAATCTCAGGGTTGATATCATGAAATAAACAGCTGTATGCTCAAGAACAAACATCTGTTTAAGAATTGCAGGTGTCGGTTTGTACCATTCATGTCTTTTTAGACCCGCATTATCATTCATTCAGCATTGATTCTCTTAATTGCTCTTTATGAATCATTATGATCTGTTTTAATAGTCACAGCAATGAGGTTGACAAGTCCAGTCTGTTTTCACTGCTCATTTTTGAACTTTTCATGCTAGAAATGGATATTCTGAAGTTTAAATCAATCTGCAAAGCTAAAGAGTTTTATGTTTAAGAGATGATGAAGAGTTAAAGAACATTATTGGCGGAGTAAGAACGTGTCATTGTGATGTTACAGTGCGCTCATGTGTATTACAGTGTCCTGATTTCATATCGATTTCACAGTGATACTGTAGTCATATTATTAGCGGCTATTCATTAATGGTCAGTTGTGTAACATCTGGTCAATCATTGAAATTGAAGTTAGAGTTTATGATTAAAAAAAAATCACATTAAACTTTATTGCAAGTTATTAAATAGGCACAGCAAATTTAATGTTCTCGTCAAAAGAGTCATGATTTGACTTTTCACAATTTTTTTTGCAGATCTTGAGATAATGGGTTCAATTTTGTGTGGATTTAGAATATTAATATAGAATATATCAAAATAAATGAGCCAACACAAATTATAAATAAAAGAAACTGATGTTCTCTAGTCGTCAGGCTATCTTTAGAAGATGATCAAGTCGGTGAATGAGAATTTCTACTTAAATTTTAATGCAATTCGAGTTGCAGGTCTTCAGAAATGTTTTGAACTCGAATGCATCGCTGTCGAGTCAGCTTTATTTCTATAGCGCTTTATATGACACAGATTGACAAAGCAGCTTCACGGTGATAAACTGAAAAACTGTGAAAAAATATGTTCATGATTTAACGTCACATTTTTTCTTGTGGTTCGGATAACACAATATCTTGAGTTTCTGTTGATTAAACCAATCGCCTTCATTGGGTTAACTCAAATTTTTAATTTCGATGAACTTAAAGTTAAACCAACAATTCTTTTTTTACAGTGAAGAAAATAGCAATGTTGCAAAATTCATGAATTATAAAACAACTTAAATTTCATCTGCTCTACAGAAAACAACAGTCATTATTTAGATCAATTTTGTTCAACATTGGTTCAGTTTAGCTTAATAACTGTCCAAAGTTAATCAATTCTAACACAAATTCAATTTCAGCCAGCACTCAAAAAATATTTCTGTCTAAACATAAGTTTTATGTAATTTAATTATATAGCAATTTTCCATCCATTTGGATTACATAGTTTTAACATAAACTAATAAACTTAATGTGATTCATATTTGTCAGTCATATGTGAATGAAATAGGTCAGATTTATGTAATAGTTGAGTATATGAATAGTGAGAGATGAAATGTCTTTTATCTTCAGTTGATTTCATCAGTTGTAGTTCTCGTGTTTCTCTGTCCTTCAGTGAATCTGCTGGTTAACAGCAGGTGTTCATCATTAATGCTCAATCATCACTTAAGGATCTCATTAACTCTTACACTGCTTCAACGGTACTTTAACTCAGTAGTGCGCACACACATGACCACTAAACAGTGTTCATTAACCCGTGAACTATTACATAAATCTGACCTATTTCATTTACATATGACTGACAAATATGAATCAAATTAAGTTTATTTGTTTATGTTAAAACTATGTAATCCAAATGGATGTAAAATTGCTATGTAATTAAATTACATAAAACTTATGTTTAGACAGAAATATTTTTTTGAGTGAGTAAAGCTGCTCTACAGAAGACGATATGTGATTATTCAGATCAAGTGACCCTTCGACGGCAGTTTGATTGACAGGCGGTCATAACCCGAACCCGGCATTTTGTCAGGGGAGTGACGTTGGTGAACGTGTGTACTCACGTCTTTCCGCACTTGAAACAACATTCCTTCTGATGTTCATTCATGTTTATTTGATGCTATAAATGAACTAGTATGAAGAGATGATCGCTTCACGAGGAGCTACAGTGATCTGTCACGACAAATTAAAGAGACACGATACGCTATTTATCGATTAAACTTCTTTAAAAAATTACAATATTTTAAATATGAAACTGTTTCATACGTTGTCAGTGTCCTCTTTGCTCCAGGATGTATTTTTCGCTTCGTGAGAACATGACGTGTGGCGTTAGAGCGCATGACTTGTTGGACATAGCAACAGTAACTAAAGGGGGCGGGGCTTTGCAAAGGCTCAATTCTGTTTAGTTCAATAACAGTCAATGTTGCATCAATAATGAAACTGCAAACCCTTATGAACATTCATCTCTTTATGTTTTCAGACATTACTCATTACTCAGAGTATTGCATGAAGGTTTTCTCAGTCTCTGCCGTTACGTGTTCATCAGTCTGACCGAATCTCCAGGTATCGTGGCTCTGTGGTCTCTGGCCGTCCTGGCGTTCGAGCGCTTCTTCGTGATCTGTCGGCCCCTGGGGAACATCCGCTTGCGAGGCAAACACGCGGCTCTGGGTCTGCTGTTTGTTTGGACCTTCTCCTTCATCTGGACCATCCCGCCTGTCCTGGGCTGGAGCAGCTACACCGTCAGCAAGATCGGCACCACCTGTGAACCCAACTGGTGAGGAACTAAAGCGTCATTCATCACACTGCGGGACTTTTTAAATGAACCAGTGAAGGCACATAAAAACACCTAAAAATGGCAACGTGATTTCAGGCACATCATCACTGTCTATTGTGTGAACGGGCCTTTATTATCATTTTGTTGGGGGCAGAATTTCTTTAAAAATCGTTCAAGCTTGTTTCAGAGAGGGTTCTTCATAAGCACATCTTCTAAAATCTCTTCATTTTCAAGCAAGGTATGCCACAATATAGGATGAGTTTAATGGATGGAACTTGTCAAACGTCCACCTGAGAGCTTTTCCTCCTCATTTAAGCCTAAACCAGCGGGCTAATTATCCATCTCGGATTCATTGTCTCTTCTCTACTAATTAGTCCTTTTCTCAATGAATGCCAGCAATTTTCTGGCATGCCAATTCATTTTGGTCAAATGAAATACTCACCAGGATTTCTAATTGTTCATTCTCCACTTTACCTTTGTCATTTCCGTCTTCACACATCATCATGTGCTTTAGTGAGTCTGACAAGCTGGTGACTGGAAAATAGGCTTTGAGAAAGAGAAATATCCCAAGTAATTAATACTTAAATGCATCCGTGCATAAAGTGTACATACAAGTACCTTAAATGTACATATTAGTACATTTTGAAAGAGTGCTGTTGCATAATTAGGATTTGCACAATCATGAGAAAACTAAAATATGCCCGTTAAATGGCACATCAGGGCATCATATCGGAAGTTTTAACCCCTGGACTGTGTTCGTGTATTCACATTGAAACTGTAAATCGTGCTAGTGTTTTGTGAACGGTGGGTAAATGACCTCCAGTTATATTGTGTAACTAGCAGGTTTAGTTTGTTCGTTCTTCTCTCACTGGCTCAGTAATTTTGACCCTTTCTTCTTTATACTCAGACATTCTGCATTTTGCTTTGCATTAGCGTCGTACTTTCATATTCACCATGGGATGCATTAACATAAAAAGTCCTACTTTTAAAAAAAATATTTCGTCACGAAATAAAAAAGGTAATTGCATCTTTTTATCTCACAATTGCAAGTTTATATCTTGCAATTCTGGAGAGAAATAGTCAGAATTGCGTGATAAAAATGCAGTTGCGAGAAAAAAAGTCAATTTATGTCTTGCGATTCGGCCTTTATATGAAGCAATTCTGACTTGCAATTGCATTTTTTTTGATAAAAAAAGTGCATTGTGAGATGCAAAGTCACAATTGTGTAAAAAACGTCAGAATTGCGAGAGAAAAAGGTCACGATTACCTTTTTTATTGTATTAGGTGGCAGAAACAAGCTTCCATAGAAAGAAACTTTCATAGTTATTTATGTCTGTAACAAATGAAATTATTTACTGTGAGGAGTTTAAATCACCATCATCCAATTCAGACTTTATAACTATTAATATCTCAGAATTCTGAGAAAAAAGTCAGAATTGTGACATACAAACTTCTTTTTCTTGCAATTGTGAACATCCGATTTGTACTTTACAACTCACAATTGAGACAAAAGTCAGAATTGTGAAATATAATTGTGAGATAAAAAGTTACAACAGTTGCTTTTTAATTTTTTTATTCCGTGACAGAAGCAAGTTTCCATAAATACGACTTCAAATCGTGAAACCACGACAACTCAGATCATCAAGTGACCGTTCGCTACAGCCTGGCATTGGGGGCGAAAACTTTTGCACGTACAAACACTTCAAATCTGTTACTTGGACAAAAGCTAAACGCTAGAATACATTTTAAAATGTCTAGACTGTTTAAATGTGACCCAGTATATAATAAAAAAGAAAGTCTGTCAGTTTTAATAAAAATGAAGGATAGATTTGCTTTACTCGCTGATTTTGTCCTTCTGCAGGTATTCGGGAAACTTCCACGACCACACCTTCATCATCACTTTCTTCACCACCTGCTTCATTCTTCCGCTGGGAATGATCATCGTCTGTTACTGCAAACTGATCAGGAAGCTGAGAAAGGTCAGTCGCTCCACAACATCTGGAGCCCAGCGGCTCATTGGACGCCCAGATGCGTGATTCACTGAATCCTAATGATCCAACTGTGCTCTCATTACAGCAAACTGACCGCTAATATACTACATACAGCAAATGTTCTCAGAACGTTCTGGCAAGGTTCTCTTAAAGTTACACACCAATGTTCTTCCAGTAACATTAATAAGTTTGCTGTCACATTAAGGGGCGGGACGGGGTCAGTCTGAACCGCCTGATGCACGTGTCCCTCCAGCTTTAGTTGAGGCGTGCCTTGCTCTTTTGAAACCTGCAGATAAGGGTCATCAACCACCTTTTTCCTCCTCTCTCTTCCTTATGTTATATATCTGTGTATCTGCAATGGGTAGACCTCCCTAAATAGTTAGGAGGAGCAACACATGACATGACATTCCTCCAAACTGTTCAAAGCATCACCGCATCTCACTGCCACCACTGGTGGGATGTGTAAGGATGACTATGGAGGGAGGAATAATGAGAACAAGGTAGCGGGGTGCTGAGCATGCAATCTGTGGCTTGCAGGGTGGGTGGTAAGTAGGACCAAGAATGATTGCGGATAGCTTATTAAGAGCCAAACCCCACGAGTTATTATTAGCATCACCATTAAGGATATTGTTGTTGTTGCCGGGGAAAATTTGAAGAGTGGGAGGAGTGAGGAGTGAAAACAATAGCTTTTAATATTCAACACTACGAAATCAAATGTAATTCTGAAGTATAACTCCTCTTCTCATTGTTCTTGTTGTCTTGGTATGTTCTGTGTCATTGAGTAATATGTCAGTCCATATGTTTATAATGTCAGTTTTTAATTGCAAAGAAAAAAGAAAGAAAGTTTGTTTCAAAGTTATCTGGTCTTTAAGAATGTTCTCAAAATGTTATAAAAAAATAATGCCTCAACGTATGTTTTTTTCTTTTTGTTTGACGTTCATCTTTTAAATGTTACTACTTGTTTCGGAACGTTCAGAGAACATTTAAAATAACGTTTCCATAACGTTTGAAGATAATAAAAAGGAATGTGACTTTCATATAACCAAAAAAAAAAAGGACTTTTGAACATTCTGGGAACATTTAGACATAATGTTTCAAAACTTTAGCAAAACGTTCTTGTAACTTTATTTGTATATTTAAAGGACACTTAATATATAATATTCAATAATATCATGGATTCGACTTCACTTACACAATTGGAAGAGAACAAAACTTATATAAGCCGAATAATGACACTATCGTCTGCTTGACTTTTCATAATTAATGAATTTTGCAACAGTTATTAAAGTACATAACGACACTATCGTCTTGTGTAGAGCTGCTTTAGAGCAGAAATTGTGTCATATTTGATTTGATTGTTATTTATCACAGTGAAGCCGTGTTGAGCTGTGTTGTATAAAGCACTATAGAAATAAAGCTGACTTGCCTTGGCTTATATTTGAGTGTTTTAGGTAATATCCATTACCATCATCAAATATAGCCATGATAACAATTATTTTGTCAACACACATTACGTGTACCTGTGCAGGTGTCCAACACCCACGGCAGGCTGGGTAATGCCAGGAAACCAGAGCGTCAGGTGACCCGTATGGTGGTTGTGATGATCGTGGCCTTCATGGTGGCCTGGACTCCGTACGCTGCCTTCTCCATTGTGGTTACGGCCCATCCCAGCATTCACCTGGATCCTCGACTGGCAGCCGTTCCAGCGTTCTTCTCTAAAACAGCGGCCGTCTACAACCCCGTCATCTATGTGTTCATGAACAAACAGGTGACATTTACATTCATGCATTTGATCCACAGAGACTTACATTGCATTCAACATGAAGAGTTGCACTGCAAAAACCTCTAACGGTGAAGACACACGGGGCAACTTTCTCATTGAGAATGAACAACGAATTTCTATCTAGATCATTTAGATCGGTCGTGGGCAGTTTGTTTGCGATCCTCCAATCAGAATGCTTGTAGCTAATCATGTGACCGGCTTGGAGTTTTCAGAAAAATTCAAACAAGATAGCGGCCTCTCAGCAGCAGTGGAGCGAAGAAAAGTAGAGTGCATTAAATCTTTTTACGGTGGTAAGTTGTTGTGTGTCAACCCAAAACGGTGAATTTACCTCATTTAATGCTTAAAATACCAACACGTGTCCAATTCAATGTACATAGGCTGTAATTTAGCCATCAAATGCTTTCATTTAAATACTAAAACATCACGATCCATTCAATGTTGCGTAGGCCATAGGGGGTGTGGCACGTGAAAGTAGCTTCTGATTGACCTGGGTTCGAATCCGCCTTTTGCCAAACTCGCTCTCCTCCCTTTTCCCATCACAAATCAGACCGGAAAGCCATTTATATTTAATAAAAATGAAGAAAATATTTGCAAAGTTTAAATAAAGAGCCTAACAACTGTTTATAAGAAGGTATTTATTGGGTTGGTAATAGCTGCAACTAACAATTATTTTTTTCTGTCGACTAATCTAACGATTATTATTATTTATTTATTTATTTCTGACAAGTCGACTAATCTAACACCCCCCCCCACCGACTAGTCGACTACTCTGACGATTATTTTTATAACTTTTTTTTTTTATCTAGTGATCTTTTTTTTACGTAAAAAGTTTGAACTAATTTATCAGTTCATTGAGGTGTAGAAACACTGGGACACGCCTTTATGTAATAATACGATTTGATTTTGATTAAAAATAAGCCACTCATGTGTGCTCGTCCAGTGGAAGACATTTGAACTTTAAAATGAAGAGTGTCAAAGACTTTCTATACAGTCTTAAAGGAACTTTGATAGTGTTCAAGCTATTGAACAAACTTCTCCTGAACCGTGTGTTTTTCCTCTTGCGCTGTCTGTAATGCAGGGAGTCTTGTGATTGGTTGTCAAGAATATAGCAGGCTCATCTCTGATTGGCTGGAATTTTCTCACATTGTAACGCTGGTTTGTGTTGAACAGGCGAGCAGGCGGTTCTTAGCGAGCGCGCGGGGCGGGAATCAGGAGCGACTCAAACCTCGCACGTGCGAAAGAGAACGTCCGCGCACATCCAAATAAACTTCTTTGAAATGCAAAACTGATTTTCGTTCGCTGGAAATATTTTCTTATTTGCGAGACGAAGATTTTCTCCTCAACTCCGAAAAGCCCTTTTGCACGCTCAAAATATGATCTTGTGCACCCAAAAATTTGGCAGAGATCCAATTCCAGAGGTGGTACGCCATTTTGGTTCTGCAAAGGGAACAAAGGAGCGTTTTATTTGGCCTCTGTTTAAAGTATTCCCATACTTTTGATAATCGTGGTCTGGGTTTTTGTGATAGAATGGAACTTTCTCCGAACTTTCTCCCAGGAGCAGAAGCCGCAATTACACGAGATGAATGTGAACAGTGTGGCGCTTCGTTGCAGCGCTATAATAGATTTGCTCCTCTCTGATTGGTTGCTGCCCTGTGTCTCACCAGGTTTCCCGCCCGTGTATCATCCATCTGACATGTTTTCTTTTAAATGAACATTTTTCACCAAGCTCCTATGTTTAGGTTCAGTTTCGCTTGAATGGCAATGAGAAGGTTAGTAGTCAGTTATTGAAATGTCTTATTTTCAAAAATATCACTTTATTGGTATTTATCTTTTTCATTTAACCTCTTTGGACAGCAAGACATCCATTTCTGTCAGTTTTACAGCAGCAAAAGAAACACTGCTGTATTTACTTGCCCTCCACGATATCCTGTCATTGCGACTGTAACGATGGACAAAACGTGACGATAACTTGCGTGGCTCGGCTCATACGGACACTGACATTCATCTTGAAATCGCATGATTTGATACACGTCTTCTGATTGGTTCTTCTTGCTGACGAAGGGTAGTGGTGTTTATCAGCTTCTGCCAACGAATCGGATTTTCACTGGGATTTAACGGATTTGAAGTATTTAATGAAGGTATACTATGCGCAGAGAGCATACGCTCAATTCCGTTATCTCGTTTTTTGACGGAGGTGGCGTTCGGTGGCTTTTGCGTCTGACCTCTTCACATGTTATCAGTTGGTGCTTTGGCTGGGAATCAAACCCATGACCTTGGTGTTGCTAGTGTCATGATTTACTGATAGGTGGCTCGGCGGCACTGTCACGATTAATCTTATATAAAGCATACATCTGATACGCAAAGGCCTCAAAATGATCACAACGTTTCTGGTAAACCCTGTCGCACACAATCTCCTTCAGTCCTTCTGTCGTCTGATTGATAGTTTAGAAGGTTTTATCAAGTCTTTTAGAATAATTGCACAAACGTCCTCCTTCAGCTCTTAAACAAGAATAACTTTGATTTTGTTAGTAATATTTCAACTGGACTGAAGCAACTTTGTTTTACTTGATTATCAAGACATCATTTATTAGAAAAATCATGAGTATCAAATATGATCATCAGGCTTTTTGTTTATCTCTCAATCATCATTGCACTGCATTATATGTAGGTAGTCGTGGCCTAGTGGTGAGGGAGTTGGGCTTGTAATCAGAAGGTTGTCGGTTCGATTCCCACGCTGGCAGGAATTGAAAGTGGGGATTGTGAATGAACAGCACTCTCTCCACCTTTGATACCACGACTAAAGTGCCTTTGAGCAAGACACCTAACCCCTAATTTCTCCCCTTGTAAGTCGCTTTGGATAAAAGCATCTGCTAAATGATGAAAATATATGTTTTAAAACTACTTTGATCATAAAACTAAGCATTTAAAAATCACCAAATTGCATATTTTTGTGCCCCTGAATAAAAGTCTTTTCCTCCATATTCTCATTATATTATACTATATGAGCCTGATTTATTAAATATTTTACTCAACATAAGAAAAACGTGTAATATTTTTTTCATATTTTGTCTAAAGGTTCAATAAACTGTTCGTAATTTGATTTTTTTTTGACGATTAATTCATGTCAGGCAACGGTGACCAATGGAAGAGTTACAACTTTAGCTAAATGACAGATTAAATCTGATAAATCTTGACTATTTGTTAGTTATTCAATTTAAAGGATAGGATCTGTTGTGATAAATGAACCCCAGATCATCAGATTCGGAATCGAACAACTGCAACTTCTGGTTGTCAGCCGTGAGTTTTAACCACACATTTTCCAGAAGTTTGTTTTCGGAAAACACATCTGAATAGGAAGTAGTCGTGTGCGGTTGATCCGTCTTCATCATCATACGTTAGTAGAACATCAGAAGAGACACAAACTCACCCTTTGATTGGTGTAGTTAGTTGTCAGCTTCATCTTAAATAATAAATGGATCATCTATAAATGACAAGTAAAATGCAGCGTGAATCAAGCGCAGGATGTTTAAGCCGAATTGACTTGCCCTGAAAATAACTTCATCTCTCTCAAAGCTCTATAAATAAATGCATCATATAATAAAGCAGTTCAAACGTCTGAAGAATTAAACTTGATCTTTTGATCATAAGAGAAGCTTATGAACCGAAACACAACTCTGTTTCCTTTGAGAGACAGACGACGGGTAAACGTGCTTAAAACATCGGATTTTAATGTTGATTTCGGTGATGTTACATCAACATTACACAATCCTTTTTGTGTTTCTACCAGTAACTGGATTTGGACCACAAACAATATTCCCAATCAATATTCCATCAATATGCAATTCAAACAGGAAGACGCATACTATTAAAAAAATCAGCTAATTATAAGATTAGAAATTAGTTTTTAAAGACAGTTAATGTGTATTAATATTATTGATTTATCTTCATTAACAATATCAGATGAGAACAAAACTAGAACTGACCGTTTGCAAAGCCTTTAGTTACTGTTGCTATGTCAGACAAGCCATGCGCCATGCGCTCTCACGCCACACATCATGCTCTCATGCAGTGAAAAATACATCCTGGAGCAAAGAGGACACTGACAACACGTCAACAGACATACAGTTGTGTTCAAAATTATTCAACCCCCACTGAAATTGATTGTTTTGGCCGGTTTGACATTGATTTTGATCATTCAGTCATCCTGCTTACAATTAAATCAAAGAGGCACGTGTAGGTCAGACAAATATAACATAACATTTATAATGAAATAACCACAAATGTCTTTTCTCTGCTCACATCATTATCAGTTTTATTCAACCCCCAAGTGACATTCAATCTTAATACTTAGTACAACATCCTTTTACAGTTATAACAGCTTTTAAACGTGAAGCATAGCTTGACACAAGTGTCTTGCAGCGAGCTACGGGTATCTTCGCCCATTCATCATGGGCAAAAGCCTCCAGTTCAGTCACATTCTTAGGCTTGCGCACTGCAACTGCTTTCTTTAAGTCCCACCAGAGGTTCTCAATCGGATTTAAGTCTGGTGACTGCGATGGCCATTTCAAAATGTTCCAGCCTTTAATCTGCAACCATGCTCTAGTGGACTTGGAGGTATGCTTGGGATCATTGTCCTGTTGAAAGGTCCAACGTCTCCCAAGCCTCAGGTTTGTGACGGACTGCATCACATTGTCCTCCAATATCTCCTGGTACTGAAGAGAATTCATGGTACCTTGCACACGCTGAAGCTTCCCAGTACCTGCAGAAGCAAAACAGCCCCAAAGCATGATTGACCCCCCGCCATGCTTCACAGTAGGCAAGGTGTTCTTTTCTTCATAGGCCTTGTTCTTCCTCCTCCAAACATAGCGTTGATCCATGGGCCCAAACAGTTCTAATTTTGTTTCATCAGTCCACAGAACACTATCCCAAAACTTCTGTGGTTTGTCCACATGACTTTTGGCATACTGCAGTCGACTCTTCTTATTCTTTGGAGACAGCAAGGGGGTGCGCCTGGGAGTTCTGGCATGGAGGCCTTCATTACGCAGGGTGCGCCGTATTGTCTGAGCAGAAACTTCAGTACCTACATCTGACAAATCTTTTCTCAGTTCCTCAGCAGTCACACGGGGACTTTTCTCCACTCTACGCTTCAGGTAGCGCACAGCAGTCGAAGTCAGCATCTTCTTTCTGCCATGACCAGGTAGCGTTTCAACAGTGCCCTTTGCCTTGAATTTGCGAATGATGCTTCCTATGGTGTCTCTTGGTATGTTTAACATCTTTGCAATCTTCTTATAGCCATTGCCCTTCCTGTGAAGAGTAATCACCTCTTCTCTTGTCTTCCTGGACCATTCTCTTGACTTCACCATGTTTGTAACCACACCAGTAAATGTCTAGAAGGAGCTGAGTATCACAGTCATTTTAAAGCTGCCTAATTGGTGCTTATTAGGCTTTATTGCTGCTCCCTGACATCCACAGGTGCTTTCAATACCTGATTGAAAACACTTCAATGGACCTCTGTTCTTCAGAGTGGTAGTCTTTAAGGGGTTGAATAATTGTGTCAATGAAGAATTCACAAAAGAAACATTTACTACTGTATTACAAAACCAATTGATGTCATTTTAGTTGCATATGCTTCTTTAAGAAGTCCTTGTAGGATTTCATTCTGAATTCAATTACAAATGTACTCTAAATTCTCTAAAACCATTTACAGCATTGGGGGGTTGAATAATTTTGAACACAACTGTATGAAACCGTTTCATATTTAATATATTGCAATTTTTAAAGAAGTTTAATCAATAAATAGCGTCTAGTGTGTCTTTAATGTGTGGTGACAGATCGCTGTAGCTCCTCGATCATCTCTTCATACTAGTTCATTTATAGCATCAAATAAACATGAATGAACATCAGAAGGAATGTTGTTTCAGACGTGGAAAGAATTTTTCAAGTTCATCGACATTAATCTACTAACTCTCCTGACCGCTGTGAGGGGCAAAATGGCGGATTCAGGGTTATGATTGGTCAGATCGCCTGTCAATCAAACTGTTTGCGGAGGGTCAATTGAGCGTAATAATGAATTTGACTATAACACAGTTATTGACCTGAACTGAATCAACATTAAACTGAATTCTGCTCTATTAGCTGAAATTGAATGTTTCATAATTTTGTTTATTAGTGTTATTTTAGTTTTCGTGTTCATTTTAGTTACATTTTTATTATATGCATTTGTAATTTTATTAGTTGTTTTTTTTTTAAATATTGCTTTAATTCATTTTCATATCAGTTTTAGTTTTAATTGATTTCCACTTAATTATTTTAGTGCTTCAACTTAAACTTATTTCAGGCAACATTTCTAGTTGTCAGTTTTTCAACCAATATTTATATTTTATTTTATGTCAGATTTATTTCAGTCAACAGAAATGTCTTTAAAAGTTTTACTGTATTGTATAAAGCGCTATAGAAATAACTGTGACTTGACATTGGCCAAGCATTCAATCAAGACGGGAACTTTGTGATGCAACGTATCCGTATGATTTTGTGAGGATGCTTGTACTTTAATTTTGCTCTCAAGTATTGCATGCAGATCTCAAAGCACAGCGAGAAAGTTTCCTGCGCCCCAGTTCCAAGTAAATAGGTTACAGTAGCTGAAAGACCTTGACAAAAATAAGCAGAAAACTCCTTACACAAGCCATGTAGGATTGAGGCTGCTTTCCCATACTGTGTTTGAGAAGACATAGTTTATGGATTTAGAAAAATCCTAACGCTGTCATGGTGGGATGATATCGCTTCACTAGAGCTGCCACATTTGACTTATATTACTGAAATAAAAAATAAATAAATACCTGCAGTGTGGATCAAACCGGCGCACTCCAAAGGAGAAGATGTTGAATTATTGAGCAGCAGTGGAGGTTACAGGACGTAAACAGTGTTTGGCAGCGCCACGTCTTTCCGTCATCCGACTGAGCTGGAGCTGTCAGTTTAGCCGCCGGTTTCTTCCATTCAAACGGTGACATCTGGATGCTGTCCACACTCGATATATGAATAGTGCTCCAATTCAGAAACCTGCAGAAATATGTGAACGACAACACAACATGCTTACTTGCTTGCTTACATATCCCAACAAACCGTCCCATACCGGCGTGATCAAAAAGATCTTAAACTAGATGGAACTGGATTAAATATTTTGACTGTTGCGACTCCAAATCGGTTTAATGACCTGTAACTCTGCCTGAGTATCGGACAAGTGTTCACTGTTGGCCAGAGGAGAACTGGACCCCCGACTAAGCCTGGTGTCTCCCAAGGTTTTTTTTCTCCATTTGTTGGAGTTTTGGTTCCTTGCTTAAGTTGGGGACACTTGCTTGATATTCAGCAGTGTTTTTGATATGCCTGCATTGGCACCGTTGTATGCGAGCTGAGCCGGACGATTACGTCACTGTTTTCTCCAGTGCTGATATACAGAAATTAACTGGACTAATAACTATTGATCTTTGCAACGGAATGAATCAATAATATATAGAATAAGCTGCACAATGACACCATTTTCTTATTAATGTAAAGCTGCTTTGCCACAATTTGCATTGTAAAAAGCGCTATATAAATGACTTGACTTGACTTGTTTAGATTAATAACATTGTTTACGGTGGCCTGGAAGTGCAAAACAACATTACAAAGTGTGAAACACTTTTACGAAGTTCGAGACAAATGCACATTTTGGAAAACATTTTTACCTATCATAAAACACTATTACATGGGGAAAACACTTTTACTAAGGACGAAACAAATTTACATTTTTAGAAAACAAATTAACAAGACGCAAAACACTTTTACCAGTCCCGAAACAAATTTACAATGACAGATTCTTCACGGAAAGGGAATGTAACTATTGGGTTAAAAAAAAAGAAAAAAAGAACCCAATCGCTGGGTTTGCCCATTTTCAACCCAACTTGGGTTGTTTTATTTTCTGCTTCAGTATTTCGGTCTAGTTTTCCAGTACAAATATTCTTAAATCAAGACATGTTTAATTGAGAAGTTAAGATATTAAGTCTTGTTTTCTGAAAAAATAATTAGTAAAACACCACTGACAGAGGCAGTCGACACTCTAAAAAATGTTGGGTTGAAAATGGACGAACCCAGTGATTGGGTTGTTTTAACCCGGTGGTTGGGTTAAATGTTTGCCCAACCCGCTGGGCAGATTTATTTAACCCAACTATTGTTTAAAAATGACTATATGGCTGGCTTAAAATGAACCCAAAATAGGTTGGAAATTAAAAACAGACATAATTGCCAGAGGCAACAATAACAATAATGAACATAATAAGCAATTTAATGAATGTTTGTTTAATTGTTATTTGTTAAACTCATTAATGTATGTTAATTTATTAAACATACGAATAATTTATGGTTTATTTACTTATTATTTTAATTTATTTCAACAGTAATTGGGTTAAATAAAACTACCCAGCAGGTTGGGCAAACATTTAACCCAACTGCTGGGTTAAAAAAAAAAAATAACCCAATCGCTGGGTTTGTCCATTTTCAACCCAACTTGGGTTGTTTTATTTCCTGCCTCAGTATTTCGGTCTAGTTTTCCAGTACAAATATTCTTAAATCAAGACATGTTTAATTGAGAAGTTAAGATATTAAGTCTTGTTTTCTGAAAAAATATATCAAAATTAAATTTATCATTAAAACCGAAAAAAAATCCAAACTTTCTTCTAGTTTTAAGCAAAAACTCACTTATTTTTCGATACATCTTTCTATCATTTTGCTTCTGCAGTAAATGAACATTATTTATGCGCAGTGTCATTTTTTAGCGAATTGGATGATAAAATTTCGATTTTGAACCAACAGTCAAGATATGTGGTTGAAACTGTGGTGAAGCTTCTTCTTAGAACTGAAGAGACACAAACGGGTGACTTTAGGACACAGACTAATTAGTGTCTATCAGACTCTGTAGTTTAATGGCTAGGGACTAATGAAGAATGAGAAGGGCGACGTGAGCCGCAGGCTGTGTGGAAACAATTAATGATTACTGTGCAATTATGACCTCATCACCATTGACTAATTGTACAGCATGTTGCAGTTACAGCCGTCAGCTGCGAAGCGTCACGTCAACAGACACTCGATTTCACTGTTCTAAGCGAGCCTGATCGCATTAGTAAATTCACTTAACTTCTCTCTGAGCGGTTTGACGTAACCCTCGATATTTGATTGTTTATTTAAGGCAAGACATTACAGGCAAAACCATTGATTTTTTTTAATGCACTGGTCAATTTTGAGATTTTGCTTCCTAACATGTTTTCACAAAGATAATGTGAAAATTATACATTTAAGTTCTTATTTTATTGTACTTTATCTGTTTGCATTCATAGATTTCAATTATTATACATATCTTTGAGAGGCGTTTTCTCGAAATGAGTTTTTTTCTCCATTTCCGCAGCGCTTGGATAAACCAAACTTAACGCTTTTTTTTCCAATCCCTATTCTAAAGGTTTTTACTGAGGGGTTTGTTTATATATCATTCACATTGGTTTATGTATCATTTTATTCCTAAAATGTGTTGTAAATGTCTTTTGACAGTATTTTTTGTGATTAAAAAAAGAGAAAATCTAATATGACAACTAAATCAAACAAGAATTTTGAACCTGGCTTCATCAAATGCTCAGATTTATCTTCTGGAATTGTTGGAAAATAACTACATAGTGCATGATTTGCATTTTTAATTATAACATTTCAGAAAAGTTGTAATAGAAAACAATTTACTTAATGTACTATTAGTTACATTTTTGCCCTATTCACCTGTAATGTCTTGCCTTACAATTTTTTTGTAATTCACTTTGGAAACTATGGAAGCCACTGTTGAGAAAAAAAAATATTACGTTCTCATAAAACTGACTTAGTATCTCATAATAATGACTTGGCATCTTTAATATAATTAAAAAAAAATTAGATTTTTTTTTTAGAACCTTTCTCATAATAATGACTTAGTATCTTTAACTTAATAAAAAAAAAAAAAAAAACTTTTTTTTTATTAAGTTAAAGATACTAAGTCATTATTATGAGAAAGTTTCTAAAAAAAATTAAAATAATTTTTTTACTAAGTCATTATTATGAGATGTTAAGTCATTATTATGAGATGTTAAGTTATTATTATGAGATACTAAGTCATTATTGTGAGATACTAAGTCATTATTATGAGATGTTAAGTTATTATTATGAGATACTAAGTCATTATTGTGAGATACTAAGTCATTATTATGAGATAGTAAGTCATTATTATGAGATACTAAGTCATTATTATGAGAAACTAAGTCATTATTATGAGATACTAAGTCATTATTATGAGATACTGAGTCCTTATTATGAGATATTAAGTCATTATTATGAGATACTAAGACATTATTATGAGATACTAAGTCATTATTATGAGATACTAAGTCATTATTATGAGATACTAAGTCATTATTATGAGATACTAAGACATTATTGTGCGATGTTAAGTCATTATTATGAGATGTTAAGTCATTATTATGAGATACTAAGTCATTATTATGAGATGTTAAGTCATTATTATGAGATACTAAGTCATTATTATGAGATACTAAGTCATTATTATGAGATACTAAGTCATTATTATGAGATGTTAAGTCATTATTATGAGATGTTAAGTCATTATTATGAGATGTTAGGTCATTATTATGAGATGTTAAGTTATTATTATGAGATACTAAGTCATTATTGTGAGATACTAAGTCATTATTGTGAGATACTAAGTCATTATTATGAGATACTAAGTCATTATTGTGAGATACTAAGTCATTATTATGAGATACTAAGTCATTATTATGAGATGTTGAGTCATTATTATGAGATACTAAGTCATTATTGTGAGATACTAAGTCATTATTATGAGATGTTGAGTCATTATTATGAGATACTAAGTCATTATTGTGAGATACTAAGTCATTATTATGAGATGTTAAGTTATTATTATGAGATACTAAGTCATTATTGTGAGATACTAAGTCATTATTATGAGATGTTAAGTCATTCTTATGAGATACTAAGTCATTATTATGAGATACTAAGACATTATTGTGCGATGTTAAGTCATTATTATGAGATGTTAAGTCATTATTATGAGATACTAAGTCATTATTATGAGATACTAAGACATTATTGTGAGATACTAAGTCATTATTATGAGATACTAAGTCATTATTGTGAGATACTAAGTCATTATTATGAGATGTTAAGTTATTATTATGAGATACTAAGTCATTATTATGAGATGTTAAGTTATTATTATGAGATACTAAGTCATTATTATGAGATGTTAAGTCATTATTATGAGATACTAAGTCATTATTATGAGATACTAAGACATTATTGTGAGATACTAAGTCATTATTATGAGATGTTAAGTCATTATTATGAGATACTAAGTCATTATTATGAGATGTTAAGTCATTATTATGAGATACTAAGTCATTATTATGAGATACTAAGTCATTATTATGAGATGTTAAGTCATTATTATGAGATACTAAGTCATTATTATGAGATACTAAGACATTATTGTGAGATACTAAGTCATTATTATGAGATACTAAGTCATTATTGTGAGATACTAAGTCATTATTATGAGATGTTAAGTTATTATTATGAGATACTAAGTCATTATTATGAGATGTTAAGTCATTATTATGAGATACTAAGTCATTATTATGAGATACTAAGACATTATTGTGAGATACTAAGTCATTATTATGAGATGTTAAGTCATTATTATGAGATACTAAGTCATTATTATGAGATGTTAAGTCATTATTATGAGATACTAAGTCATTATTATGAGATACTAAGTCATTATTATGAGATGTTAAGTCATTATTGTGAGATACTAAGTCATTATTATGAGATGTTAAGTCATTATTATGAGATACTAAGTCATTATTATGAGATACTAAGACATTATTGTGAGATACTAAGTCATTATTATGAGATGTTAAGTCATTATTATGAGATACTAAGTCATTATTATGAGATGTTAAGTCATTATTATGAGATACTAAGTCATTATTATGAGATACTAAGTCATTATTATGAGATGTTAAGTCATTATTATGAGATACTAAGTCATTATTATGAGATGTTAAGTCATTATTATGAGATACTAAGTCATTATTATGAGATGTTAAGTCATTATTATGAGATACTAAGTCATTATTATGAGATACTAAGTCATTATTATGAGATGTTAAGTCATTATTATGAGATGTTAAGTCATTATTATGAGATGTTAAGTCATTATTATGAGATACTAAGTCATTATTATGAGATACTAAGTCATTATTATGAGATACTAAGTCATTATTATGAGATGTTAAGTCATTATTATGAGAAAGTTTCTCATTGTTATGGCTTACGGAATATTTTTTTTTTCTCAACAGTGGCAGGAACGGGCTTCCATAGGAAACCCATTTCCTTAAAGGGTTAGTTCAACCAAAAATGATTTATCTGGTCATTTATTCCTCACCCTCGTGCCATTCCACATCCGAAAGACCTTTGTTCATCTTCAGAACACAAATTAAGATCTTTTTGACGAAGAATGAAGACTCTTCATAAGATCCAACGCAACTACCAATTTCAAGGCCTAGAAAGGAGAAATGACATCATTAAAATACTCCATGTGACACGAGTGCTTTGTTTGCGCAAAAAAACAAACGATTTACCACTTTAATTACCAAAATGTTGATCTGCAACGCACGTTCATGAGAGCTTCACGACGCATGCGTGTCGTGTTCACTGACATTGTTGCTTTGGATAATATTATTTTGTAAATAAAGTGGTAAATTTAGTTGTTTTTTTCCCCACAAACAAAGCCCTCACGTCATAAAATTGAGTTTAAGCCACTGGAGTCACATGGAGTACTGTAATGAGGTCTTTCATACCTTTCTGGACCTTGGAGTTGTAGTTGCGTTGGATCTCTATGAAGACTCTCAGACTCCATCAAAAACAACTTTATTTCTCTTCTGAAGATGGTCTTATGGATGTGGAATGATACGAGTGTGAGTAATAAATGACAGATTTTTCATTTTTGGATGAACTAACCCTTACTTTAGCCATATTGTACCCTAATCGTGAGTTTTGTTGATGTTCAATGTTTTATTTTAAAGTACGTTTTCTAGCTCAGATGAGAGATAAAATGTTTAATTTTTTTTTCTCCACTATTCTTCTGTATATCCGAGTGAAACGGCTTCTGGAACAAGAACAAATGTGGGGCGGGGCTTGATTTTGTCTGTGGGGAATTGATTGGATGGTTGTGGTCTGCTATTGGTGGATCTCATGTGAGTGACAGGTTGCCCCGCCCTCGTCATCAGAGAAGAGATGTCAGTGCAAGAGGGAGGGAAACTTATTCTGATTCAAGATTATGAGGAACATGAATTGAAAACAATAATATCGTGCACCAATAAATCATACACTGCAATATTCTATAAAAAATAGAATTGATTTCCTGGTGACTTTAAACAAAGATCACTACAGGATAATCCATTAATTCTTCCTTGTGATCTCCTCAGTTCAGGAAATGTCTGGTTCAGCTCTTGAGCTGCAGTGATGTCACCATCGTCGAGGGCAACATCAACCAGACCACCGAACGCGCAGGCATGACCAATGAGAGCAACACGGGGGAGATGTCCGCCATCGCCGCAAGGATCCCCGCGGCCGGAACCATCCCACCTAAAACAGAGGAGCATCCCAGTGAACGGAGCTCGTTCGCCCAAATTCCCATTCCTGAGAACAAAGTATGTCCGATGTGATTGCGGCTCTGTCGCTCCTGTCCTCCGGCTGAATGAAGTTACGTTTTCTTCTGAATGTTGGCGTCCAGAATTTTAGTGTAAACGGCGTTCACCCAGCATTAAATCTTGCAGCGGTTGCGTGACAGAGTGACACTGTTAAAGTGACAGAAGAACACTGCAACAGTGTTGGGGAAGAAGCTATAAAACTACAAACTACACTGCAAAAAAATGCTGATATTATTTCCTTGTTTTAAGTGAGTTTTTTTTTTACTTCTCAAGTAAATGTATCTTGATTTAAGAATGTTTCGATATTTGTACTGGAATGAAAATGATTTTTTTTGCAGTGTGCAACTACTAACAAAAAGTACTTTGAGGCTAAAGGGGGAATAAAATTTTTTGCTTTATTTAGCAACAGTTGCACAGATTAATTTGCAATAGAATTATTTTATACAACTAATACAGTAACACTTTATTGAGGCCTTTATGTATAATGCATTCATAATGTGCATTATATATTTTCTTAAATAATTATAAGTTAAAATCCATTATATTTGCAGATTTACTTACATCTGAAAGTGGTTGTTTGTCATGTGTTTTAATGCTTTATATTTTGTAATGTGTTATAACTATACTTACAATTATTAATAAGATTAATATTTTAATTATAAAATACTTTTATAATGCATTATATATAAAGGCTTCCATAAAAGTGTTACCACTAATACTATCCTAAAACTGTGGCAATACTATGGTACTACTGTAGTACTTCAATATATGCCGTGGTACTAAATTACAACCATGATGTTTACTTGGTAAGAGTTCATTGAAAGTATGGCATTACAGCAATACAAACCATGTCTAAAATGCTATTAATTTTTAGTACTTTCTTGTTAGAGTCATTTATATTATACAAGAGAGCTGAACCCAGAAATAGTGTTTTACTGCATCTATCACTGCATGTGCAATACAGTGTGACAGGAAAACAGTGATGTTGCAATTTGTCACGCAATTTTTAACAGCTGAACTACTGAAAAATGTAGTTAATTTAGTATCGCTGCTTTTATTTAGTTCGTTTCTCCCCAATACTGCGCACATGACTCGTGAATGTTGATCATCAGTTACTGGACTTTTGCACAGATACTCGAGAAATCTGACAGACTCGATGCAAATTAATCAGTTTCACTGCAAAAAATTATGTTCTTCCTCAGTGTTTAGCACAAATGTCTAAACATTCTTAAATCAAGATGCATTTACTGGAGAAGCAAAATGACTGAAGATATTACGTGTTGTTTTCTGAAAAATGTATCAAATTTAATTGACTTCATACTTAAAACAAGAACAAACATCTGCCATAGTAAAGTAAAGGGAAAACAAGTATTATTATTTTACTTGTTTTAAGCTTAAACTCACTTAATTTTGATTAATTTTTCACAAAATAATCTGCTAGTGAAAATCAAGTTTTAATATTGTTTATATGTGTATGAGGTGTTTTTAAAGTGCTTTTTAAGACAAACCGTATGCAAATTCATGTCAACGCCATTGCTGAGTATTTTCTCTTTAAAACCGCAGTGATCTAAAGACAAAAAAAAAAAAAAAGCGCTGGTGTTTCTTACATCACAAACTACCTTGTAACCAATCACGTCAACCTGTGATCATGTGTGAGTGAGTGGAGGCGGGGCTAATTTGCATAGTCATAGCACCATGTAAACTAAATGAGGCGAGGGAGTTACATTTAAAGCTATTTTAAAGCATGAAAACTTTTTTCACGGAAAAACAATGTTTAAATATTTCATTTTGATGATCAAAGGTTTGCTTTAAGGGATACAATTGAGAACAGGGGGACTTTTGTTTCTCCAGTATCTTGATTTAAGAATATTTAGATATTTGTGCTGGAAAACAAGGACATCATTTTTGCAGTGAAATGCCGAGTTCAGACTACACGATATTTTTGTCTGTTACGACTCCTAAATCGATGTCGTGTCGTAGACAAGAAACATGTCAGATTACACGTTTCTTCCCAACCAATCATTGCTTGCCATCTTTAATGATATACATGATGTCACTGAGAAGGTGGAACAAGCAACTGACTTCCGGAAACTGACTTTCGTTTGGCCAGCTTCTGTGCTCCTGTAACGGAGGCCAGCTAGTAGTTGCAGTGTGAGTAAACCTCACTCTTCTGACCTCAAGAGATGTTCTGGCTACAAACGCCAGGGGTTGCAGCCTTTAGCCTCTTTCTTGGAACATCCGACTCGCATGCTGGAAGACCAGGGTTTGAGGCCTGCTCAGGGCGGGTCTAGTAGGACCCGGGTAGAGCAGTCACATTGGTGCCGTGACCCGGATGGGAGTGAGGTTTAGGGGGGTGAGTATAATGGAGGCCAGCTAGTAGTTGCAGTGCGAGTAAATCTCACTCCTCTGACGTCAAGAGATGCTCTAGCAACAGCCGTTAGCCTCCTTGTTGGAGCATCCGACTCCCATGCTGGAAGACCCGAGATCGAGGCCCGCTCAGAGCGGGTCGAGTAGGATCCAGGTAGAGGGGTTACATTATTGCCGTGACCCGGGTGGGAGTGAGGTTTAGGGGGGGTGAGTGTAACGGTGGCCAGCTAGTAGTTGCTGTGCGAGTAAACCTCACTCCTCTGACCTCAAGAGATGTTCTAGCAACAGACGCTAGAGGTTGCAGCCTTTAGCCTCTTTGTTGGAGCGTCCGACTCCCATGCCGGAAGACCCGGGATCGAGGCCCGCTCAGAGCGGGTCAAGTAGGACCCGGGAAGAGGGGTTACATTGGTGCCGTGACCCGGGTGGGAGTGAGGTTTAGGGGGGGGGTGAGTGTAACGGTGGCCAGCTAGTAGTTGCTGTGCGAGTAAACCTCACTCCTCTGACCTCAAGAGATGTTCTAGCAACAGACGCTAGAGGTTGCAGCCTTTAGCCTCTTTGTTGGAGCGTCCGACTCCCATGCCAGAAGACCCGGGTTCGAGGCCCGCTCAGAGCGGATCGAGTAGGACCTGGGTAGAGGGGTTACACTCCTATTGGTCAATGTCACAGTTGTGACGGAACCGCTCATGGAGAAAGTCTTTGTGTTGGGAAGTGTCACAGTTGCTGTTTATGAATCATGACGACACCGCACATCAAACTGATTGGCCTGATACGGTGTAGTCTGAACCTGGCACAACACAGGAATACATGTGATGTTATCTTCAAAATGATGGGGAAAAGTCTAAATGTAAACAGACAAACAAGCAAAAAGGGCTGAACTCTGTGATTCTGCCAGCGGTTTTGCAAAGATCCACTTTTAGAAGCATGTCCATGATATCTTGATTCTCCTGCATTGTTATCTTTGTCCTGTCAAACACTGAAGGTCATGTTTTCAGTTGTATTATCTGGGCTGCTGGAGCTCACTGAATTACTGTACAGCTCTGAACTATGATGCAGCTTTTTTGACAGCTGAATGTGTTTTTATTTCATTCCTTTATGAAAGACTTTAAATGGCAAAATGTACTGATTCAGATTCTGAGTTCAGGCAGATCGTCTGAACAGGACTCCATGTTTCAGATCACAAGAGATGAGCTGACAGATGAGACGAGACCAGCGAACTCTTCTATTATTTAAAAACATCTATTTAAATACTAAAGAAATATGGAGGAGAGAAATATTGTGTGATTCTCCAGATGCTTTTCTAAACACCACATTTTTTCTTGAAAGAAATGTAATGCTTTCATCAATCAAAGATGCATTAAAAGGATCAAAAGTGACAGTGACGACATTTATAATGATTTTTCAAATAATTGCTGCCCTATTCAAAGAATCCTAAAAAATAAAACGTATCGTGGTTTCCACAAAAGTATGAATGTTTCCTGATAATAATCAGAAATTTTTTTTGAGCAGCAAATCATCATATTAGAATGATTTCTGAAGGATCGCTGAAGACTGGAGTAATGATGCTTTAAATCACGGGAATAAATTACAATTAACAGTATATTCACATAGTAAACAGCTATTCTAAATTGGAATAATATTTAATATTTTTTACTGTATTTTTGATCAAATAAATGCACCCTTGGTGAGCACTTCCTTCAAAAACACTGAAAATTCGTACGGTGTGACTCAAACTAAATATGCTTCACAACCGGTTCAGTTTTGTTTTAGAGAACTGAACTGGATTGGATTGCAGAATGTGTTTTGTCTCTACTGTAAATAACTGTGAACAGATGAAACACTCAGAAGAGGAGTGACACCGGATCGAGCTGCAGTGTGAATGCGGAAAGCATTTCTGATAAATATTGATTTCTTGAATTACCGCAGCATCGGCTCTACAGCTGACTGACGAAGGCGCCGAACCGATTCAGAAATAGTGCACTCGAACACACTCGGCTCTCTGTTGTTGCACGGACGGCTTTGATGCCATCAATCAAATGTCCAGTTCCGGTGTCTACATCACAGAGATCGATTGGCTTAAGGTTAGGGTGAGTTTGTTAGGGTCAGCGAACTGTCTGAAACACGCACAGCAGATTCATCAGTTCAACACCAAAACAAGAGGACTCGTTTCTAACACGTGAATCTACATTAAACACGAGACTGTCTGCAATAAAAACAAAGGAGCAGTAAATCTGGGCTTTACAGTAATGCTGATGAATATTGAAAGGGAAATTGCAAAAATAATGATTGTTTCCAAACATAGAAGCGAGGCTTTATGATGATACTTCCACCTTGTTTTCATAAGGTCGTGACTTGTTTTTCCAGTGATCTTGACGTAAGTGTTATCTTGAAGACAGAATTGTGATGAAAACGCGCATCCTCTGTCATGTTTTAATTGGGTTTGGTGCCGTGAGTGTCCTGGATCAGATACAAGAGGGTCATTGAGGTGATGATAGACGACGCAGAGATCGAAGCTGCTACACTTAGCAGATGAAACAAGCAGATTTTGTTTTTGATTTGATTCAGTCTAGCATGATCCGAGTCTTTGTCAGCGATCTGTTTGTGTTTTCTGTCGCGATGAACTCTCCTGAGTCGTGTTGAAGATTCACTGTTATATGTTCTGCTTGCATGTTGTAAATCAAACATTGTATTTCAATAAAAAAAAAATGTCAAATGCACCGGCTGTCTGCGTTTTGTTGCAACAACATGCAATTCAAATCTCAATTTACTTTCTAAATAAATGTTTCTGATCTTAAGATTCAGGTTGACACAATTGAATGGATGCATTTTATGCTGGCTTAAATCACATTTCTCTGTTCTATGGAAGCTTGAATGAAAATTGTAAAAAGGTGATCTTTTTTCCCTAAAAAAACACATTTTACATTTATTATTCATTTAACTCTTTCTGGGGGGGGGGGGGGGGGGGGGTTGTTTTCTCTTTCGATCACAGAATAATGTTAGGAAAATGTCATTGAGACTTTTTAATCACAATTGGGACTTTTTTTTCTTATTAATTTACATCTGGCACATGACCCTTCGCAAACCGTTTGATTGACAGGCGATCTGACCAATCATAACCCCGAATCTGCCATGTTGTCCGTCAAAGCGGTCAGGGGAGTTAGTAGATTAACGTTGGTGAACTTGAACTTTAAAATTTGTGTGTACTCACGTCTTTCCGCGCTTGAAACAACATTCCTTCTGACGTTCATTCATGTTTATTTGATGCTATAAATGAACTAGTATGAAGAGATGATCGCTTCACGAGGAGCTACAGCGATCTGTCACCACACATTAAAGACACACTAGACGCTGTTTATTGATTAAACTTCTTTAAAAAAATACAATATTTTAAATATGAAACTGTTTCATACGTTGTCAGTGTCCTCTTTGCTCCAGGATGTATTTTTCACTTCATGAGAACATGATGTGTGGCGTGAGAGCGCATGACTTGTCGGACATAGCAACAGTAACTAAAGGGGGCGGGGCTTTCAGAATTTTTTACTCAAAATTGCGAGTTAGCACAATTTTAATGTTTGGACTTTTTTTCTCAAAACGTTTATTTTTCACAATTCGGAATTTTTTTTCTTAAAACTGCAAGTTTACATCTGCACATTCAGATTTTTTTTAAGTTCTTTTTTTTCTTTCCACCATGAAATAAAAAAAAATGTAAAAAGTAATTGCGACTTTGTATCGCAATTCAAGCTTTTTTTCATAAAATTGCAAGTTCACATCTGGCAATTCTGGTGATTTTTGTACTCAAAATTGTGACCTCACATCTCAAAATTCTGTTTTTATCTTTCTACCACAAAAAACAAACAAACAAACAAAAAAAAAACGTAATTGCAACTTTTTATTGCAATTCGGATGACTATTCTCAGTGTATAGCTCACAATTTATATTTTTTTAAACTCAAAATTGTGAGTAAGCACAATTTTAATGTTTAGGTTTTTAATATCTCACAATTTGGACTTTTTTTCTCAAAACGTTTATTTTTCACAATTCAGAACTTTTTTTCTTAAAACTGCAAGTTTACATCTGCACATTCAGATTTTTTTTAAGTTCTTTTTTTTCTTTCCACCATGAAATAAAAAAAAAATGTAAAAAGTAATTGCGACTTTGTATCGCAATTCAAGCTTTTTTTCATAAAATTGCAAGTTCACATCTGGCAATTCTGGTGATTTTTGTACTCAAAATTGTGACCTTACATCTCAAAATTCTGTTTTTATCTTTCCACCACAAAAAAAACAAACAAACAAAAAAAAAAAACGTAATTGCAACTTTTTATTGCAATTCGGATGACTATTCTCAGTGTACAGCTCACAATTTATATTTTTTTAAACTCAAAATTGTGACATGGCAAATCAAAATTCTGTTTTTATCTTTCCACCACAAAAAACAAAAAACAAAACAAAAAAAAACGTAATTGCAACTTTTTATTGCAATTCGGATGACTATTCTCAGTGTATAGCTCACAATTTATATTTTTTTAAACTCAAAATTGTGAGTTGGCACAATTTTAATGTTTGGGTTTTTAATATCTCACAATTTGGACTTTTTTTCTCAAAACGTTTATTTTTCACAATTCGGAATTTTTTTTCTTAAAACTGCAAGTTTACATCTGCACATTCAGATTTTTTTTAAGTTCTTTTTTTTCTTTCCACCATGAAATAAAAAAAAATGTAAAAAGTAATTGCGACTTTGTATCGCAATTCAAGCTTTTTTTCATAAAATTGCAAGTTCACATCTGGCAATTCTGGTGATTTTTGTACTCAAAATTGTGACCTTACATCTCAAAATTCTGTTTTTATCTTTCCACCACAAAACAAAAAAAAAAAAAAAACGTAATTGCAACTTTTTATTGCAATTCGGATGACTATTCTCAGTGTATAGCTCACAATTTATATTTTTTTAAACTCAAAATTGTGACATGGCAAATCAAAATTCTGTTTTTATCTTTCCACCACAAAAAAAACAAAAAAAAAAAAAAAAAAAACGTAATTGCAACTTTTTATTGCAATTCGGATGACTATTCTCAGTGTATAGCTCACAATTTATATTTTTTTAAACTCAAAATTGTGAGTTAGCACAATTTTAATGTTTGGGTTTTTAATATCTCACAATTTGGACTTTTTTTCTCAAAACGTTTATTTTTCACAATTCAGAACTTTTTTTCTTAAAACTGCAAGTTTACATCTGCACATTCAGATTTTTTTTAAGTTCTTTTTTTTCTTTCCACCATGAAATAAAAAAAAATGTAAAAAGTAATTGCGACTTTGTATCGCAATTCAAGCTTTTTTTCATAAAATTGCAAGTTCACATCTGGCAATTCTGGTGATTTTTGTACTCAAAATTGTGACCTTACATCTCAAAATTCTGTTTTTATCTTTCCACCACAAAACAAAAAAAAAAAAAAAAACGTAATTGCAACTTTTTATTGCAATTCGGATGACTATTCTCAGTGTATAGCTCACAATTTATATTTTTTTAAACTCAAAATTGTGACATGGCAAATCAAAATTCTGTTTTTATCTTTCCACCACAAAAAACAAACAAAAAAAAAAAAAAAAAACGTAATTGCAACTTTTTATTGCAATTCGGATGACTATTCTCAGTGTATAGCTCACAATTTATATTTTTTTAAACTCAAAATTGTGAGTTGGCACAATTTTAATGTTTGGGTTTTTAATATCTCACAATTTGGACTTTTTTTCTCAAAACGTTTATTTTTCACAATTCGGAATTTTTTTTCTTAAAACTGCAAGTTTACATCTGCACATTCAGATTTTTTTTAAGTTCTTTTTTTTCTTTCCACCATGAAATAAAAAAAAATGTAAAAAGTAATTGCGACTTTGTATCGCAATTCAAGCTTTTTTTCATAAAATTGCAAGTTCACATCTGGCAATTCTGGTGATTTTTGTACTCAAAATTGTGACCTTACATCTCAAAATTCTGTTTTTATCTTTCCACCACAAAACAAAAAAAAAAAAAAAACGTAATTGCAACTTTTTATTGCAATTCGGATGACTATTCTCAGTGTATAGCTCACAATTTATATTTTTTTAAACTCAAAATTGTGACATGGCAAATCAAAATTCTGTTTTTATCTTTCCACCACAAAAAACAAACAAAAAAAAAAAAAAAAAACGTAATTGCAACTTTTTATTGCAATTCGGATGACTATTCTCAGTGTATAGCTCACAATTTATATTTTTTTAAACTCAAAATTGTGACATGGCAAATCAAAATTCTGTTTTTATCTTTCCACCACAAAAAAACAAACAAAAAAAAAAAAAAAAACGTAATTGCAACTTTTTATTGCAATTCGGATGACTATTCTCAGTGTATAGCTCACAATTTATATTTTTTTAAACTCAAAATTGTGAGTTAGCACAATTTTAATGTTTGGGTTTTTAATATCTCACAATTTGGACTTTTTTTCTCAAAACGTTTATTTTTCACAATTCAGAACTTTTTTTCTTAAAACTGCAAGTTTACATCTGCACATTCAGATTTTTTTTAAGTTCTTTTTTTTCTTTCCACCATGAAATAAAAAAAAATGTAAAAAGTAATTGCGACTTTGTATCGCAATTCAAGCTTTTTTTCATAAAATTGCAAGTTCACATCTGGCAATTCTGGTGATTTTTGTACTCAAAATTGTGACCTTACATCTCAAAATTCTGTTTTTATCTTTCCACCACAAAACAAAAAAAAAAAAAAAAACGTAATTGCAACTTTTTATTGCAATTCGGATGACTATTCTCAGTGTATAGCTCACAATTTATATTTTTTTAAACTCAAAATTGTGACATGGCAAATCAAAATTCTGTTTTTATCTTTCCACCACAAAAAACAAACAAAAAAAAAAAAAAAAACGTAATTGCAACTTTTTATTGCAATTCGGATGACTATTCTCAGTGTATAGCTCACAATTTATATTTTTTTAAACTCAAAATTGTGAGTTGGCACAATTTTAATGTTTGGGTTTTTAATATCTCACAATTTGGACTTTTTTTCTCAAAACGTTTATTTTTCACAATTCGGAATTTTTTTTCTTAAAACTGCAAGTTTACATCTGCACATTCAGATTTTTTTTAAGTTCTTTTTTTTCTTTCCACCATGAAATAAAAAAAAATGTAAAAAGTAATTGCGACTTTGTATCGCAATTCAAGCTTTTTTTCATAAAATTGCAAGTTCACATCTGGCAATTCTGGTGATTTTTGTACTCAAAATTGTGACCTTACATCTCAAAATTCTGTTTTTATCTTTCCACCACAAAAAAAACAAACAAACAAAAAAAAAAAACGTAATTGCAACTTTTTATTGCAATTCGGATGACTATTCTCAGTGTATAGCTCACAATTTATATTTTTTTAAACTCAAAATTGTGACATGGCAAATCAAAATTCTGTTTTTATCTTTCCACCACAAAAAACAAAAAACAAAAAAAAAAAAAACGTAATTGCAACTTTTTATTGCAATTCGGATGACTATTCTCAGTGTATAGCTCACAATTTATATTTTTTTAAACTCAAAATTGTGAGTTGGCACAATTTTAATGTTTAGGTTTTTAATATCTCACAATTTGGACTTTTTTTCTCAAAACGTTTATTTTTCACAATTCAGAACTTTTTTTCTTAAAACTGCAAGTTTACATCTGCACATTCAGATTTTTTTTAAGTTCTTTTTTTTCTTTCCACCATGAAATAAAAAAAAATGTAAAAAGTAATTGCGACTTTGTATCGCAATTCAAGCTTTTTTTCATAAAATTGCAAGTTCACATCTGGCAATTCTGGTGATTTTTGTACTCAAAATTGTGACCTTACATCTCAAAATTCTGTTTTTATCTTTCCACCACAAAACAAACAAAAAAAAAAAACGTAATTGCAACTTTTTATTGCAATTCGGATGACTATTCTCAGTGTATAGCTCACAATTTATATTTTTTTAAACTCAAAATTGTGACATGGCAAATCAAAATTCTGTTTTTATCTTTCCACCACCAAATAAAAAAAATACAAAAGGTAGTTGCAACTTTTTGTGAGTTTATATCTCACAATTCAGACTTTTTTCTTACTTTTTTTACTCAAAATTATCACACAATTCTTTCTTTTCCGCCTTAGAATTCTGTGCTTACATTTTGCAGTTTTATTCCAACACGGAATAGTCTGCGTGTGCATCATGACGGTGAATCAGTCGCGCCGCTCCCCTCGGCTCTGTCCTATTTACCCCGTGCTGTGACTCTTTCTACAGACCGCAGTGGAGAGACGAGACTGACCCGCCGGGGACGATGCGCTCACACAGGACGATGATAAATGACACTTGCAGCCACTGCACAGTCAATTCCACCTCCGACTCGCTGCACCATCTCTAATGCGAATAAGGAGAGAACGTGAGTGAGATGATAGTTTGCAGACGGTGATTAATTCGAAGAGTAATTTACATGTTTATATAGAGTGCAGCACTTACAGAACTCATTTTGATTTATCAGGGTGAGGAAACAGAAACGCACACCTTCAGGATGATAAATTAGCCTCTGAAGTGGTACAGTTGTGTTCTGTTGAATCAGAGAGAGAGAGAGAGAGAGTTCTGCTCGCTTCAGAGTTTCTGGTCTGTTTTATGGAAGCTTCTTTGCATCAAAAGG
>CM074279.1:29307632-29312632 GCA_037194245.1 Opsariichthys bidens
AAAGATAATTCTGTATGATTTATAAGCTTGTTTCCTAGTGGGGACCAACAAAAGGTCCCCACAATGTCAAGATTTACTGGTTTTACATTACCAAATGTCCCCACAACGTAAGGAAAACAAGTACACATACTCTCTCATCCTCTGGATTACATAATGAGTGTTCAGACTCATTGTTCAAGTTCACAGCAGCCAGTTAAGAGTAAGTTCATTTAGATTTAGTGGATTAGTGATTCTACATTTGCTTATATATTCAATCAGACATTAAATACAATTTTTGACTGATTTTTGACCATTCATTGGTTAGAAAAGGACATTGTAAATGTCCCTGGTCGTGTTTGAGTAATTGGGTGACACGTTAAGGATTTGTGTTTACTATTTTAGAATTCGAGGAATAGTTTCAAGAAATGTGTTTAAGCAACTGAGAAAAACTGCAAACAACTCATTTTGTGCTTGACAGAAGAAAGTCATGCTAGTAAATGATGACAGAATTATCTTTTTTTTTTTAATTGATTATTTAATTGAGGCAAACATTCAGTGATACAATGATTACCAAACCACTAAACAGTTCATGTCTGCTTCATTATCATTTCATAATCAACTTAAACTCATATCATACTTAATGCTACAATCAAGCCAAACGGCATACCGAGGTAACATTGCAGCGCTTTCATGGTGTTTGACTTCCTCTTCATCACACTCCTCCTCACTCTCAGGAGAAAGGCTGAGAACAAAAGGAGCAAAGCCAGAGGTGATTTGTTTAGGTTTTACCGCAGTGGTATGAAGGTAAAGCGGTTCAGACACTAACAGAGCAGGTAAGAATCTCAGCGGACCACAGGAACTAATGCAAAAGCCACGGAAATATACGCTGTCATTCTTTACCCTGCAGAAAACTAGATTAGATATGAAGCAGCACAAATGCACAAAAACACCTCATCAGTGCTGGACTGGGAAAATCGCTTAGACGCTACATATGATTGGCTTTAAAGGGTCAAGTCACCATTAATTACTCACCCTCATGTCGTTCTACACCATCTTCAGAACACGGAATGAATCAATAATATATAGAATAAGCTGCACAATGACACCATTTTCTTATTAATGTAAAGCTGCTTTGCCACAATTTGCATTGTAAAAAGCGCTATATAAATAAAGATGACTTGACTTGACAAATTAAGATATTTTTGATGAAATCTGAGAGGTTTTTTTCTCTCCCATAGAAAGCCAGAGAATTCTTTTTGTGTGCAAAAATAAAAAATAATGACTTTATTCAACAAATTTTCCTCTTCCCTGTCAGTCTCCTACGCAGTGCAGTCTTCCGTGTTTATGTCCGAACGTCGACTCATTATTTGAGCTGTTTCTATTCAATGTTTAGTCTCATTCTGAACTGGATGAACTCTCACCCTGAGGCGGTTGTAAGTGTGAACACGCAGAAGATCAGAGACTCTGAGTTCGATCTGGCCAATCAGAGAGATGACATCTGAGGTCACATGGTCCACTGAGAAAACACCTTTAAGCCTCCAGCCTGAACAGACAGACTCTCTATTCCTGCATCGGCAAGAAAAAGAATAAAATAATAATTTAAAAACACAATCTCTACATCAGTTATGGACACACATCTGCGCACTCTTTTGTCCACTAACAACGTCCAACGGTGTGTCCACATGCCTCACGGAACACAACATTTCCAAACCTACAAACTAGATGAAGGATTTGTTTGTCTGGTCATAGTCCAGGAAATACCTTTTTGTATGAGCTCCAGTGCTTCGGTCTCCTTCCTGTGCCTGAACATCTCAGTGAGGCTGGAGCCCAGAGAAGACAAAGCATGAATTACTTATGAAATAAACCCCCAAGTTCTCACATTAGTAAAGCAGAACCAGTCCTGCCGTCACAACCACCTGCTTCAGACTTAAAACTAGCTGGTTAATTCACTGCCACTGCATGCTGGGATGGTCTCTGTTCATTGATTTCAGGCAATTTATCACTTTCCACAAGGCAGACAAAATCTCTTTATGAAATAGAAGCTATTTTGGATCTTGTTATTGTAATTGATGTGATATATTTGTCATGATTCCATAACATCTGCAGAAATCCGTTGGGCCTCTTAGGTATTATTGTTAAAATCCATTTATCCATCCTTCATCCGTCTGTTGATCCATCGATCCATCCTTCTATCCATCCATCCATCCATCCATCCACCCATCCGTCCTTCCATCCACCCATCCATCCATCCATCCATCCATCCATCCATCCATCCATCCATCCATCCATCCATCCATCCATCCGTCCTTCCATCCATCCATCCATCCATCCACCCATCCGTCCTTCCATCCACCCATCCATCCAGCCATTCATCCATCCACCCACCCATCCGTCCTTCCATCCACCCATCCATCCAGCCATTCATCCATCCACCCACCCATCCGTCCTTCCATCCATCCATCCATCCATCCATCCAGCCATCCACCCACTGATCCATCCTTCCATCCACCCATCCGTCCTTCCATCCATTCTTCCATCCATTCTTCCATCCACCCATCCACCCATACATCCATCCATCCACCCACATCCACCCATCCATCCTTCCATCCACCCATCAAGCCATCCATCCATCCACCCACCCACATCCAGCCATTCATCCTTCCATCCACCCAGTCATCCAGCCATTCATCCATCCGTCCACCCACCCATCCATCCATCCTTCCACATCCATCCATCCATCCTTCCACATCCATCCATCCATCCCACCCACATCCACCCATCCGTCCTTTCGTCCATCCATGCATCCATCCACCCACATCCACCCATCCATCCATCCATCCATCTACCCACCCACCCATCCATCCTTCCATCCACCCTTCCATCCACCCATCCGTCCTTCAATCCATTCATCCTTCCACCCACATCCACCCACTCATCCATCGATCCATCCATCCATCCAGCCATCCACCCACCGATCCATCCTTCCATTCACCCATCCATCCATCCACCCACCCACCCACCCACCCACGTCCACCCATCCGTCCTTCCATCCATTCTTCCATCCACCCATACATCCATCCATCCACCCACATCCACCCATCCATCCTTCCATCCATCCATCCACCCAGTCATCCAGCCATTCATCCATCCATCCACCCACCCATCCATCCATCCTTCCACATCCATCCATCCATCCCACCCACATCCACCCATCTGCCCTTTCGTCCATCCATGCATCCATCCACCCACATCCACCCATCCATCCATCTCATCCACCCATCCATCCATCCCATCCACCCATCCATCCATCCATCCACCTGCATCCATCCATCCACCTGCATCCATCCACCCGTCCATCCATCCTTCCATCTACCCACCCACCCATCCATCCTTCCATCCACCCATCCACCCATCCATCTACCCTTCTGTCCTTCCATCCACCCATCCATCCATCCATCCATCCACCTATCCACATCCACCCATCCATCCACCCACATCCATCCATCCATCCATCCATCCACCTGCATCCATCCATCCACCCATCCATCCATCCTTCCATCCATCCACCCATCCATCTACCCTTCCGTCCTTCCATCCAGCCATCCATCCATCCACCCACATCCATCCATCTATCCATCCACATCCATCCATCCACCCATCCATCCATCCATCCACCGACATCCATCCATCCATCCATTCATCCATTCATCTATTTTTTCTCTATCTTTAAATTTTGTTTTTATGTGTATATAAAATAAACTTAAAGTAATCCTACTATAGATTCTGTTTTCAATAAAACTTACTTGAATGAAATCTTTCCTGGTAACATCTAGACATAAGTGGATGGACAGATGCGGTCGAGTGCTCTGGTTCATGTCTTTACAGGATGGAAAGATCATCACCGGCTTCAATAATCACAGTGTGTGAAGAACACAGAAGACTGAGAAACCAGCATAAATTCTCAAGAGCAAGATCTCAACTGCATGCCTACGAATCCAATCACAAGTGCTCAAAGGTGACAGTTTGAGACAGTTATCTGACTCTCAACTGACCACTAATAATTGGATCACCTGAGATGGACAATAACAGCAGGTGTAAACGGGGTCAGAGAGTCACTGAGGGAAACTTTCAATCAGCTTCTCACAAAATAAACCAGCCCATGTTTATATATGATAGCACACAACCTGCCTATAAAGACCGTGCATCATAATCTTTGTTTACAAGCCCCGCCCACACTGAATACTCACTGGACCAAAATTCTGCTCATCATGCATATTAAACATCACACATGAAATTGGCTGAAATGGTGTTATAAAGACAAAACACTGCATCAACAGTTAGTGAACTGAATTGAATCAACAATCTTTACAGCAGAATTTGAATTTGTCTCATATTTGATGAAGTTTGCATCACTGATTCTGTTACTTTCCTGTAAATTAGCTGCTTTGCAACAATTTCTATTGTATAAAGCTCTTTTTGACTTGACTTTGAGCTCAATGCTTCTCTTCAGACAAACATTTACCAAATGCTTTTCCAGTCAGATGGAACATGACTCCTTAAATTGTTTGGGAGAGACACGTTGGAATATTTAATGGCCACAATAAAGAACTTAAGTTGGCTTTTATCTACAGGACAGTGCAATTTAACGCTTCAATACACGCATTACATGCATTCAGAATACAGAGGGCAGACTCTGATGAAGCCTTCAGCATTAGAATCAAATATGGAGAAGGCAATCCCACAATGCACTGTGATAAGTTCAGGGAAAGAGTTTATTCAACTTTGCAAGAGACCTATCTATCTAGCTGTCCGTCCGTCTGTCTATCCATCTATCACTGTTTTCTATGTGGATATATAGTAAACTGTAATTTATATCCAGTGATCAAAGCTGAATTTTCAGCATCATTACTCCAGTCTTCAGTGTCACATGATCCTTCAGAAATCATTCTAATATGAGGATTTTCTGCTCAAGAAACATGTCTGATTATCATCAATGTTGAAAACAGGTCATATTTTTGTGG
>CM074279.1:29320132-29322632 GCA_037194245.1 Opsariichthys bidens
TTCATGCATATATATATATATATATATAAAGTAAATATACTTATATATATGCAATATATAAGTATTTTCTGTATTGATATAAAGATCTCACTGATTTACATTAGATCATTTACGTTATAAATATCAGCAGCACCAAATTGGCCAAAGTTTGAGCCTCTGAATTTTCCCTCCATATTCTCACTTTAAAAGCCTGATTTTTCAAATATGATACGAAGCATAAAACACTTTTATAGACTTAAAACAAAAGCACAATGAACAGCTTGATTTCAAAACATTTGATTTTTCGGACTATCAGGGTTGACAGGGTTCAGGATTAAAGTTCAAAATAAGCAGCGCATCTCCTCCAGGACTCCCGGAGGAATCCGTCTTAAAACACTGGCACCTTTGTATTGTTTTAAATAATGCAACATTTCTTCCAGAACATCGATCCGGCTGCAGTGGAAGGTGTCGTCACTTGCACTGCAATGCACACAATTCTTCCAGAAAACCACATTTGTTTCAGAACACGTTTCACCTGTCACTATAAATGGTCTTATGATACATTTCAATAATGTAATTTCTGTCAGTAATCTATATGTCTAGTTGCAGTGACTAACATTAACTTACAATGTGCTCATAATCTGTTTGTTACAGTGTTTATTAATTGTTAGTTCATGTTAGCTCAGGTCCATCAAATATATATACAATATCTGATTTTAATAATGTATTAGTAAATGTTGAAATGAACATTAACTAAGATTAATAAATGCTATAGAAGTATTAATCATTGTTAGTTCGTGTTAACTAATGTCAACAAAATGTAACAACGACCATAAGAATACAGACAGGATCAATAAAAACAACACAAATAAACATGTCATTCTTGGAGAATTAATAGTTTAAATTGATGCATGATTTCGTTAAATCAAATGATCAAACAAAAAACGAATTAAATGTTGATCACTAGTGAAATTCGAGGAAGTTGAGAAACTCAAAGAAAAGCATTACATGTGTTTTCGTCTCAACAGCGTCCTTGGAGAAATGCTGGGTGAGGATATTTTTGATCATGACTCACAAATATATATCAGATGTCATGTTTAAGTACCATGACAGACAGTGTTTTTGGGTAATCTTCTTTCGTTGGTTGTATAAATAAAAATATTTCATAAACACATTCTATATGCAGGTCTTAGTTGTCAGTAATAAAAGCTGAATGTGCAACTCCATGAGCAACTCACAGCATTCACAGCTCTAGATCATCATCAGTTATTAAGTTACATTATTACTTAAAAATATATAATATTTTATTAATGTAATTATGTATTTACTTTAATAATGTTTTAATGATTTAATTTAATTTAACCATTTTTGTTCAAATGTCTATATTTATTTATTTTAATGTATATTTTATTCATTAGTTGACTTATTTTAACATAAAATATTATTAAAGTAAATACATAAAAATTAAGTATTTATTTTAATCTGATTTTAATTATTTTAATATAATTTATCTAATCATTTATTTGAATGTAATTTTATGTATTTAATCAAATGTTTAATTGAATATTTATTTAATTATTAATCTACTTTTTATTTGTTTAATCATTAGTTGACTTCTTTAACCTAATGTTTAAGTATTTACTATAATCCGAAATGTATTAGATTTTTTTATTTTAATCTATTTCTTTAATCATCTGCTTAACTATTTTTTTTTTTATCTCTTTATGGATTTATTTTAAAATAAATAATTTAATACAATTTTGAATAAATTTTAATTTACGTTATTCAAATTTTATTTAATGAATTATTTTATTGCCATTTTTATTTAATTATTAAATCTTATTTATTTTTTTTATTTTTTTTACCATTTATTTATTTTATATCTAAAAGTATAATAATATTTTTAAATGTTGTTTCCTCTAAACTTTGCAGTGGTCCCCCAACACTCTTCTGCAGACCCCGTGTGAAAACCCCCGGTCTTTTCTCTCAGTGGAGCGAAACTGATATCCAGTAAAACCCTGGACATACACTGAGCCACAGAATCAAATGCATTAGAAAAGCACCACAACAATGATGCAACAGCCTGCCAACACTGACGCTGATGCCGCATCCGTATCGTGTTCACACACGGTTTCCAGTGACCGTCACAACCGCCGGCAAATTTACTGACAGCCGTCGGTGACCGTCCATCTTTAATTGTTCATAAGACAGCACAATCGCTCTCCCAGGAGAACGAGCCGAAACAGGAGTCACTGTGCCCTGTTTTCCCAATTATCTTTCAGCTCAGAGTTTCTGGCAGATGGAGAGACGATGCGTATTTCCCTGCGGTTTTGCAGAGGGGATCCGTGTGATGATGTTCACACAGTTTATAGGAGCTCAAATATTCAGAGAAGGTGTATGTTTATGTATCTGTCTGTGACGGAATACATCTTGTCGGATGGATAGGGTATTCATGAGAGTGAAAGCCTGAAAGTGTGCAGGCGCATGTCAGATTCACACAGACACTGCAGGACAATGTTCT
>CM074279.1:29327632-29467632 GCA_037194245.1 Opsariichthys bidens
ACCAAGCAACACTCTAGTAACCACACAGAACACCTTAGCAACACCCTAGAACCATAGGCCTTCAGATCACTCAAACAACCACACAACCCCCTAGCCACACACAACACCCTAACAACACCCTATCCATACAGAACACCCTAGCAATCACACAGAACACCCTAGCAACACCCCAGCAACCACATAGAACACCATAGCAACAACCTAACAATGATATAGAGCAACCAAGCAACACTCTAGTAACCACACAGAACACCTTAGCAACACCCTAGAACCATAGGCCTTCAGATCACTGAAACAACCACACAACCCCCTAGCCACACACAACACCCTAACAACACCCTGGCAACCACACAGAACACGCTTTCAACACCCTATCCATACAGAACACCCTAGTGATTACACAGAACACCTTAGCAACACCTAGTAACTACACAGAACACATTAGCAACATTCTAGCAACCACACAGCACACCCTTTCAACCCCCTAGCCACACAGAACACCCTATCAACCACACAGAACACCCTAGCAACACCCCACCAACCACATAGAACACCATAGCAACACCCTAACAATGATACAGAGCAACCAAGCAACACTCTAGTAACCACACAGAACACCTTAGCAACACCCTAGAACCATAGGCCTTCAGATCACTCAAACAACCACACAACCCCCTAGCCACACACAACACCCTTTCAACACCCTATCCATACAGAACACCCTAGCAATCACACAGAACACCCTAGCAACACCCCAGCAACCACATAGAACACCATAGCAACAATCTAACAATGATACAGAGCAACCAAGCAACACTCTAGTAACCACACAGAACACCTTAGCAACACCCTAGAACCATAGGCCTTCAGATCACTGAAACAACCACACAACCCCCTAGCCACACACAACACCCTAACAACACCCTGGCAACCACACAGGACACGCTTTCAACACCCTATCCATACAGAACACCCTATCAACCACACAGAACACCCTAGCGATTACACAGAACACCTTAGCAACACCTAGTAACTACACAGAACACATTAGCAACATTCTAGCAACCACACAGCACACCCTTTCAACCCCCTAGCCACACAGAACACCCTATCAACCACACAGAACACCCTAGCAACACCCCACCAACCACATAGAACACCATAGCAACACCCTAACAATGATACAGAGCAACCAAGCAACACTCTAGTAACCACACAGAACACCTTAGCAACACCCTAGAACCATAGGCCTTCAGATCACTGAAACAACCACACAACCCCCTAGCCACACACAACACCCTAACAACACCCTGGCAACCACACAGAACACGCTTTCAACACCCTATCCATACAGAACACCCTATCAACCACACAGAACACCCTAGCGATTACACAGAACACCTTAGCAACACCTAGTAACTACACAGAACACATTAGCAACATTCTAGCAACCACACAGCACACCCTTTCAACCCCCTAGCCACACAGAACACCCTATCAACCACACAGAACACCCTAGCAACACCCCACCAACCACATAGAACACCATAGCAACACCCTAACAATGATACAGAGCAACCAAGCAACACTCTAGTAACCACACAGAACACCTTAGCAACACCCTAGAACCATAGGCCTTCAGATCACTGAAACAACCACACAACCCCCTAGCCACACACAACACCCTAACAACACCCTGGCAACCACACAGAACACGCTTTCAACACCCTATCCATACAGAACACCCTAGTGATTACACAGAACACCTTAGCAACACCTAGTAACTACACAGAACACATTAGCAACATTCTAGCAACCACACAGCACACCCTTTCAACCCCCTAGCCACACAGAACACCCTATCAACCACACAGAACACCCTAGCAACACCCCACCAACCACATAGAACACCATAGCAACACCCTAACAATGATACAGAGCAACCAAGCAACACTCTAGTAACCACACAGAACACCTTAGCAACACCCTAGAACCATAGGCCTTCAGATCACTCAAACAACCACACAACCCCCTAGCCACACACAACACCCTTTCAACACCCTATCCATACAGAACACCCTAGCAATCACACAGAACACCCTAGCAACACCCCAGCAACCACATAGAACACCATAGCAACAATCTAACAATGATACAGAGCAACCAAGCAACACTCTAGTAACCACACAGAACACCTTAGCAACACCCTAGAACCATAGGCCTTCAGATCACTGAAACAACCACACAACCCCCTAGCCACACACAACACCCTAACAACACCCTGGCAACCACACAGGACACGCTTTCAACACCCTATCCATACAGAACACCCTATCAACCACACAGAACACCCTAGCGATTACACAGAACACCTTAGCAACACCTAGTAACTACACAGAACACATTAGCAACATTCTAGCAACCACACAGCACACCCTTTCAACCCCCTAGCCACACAGAACACCCTATCAACCACACAGAACACCCTAGCAACACCCCACCAACCACATAGAACACCATAGCAACACCCTAACAATGATACAGAGCAACCAAGCAACACTCTAGTAACCACACAGAACACCTTAGCAACACCCTAGAACCATAGGCCTTCAGATCACTGAAACAACCACACAACCCCCTAGCCACACACAACACCCTAACAACACCCTGGCAACCACACAGAACACGCTTTCAACACCCTATCCATACAGAACACCCTATCAACCACACAGAACACCCTAGCGATTACACAGAACACCTTAGCAACACCTAGTAACTACACAGAACACATTAGCAACATTCTAGCAACCACACAGCACACCCTTTCAACCCCCTAGCCACACAGAACACCCTATCAACCACACAGAACACCCTAGCAACACCCCACCAACCACATAGAACACCATAGCAACACCCTAACAATGATACAGAGCAACCAAGCAACACTCTAGTAACCACACAGAACACCTTAGCAACACCCTAGAACCATAGGCCTTCAGATCACTGAAACAACCACACAACCCCCTAGCCACACACAACACCCTAACAACACCCTGGCAACCACACAGAACACGCTTTCAACACCCTATCCATACAGAACACCCTATCAACCACACAGAACACCCTAGCGATTACACAGAACACCTTAGCAACACCTAGTAACTACACAAAACACATTAGCAACATTCTAGCAACCACACAGCACACCCTTTCAACCCCCTAGCCACACAGAACACCCTATCAACCACACAGAACACCCTAGCAACACCCCACCAACCACATAGAACACCATAGCAACACCCTAACAATGATACAGAGCAACCAAGCAACACTCTAGTAACCACACAGAACACCTTAGCAACACCCTAGAACCATAGGCCTTCAGATCACTCAAACAACCACACAACCCCCTAGCCACACAGAACAACCTAACAACACCCTATCCATACAGAACACCCTATCAACCACACAGAACACCCTAGCAACACCTAGTAACTACACAGAACACTCTAGCAACATTCTAGCAACCACACAGCACACCCTTTCAACCCCCTAGCCACACAGAACACCCTATCAACCACACAGAACACCCTAGCAACACCCCACCAACCACATAGAACATCATAGCAACAACCTAACAATGATACAGAGCAACCAAGCAACACTCTAGTAACCACACAGAACACCTTAGCAACACCCTAGAACGATAGGCTTTCAGATCACTCAAACAACCACACAACCCCCTAGCCACACACAACACCCTTTCAACACCCTATCCATACAGAACACCATATCAACCACACAGAACACCCTAGCAATCACACAGAACACCTTAGCAACACCTAGTAACTACACAGAACACTCTAGCAACATTCTAGCAACCACACAGCACACCCTTTCAACACCCTAGCCACACAGAACACCCTATCAACCACACAGAACACCCTAGCAACACCCCAGCAACCACATAGAACACCATAGCAACAACCTAACAATGATATAGAGCAACCAAGCAACACTCTAGTAACCACACAGAACACCTTAGCAACACCCTAGAACCATAGGCCTTCAGATCACTGAAACAACCACACAACCCCCTAGCCACACACAACACCCTAACAACACCCTGGCAACCACACAGAACACGCTTTCAACACCCTATCCATACAGAACACCCTAGTGATTACACAGAACACCTTAGCAACACCTAGTAACTACACAGAACACATTAGCAACATTCTAGCAACCACACAGCACACCCTTTCAACCCCCTAGCCACACAGAACACCCTATCAACCACACAGAACACCCTAGCAACACCCCACCAACCACATAGAACACCATAGCAACACCCTAACAATGATACAGAGCAACCAAGCAACACTCTAGTAACCACACAGAACACCTTAGCAACACCCTAGAACCATAGGCCTTCAGATCACTCAAACAACCACACAACCCCCTAGCCACACACAACACCCTTTCAACACCCTATCCATACAGAACACCCTAGCAATCACACAGAACACCCTAGCAACACCCCAGCAACCACATAGAACACCATAGCAACAATCTAACAATGATACAGAGCAACCAAGCAACACTCTAGTAACCACACAGAACACCTTAGCAACACCCTAGAACCATAGGCCTTCAGATCACTGAAACAACCACACAACCCCCTAGCCACACACAACACCCTAACAACACCCTGGCAACCACACAGGACACGCTTTCAACACCCTATCCATACAGAACACCCTATCAACCACACAGAACACCCTAGCGATTACACAGAACACCTTAGCAACACCTAGTAACTACACAGAACACATTAGCAACATTCTAGCAACCACACAGCACACCCTTTCAACCCCCTAGCCACACAGAACACCCTATCAACCACACAGAACACCCTAGCAACACCCCACCAACCACATAGAACACCATAGCAACACCCTAACAATGATACAGAGCAACCAAGCAACACTCTAGTAACCACACAGAACACCTTAGCAACACCCTAGAACCATAGGCCTTCAGATCACTGAAACAACCACACAACCCCTAGCCACACACAACACCCTAACAACACCCTGGCAACCACACAGAACACGCTTTCAACACCCTATCCATACAGAACACCCTATCAACCACACAGAACACCCTAGCGATTACACAGAACACCTTAGCAACACCTAGTAACTACACAGAACACATTAGCAACATTCTAGCAACCACACAGCACACCCTTTCAACCCCCTAGCCACACAGAACACCCTATCAACCACACAGAACACCCTAGCAACACCCCACCAACCACATAGAACACCATAGCAACACCCTAACAATGATACAGAGCAACCAAGCAACACTCTAGTAACCACACAGAACACCTTAGCAACACCCTAGAACCATAGGCCTTCAGATCACTGAAACAACCACACAACCCCCTAGCCACACACAACACCCTAACAACACCCTGGCAACCACACAGAACACGCTTTCAACACCCTATCCATACAGAACACCCTAGTGATTACACAGAACACCTTAGCAACACCTAGTAACTACACAGAACACATTAGCAACATTCTAGCAACCACACAGCACACCCTTTCAACCCCCTAGCCACACAGAACACCCTATCAACCACACAGAACACCCTAGCAACACCCCACCAACCACATAGAACACCATAGCAACACCCTAACAATGATACAGAGCAACCAAGCAACACTCTAGTAACCACACAGAACACCTTAGCAACACCCTAGAACCATAGGCCTTCAGATCACTCAAACAACCACACAACCCCCTAGCCACACACAACACCCTTTCAACACCCTATCCATACAGAACACCCTAGCAATCACACAGAACACCCTAGCAACACCCCAGCAACCACATAGAACACCATAGCAACAATCTAACAATGATACAGAGCAACCAAGCAACACTCTAGTAACCACACAGAACACCTTAGCAACACCCTAGAACCATAGGCCTTCAGATCACTGAAACAACCACACAACCCCCTAGCCACACACAACACCCTAACAACACCCTGGCAACCACACAGGACACGCTTTCAACACCCTATCCATACAGAACACCCTATCAACCACACAGAACACCCTAGCGATTACACAGAACACCTTAGCAACACCTAGTAACTACACAGAACACATTAGCAACATTCTAGCAACCACACAGCACACCCTTTCAACCCCCTAGCCACACAGAACACCCTATCAACCACACAGAACACCCTAGCAACACCCCACCAACCACATAGAACACCATAGCAACACCCTAACAATGATACAGAGCAACCAAGCAACACTCTAGTAACCACACAGAACACCTTAGCAACACCCTAGAACCATAGGCCTTCAGATCACTGAAACAACCACACAACCCCCTAGCCACACACAACACCCTAACAACACCCTGGCAACCACACAGAACACGCTTTCAACACCCTATCCATACAGAACACCCTATCAACCACACAGAACACCCTAGCGATTACACAGAACACCTTAGCAACACCTAGTAACTACACAGAACACATTAGCAACATTCTAGCAACCACACAGCACACCCTTTCAACCCCCTAGCCACACAGAACACCCTATCAACCACACAGAACACCCTAGCAACACCCCACCAACCACATAGAACACCATAGCAACACCCTAACAATGATACAGAGCAACCAAGCAACACTCTAGTAACCACACAGAACACCTTAGCAACACCCTAGAACCATAGGCCTTCAGATCACTGAAACAACCACACAACCCCCTAGCCACACACAACACCCTAACAACACCCTGGCAACCACACAGAACACGCTTTCAACACCCTATCCATACAGAACACCCTATCAACCACACAGAACACCCTAGCGATTACACAGAACACCTTAGCAACACCTAGTAACTACACAAAACACATTAGCAACATTCTAGCAACCACACAGCACACCCTTTCAACCCCCTAGCCACACAGAACACCCTATCAACCACACAGAACACCCTAGCAACACCCCACCAACCACATAGAACACCATAGCAACACCCTAACAATGATACAGAGCAACCAAGCAACACTCTAGTAACCACACAGAACACCTTAGCAACACCCTAGAACCATAGGCCTTCAGATCACTCAAACAACCACACAACCCCCTAGCCACACAGAACAACCTAACAACACCCTATCCATACAGAACACCCTATCAACCACACAGAACACCCTAGCAACACCTAGTAACTACACAGAACACTCTAGCAACATTCTAGCAACCACACAGCACACCCTTTCAACCCCCTAGCCACACAGAACACCCTATCAACCACACAGAACACCCTAGCAACACCCCACCAACCACATAGAACATCATAGCAACAACCTAACAATGATACAGAGCAACCAAGCAACACTCTAGTAACCACACAGAACACCTTAGCAACACCCTAGAACGATAGGCTTTCAGATCACTCAAACAACCACACAACCCCCTAGCCACACACAACACCCTTTCAACACCCTATCCATACAGAACACCATATCAACCACACAGAACACCCTAGCAATCACACAGAACACCTTAGCAACACCTAGTAACTACACAGAACACTCTAGCAACATTCTAGCAACCACACAGCACACCCTTTCAACACCCTAGCCACACAGAACACCCTAGCAACACCCTAGAACCATAGGCCTTCAGAACACTCAAACAACCACACAACCCCCTATCCACACAGAACACCCTAACAACCACACAACCCCCTAGCCACACAGAACACCCTAGCAACCATAGAACATCTTAGCAACACTCTAGCTGCAGCATACAAAAAGAACACTCTAGCAACAAATAGCAACCACAAAAACACCCTAGCCACACAGAACATCCTACCATCACCCTGGCAACCACACAGAACACATTAGCAACACCCTGGCAACCACACAGAACACCCTAGCCACCAGCCACTTTCGTTACTATGATCGCAGGAGTCATTTCTACCATAATGTTTTATTTATCAAAAGCAGCCATTCCTTTTACACTATATATAGTGAATTCAGATGCATAAAAATATGAAAAGAAAGAAATCGCAACATGCCGCGATCACTATTGATTCTAGTTTTGCCACATTGCTTCCAAAGTACGTCACGTCGCTGTGGGACAAGCACGGGTATGAAAACTAGCTAAATGAAGGCCAACAAAACCTGACCTAATGCAGGCTTCGATGTCAATCAGCTTCAGAGAAGGTTCAGCTCAACACGTGTGTGTTTTTCTTCAGAGAATGCGGACTTATCTCACGTCACGAAATGGAAATGTTCATAATGTGACCCTGACTTTGGCAGAAATCTCAGTTGGATTTATAAAAGTTTGAATAAGCTGGAATCAAGCTCTTGTTCTCTTGTGATCATCAGACCATCAACATGCCCAAACATCATTATGCTTCTTCACCGAATACGAAAGGTAAGGTCGAACAGTCTTGGCGGAGGCGGCCGTGGCACAGAAACCCACGAGTCTGTAAACAACTTCCAAAGAAGAAGCACATGGGCTTCCCAGCCTCTGATAAGTCCAAGGGATTTAGCACTTTGGTTTCTGACTGGAAAAAATTCACATTATCATGTCCCTCTCTGCACGCCAGTTGGCAAGCACAATCCAGTTCACATTAAGGCTATCAGGAGATCAGTAATCCGCTCACATTGTTACTCGGCCGCCGGCGGGAACACGCAGCGTTCTGCTCGGATGGATGCAGCGCCGCAGAAACTTTACTGCTCGACACACAACACACTTTGATATTCAAACAAGCACGCAGCCGCTGGAAACAGCCGTCACACGTGACGACATGAAGGAGAAGAAGTAAAGTGCAACTGAAAAGGAGAATAAAGTGCCGTCATATACTCACTTTTACGTCATTTTACAAGTGGATGGTGATTTGTAGAGCAAAAAAACCCAAGTGATTGTGATATGACAGAATTTTTGGTAACTCTATGAAATAATTATGAAAAATACTTCTACAACATTTACTAATGCATTTTTAAAGTTAACATTGTTGGAAGGAAAAAAAATAACACTCTTAACAAAATGATTGTTTTTTAGCTTGTGTGAATTTAGTTAAAGCTGTTTAAGTTATCAAGCTAAATTCTTCCTTTGTTCTTTAAGATTGCCACTAGGTAACTTCAGTTAGTGTGTAATGTTGCCGTTTTATCATAAACAACATCTGCAAACTTACGACGCTCAAAGTTCAATGCTTTTCTTTTACTGAAATTAAGGACTACAACAAACTTCTTCCTGGGTTGGTGACATCACAAACCCCAAATTTACATAAACCCCGCCCCCGAGAACACTCAACAAAGGGCGTGAGGCCATGTTGGGCTGCTTTCGAGAAGAGGAAGAGTTGTTATAGTAATAGTAATATAGTGTTGTTGATGCCGGACTGTGCAAGAGAAATATTATTTTCTTATGTGTATTCAATCAGTGCTACTGCTTATACATGATTCATTTTGTTAATCTTACATGAGTTACATCGATTTTTACAAATCTGATTGTTGACATATAGATAGGTTTATTCTTTTTAAGATATGTTGTTTCTGAGTTTATATAGAGTGCTAACTGTCTAAGAATGTAAGGGGACGAACAGAAGGTTTCAAGCAGATCGTTGCCCAACGGAGGTTATGCCGTATAGGGTTAGATTTTGATTGATGAGCACAAACATGTTATTAAGTATTGGGTCACTTTTCTGTCATACATATGGTAAATAAAGTTAATTTACAGTTTCTGTGAGAATCAACTTAAGAATAATGACTCTTTCTGCCATCAAGGTCAGTTAGGGAGTTAGATAAGATGTTTTCAATTAAAAATGATTTACACCTGTCAGGTGGTCACAACTATTATGGGATGTTGGTGATTATTTTGGGATGCTGATGAACCGGAAATGACTTATATGAAAAAATGAAGTAGGATGGCTTTATGATAATTTACTTATTTGCTTATCCAATCAATTTTGAAAGCCTTTGTTTGCTGAAAAAACTTCAGAATCGTCTAAAAGTTGAAACTTCTTCCTGAGTCTCTCCATCAGTGTCGACTCCGATTTGAACAATGTAAGGATGAACGCCGTCTGCGTGAGATTCTCCAGCTTTGTTGTTGCATACTGTAGCAACTGTATTGCTCATTGTTAGTTAATGCTAGTTATTGACCTTATAGTAAAGTGTTATCGACTTTTCGCCATTCATGATTAAACTCCGCATGGACGGCCTCCTAAAAAGCTTTTTCTGAGAGATCAATAACTGATTCTTTCTGTTCTAGTTAACTAGTCCGTGGGACAGACTGACGGTACAAACATTTCATAAGCCGGACTACATACTGCCATCTGTCGCGCACAGAAACACTGACACATGCTGATGCATCTGCTGCAAACCACTGACAGCAATTACAGCGTGCACTTGGATGCCCTGTCCCAATTTACAGCATCTCAATTTAACCAATTTATTCAGTCCATGTCAAGTCAGCTTGCAAACATTTCAGCAAAATAAGCCCGGTCTGGAATGAATGATCACCTGTTGCTTTCTAACAATCAGCAGGTGCTGCTTCTCACCGTCCCACGAGCGCTGCAAGAAAATTTACGAGCGCAAAATAGTATCCATTTCCGACAACAGCCTTTAGAGAAGAGGGGGTGTTTCTGGAATAAATCGGACACCTGTAATCAATAAAGCCTTCAGGCGGGAAAAGAGCACAGACAGCCTCTCGGAGTCAATGACTGTGATTGGCCGTTAAGAGCAATCTAATTAAAAGCCACTGCAGTCGCTTCATTTGCATCCATGAGGCTTTAGAGAATTCCAGGGAATCAAGTACAAGAGGAAAACAGATGACACATTTTAATGGATTAAATAAGTAAAAAAAAAAAAAAAAGCTAAATAAAGTTTCTATAACTGAAATTAAATGATCAGGATTTGACTAGTTATGCAGTTATTTATAAAATGCCACAGGTGAATAAGGGTAAAACAAATTAAACTTTAACCCCGGGTTTCACAGACAAGGTTTAAGCTAGTCCTAGAGTAAAATTCATGTTTGAGCTTTTTTAACTAACCGCAACTCGTACTGATCTTACAATATGTCAGAGCCGTTTTGTCTGAGGACGCACACGAGTAATGTTTTTTTTTTTTTTTTTTAAATAAAAGCATCTTAAATATCCTAATTAAACTAAGGCCTAATCCTGGATTAGTTTAAGCCCTGTCTGTGAAACCGGGCCTAAAAATGTCTAAACTAAAACATACTTGATTAATCACAGTACATTCAGACAACAGCTTTGTATTACAAGTTCTTTGAAATGTTATATTTAAATATGAATCATTATATATTTAAATATACACGTTGCACGCATTTGCACACTTTTACGGAACAGAAATCTGAACACTGGATGAAGCCAGACTCAAAGTTCTTGTTTGATTTTGCGGACATAGCGGAGGTTATTGTAATATAAATGTAATATAAATAAGGGTTATTGTAGTTAAGTAAAACTGTACATATATTTTTTTTTCCATTGCTTGAAATAAAAAAAGTACATAAAACCTGTTTTATTTCTGCTAGTTGCCAAAGCAACATTTCTCATTTTAATTTAGTATAACTTGTTGTACTAAAATAACTAAAAATGAATAAAAACTAGGCATATTTTTAAAATAATGACAAAACCACAACAAAATTACTAAAATTTGAACTAAAATGAAAATGAAAACAACATATAAAAAGGAAAAATAAATAAATAAAAAATTCTAAATACTAAATGAACACCTTCAGAATATAGATATGAATAATGTGGTGTTTGTAAAGCTGCTGACTCAAACTCATTGCCTCTAAAGATATGGATTGAGAATGAAATCTACAAACCCAAATATTTAACCCTTATGTGCTTTCGGGATGTTTTCATCCACTGTGGGGAATTTTTGAGTCTTAATTTGGCCATAACTTTCTCCGTGTTTCAGCAAATGGAATGATTTTTGGTGACAAATCTTATTTTGACACATATTTTGGGAAAATGCTTTGAAAATTTTCAAAAACTCAACAGTACTCTGTGGGCAAATTCACGACCCTTTCGTTGTGATTTTAACTGCTTTAAAAATGGATCAGATAAATTTTTTTTTTTTCAATTTTTTTGCTTAAATCTATTAAATCAACCTCAGTCCTGATCAAAACTACTAAATTAAAAAAAATATATATTCAGGATTTTAACTCTTTAATTGCCAAATTCATAAATGATGTCACTGATTTGGGAAAAAAACGTGTCAAAGATTAGAAACAACATTGGCTTTGATGCGTTGTTAGTTTTTGTGCAGCATCAGATTTTAACGCTTTAAAGAGTTAAAATACTGATTTTTTTTTTTTTTTTTAAATTTAGTAGTTTTGATCAGGACTGAGGTTGATTAATAGATTTAAGCAAAAAAATTTGAAAAAAATATTTATCTGATACATTTTTAAACAGTTAAAAGTAGTGGCTGTTTTCAGCCACGAACATAACGAAAGGGTCATGAATTTGAACAATGCACAAGGGTTAAAGTACAATAAAATAAACACAAAAATGCATATTTTGGATGTTTTCTTTCCACTAGTCTGATATTTCAAAATTGAGCAGTGTCTTGCCTCAGGAAAAGTCAGTTTGTATATCTCATTTAAGAGGTGTGGCATCATAAAAGCTTTTTGAAACAAGAAAGTTTCCTTCTGTTATCGCATTAACCCGCTCAAGCACTCGATCTGCTGTTGAGCACGACCCTCACCTGCTGAGTTTTCTCGGTTTGGTCTCCACTTGTCCGTGAAATCCTCCTCTCCGTTTCAATCTTCATCTCTGTGTTTTTAATCTGTGTGGAACAAAAACTCTTGAAAAGATCCGGATCATCAAATCACTGCCCAACATCGAAAGTTCATCACAAGCATCACTAAAACTGTAACGCATGGAATTGGGAGGGAATGATAAACCTCTACAGAAGAGGGAAAGGGTTTGTTCTGTGTGATTTCAATAAATGCCTTTGATGCTGCTGTAAGAATCATTTGTGCTCAATGAAACACTTTGAAGCGCGATGAGGGAAAGTGAAACAAACCTCTCGCTGCAGTTTGATGACGGTCAGATTCTCTCGGGCGATGGATTCGTCTGCGTCGTCCTTGTGATGCTGAAGGTGTTGAACGGACAGGATCAGGTGTTTGTCCTTTCACTCGACGCTCTTTCTCCGTCTTCAGAGTCTGCAAGTAAACCAACATCAATTAACACACTAATATAAAACTAACAGTCAAATTTATTTGTATACCTTTATTCACAGCAGCTTTATGTTAATGTCTATTTTAGGAATTCATGCCTGATGGTCACAGATTAGAGCTGGACGATAATATAGTTACATTTTGAGAATACTTAAACAATCAAGCAGTTGAGACTTACTATATAGTACATATTGCTTTACATGAATTGCAGATAAAGATGAAAACATACTTACAGTATATGTATATATGAAAACTCACCTCTTCCGTGAACACTTGATCCCCTCATAAAAAAAAAAAAACACCTTTCCTTCCCTTTTCCCTTCCTACTCTAGCTTATGGTACTGAGCAATGTATGGAACTTGTATTGTGAGCACTTCCTGTGTTATTTGCCAATTCATGAAGAATCGCTTGTTTGTTTTCCTCACTTGTAAGTCGCTTTGGATAAAAGCGTCTGCTAAATGACTAAAATGTAAAATGTAAATGTATATAACTTTATATAGAGAGCTATTATAGTTACATTTTTCAACAAATGTATGTATGTAGGTGTATCGGGGTTCAATGAGAACGGAAAGAAGGAGGCGGGAACCGGCGAACATTCAACGTAACTTTAACGAAACGAAAATCAAATGGTGGCAGTTCCTCACGGCGACTGGCCCCCACACAATCATAATAAAAACACAACATAAAATCCAGGCCTGGTCTTCTCTCGTCCTTCACTGTTGTCGCTCCTCTTTTATGCTTCCGGAGCTCCTCCGTGAGAGATACGAGACCGGTGTAGCGAGCAGCTGACGCTCATTATCACTCGCGTCACCTGCTCCTGCCCTGCCCGTCACAGTAGGCAAAGTAGAATGTAAAATATATACAACTTTTAATATAATGCTGGGCATAATAATACAGGCTTTTGTCACATGTGAAACCTGTATGACACGTAAAAACAAACTAAACTCTGATTGGCTGTTTCACATGTCAATCAAGCGGATTAGGCGGTTCTCGGCTTGGTTTGTGCAGGTCAAAGGTCTAAAGTTTGGTTTGGTGGACGTTAATAAACCAGATGAGTCTGGGTGATGCCGAGTTACCTCTGTTTATGCTGAGCGTCCTGTGTTTCTCTCTTTCAGCCTGTGAAGAGACTGCTGAAGTTTCTTCACGTCTGTCTCACCTGAGTCACACACACATACACACATTTAAATCACAAAGACGACATTATAGACGCCGCTGTCAATCAATAACTCTTTACTAAAACACAAAAGAGCTCTCAATGCTGACTGCGGCCATCTTTCACATTTCTAAGAACGGAAATCCAAACATCTAAGCACAAGTTAGTAGAAAACAAGTTTACTTTGAATGAATGCGAGCAATATACTAACACAGACTGCATATGCATCATGATTAACTGATCAGTCGTCTTCCACCATTGTAAAAGGAGTGCAATTGACCCGCCCCCTTTAGTTACTGTTGCTATGTCCGACAAGCCATGCCACTCTCACGCAATGCATCATGTTCAAAGACGTGAGGACACACAATTTTTCAAGTTCACCAACGTTAATCTACTAACTCCCCTGACTGCTTTATCAGACTAAATGGCGAATTCTGGGTTATGATTGGTCAGATCGCCTGTCAATCAAACTGTTCACGAAGGGTCAATCAACTAATAAACAAAGCCCACACATTTATGCTGACCAGGGTTTTTATATTTAATGGAATTTAAAACAAATCTCAAACCATTTTAAAAAAACATGTTGCTTATAAAAAAAAAATCTTTAATTTTTATTTTTCATGTTCTAAAATAACTAAAGATGAAATACAAATGAATTAAAACTATTATTAACTATTTTAATTTAAAAATATATGAAAAAGGACAATATAAAAAAAAAAGATTAAAAATAATGTTAAAATTGTAATTATAACTATAATAGTCTCTCAGAGATACTGAAGTATTACTGGTTCCGGCTCTGATATTTAATAATTATTCTGTACATCAGTGCATTTTTAAATAGGCAAGAGACTAAAGAGAATCGCGGTTTAATCAACATGCACTGTTCACTCATAATGCCTGACAGGAGTGACTTCAACAATGACTGTTAATATGATTTGAGTCGCTGATGTTTACAAGCACTCCCGGTTTTCCCATGGAGCCTGCACATTTAATGCATTCTGGTGACGAGGATACAGAATGATGTTGCTCCAGCCATCACAAAAACCTCCAAATGAAGCCATTAAATGCACACGACTACCGTACCTCCCTGTTTAACGCTGAACGGTTTGTGTTATGACTGCAGCTCTACAGTCATTCATTTGAGCTGCTGTCCTCCACACGCCAGAGATTTCTGCTTTATTGTCAGATCAGTGGCTGTAAGGCATGTTGAGAGCGAGGCTGAAGCGGTGAGTGTCCGTAAACATGATGGAAAGTGTCATCATGGGGAAACAGGGAGTAAAATGCGGTGAACATGAGACGGACTGATATTCTACACTGATCTGAATTCAAGACAGAGAAATAAACATCTGTGATGGCAGTCAGTGAATGTGAACATGGATAATAATCAGCAATGTTTCTTAAGCAGCAAATCAGCCTGTTAGAATGATTTCTGAAGGGTCATGTGACACTGAAGACTGGAGGAACGATGCTAAAAATTCAGCTTTGATCACGGGAATAAATTACATTTAACATAGATTTACATAGAAAACAGCTGTTTTAAATTCTAATAATATTTCACAGTTTATATCTGGATCGTCTCTGTTAACTGATGCATCTTTTGGAAATCCCCCCCTTTTTTTAAATAAAGCACATACACACTATAAACCAGTTCACTTTGTGTTACTAATGTCTAAAAATGGGAGTTGCTGTTCTGAAACATCAATGAAAATTAAACTCTTCCCACCCATTGAGAATTTTGCATTTTTGCATGAAACAATCAAGAGCTCTGTGATTAACAGTCAATCAGAATTAATGACAAACTGATTTACTGGATTATGGATAATATTATTATTGCGCTGGAATGAGAAACTCATTATTCAGACACTCGGAACTGTTTGAAATTATATTTATTTAGCTGGATGATTTGGGGTTTTCAGGAACACAGCACTTACCTTTATCAGAAGTGCAGGTCTGTGTTTGGTCTTTAGACTCTTTTTCTTTGTCCGGAATCCTTTTGTTTTCTTAGTCTCTTCCTCAGAGAGACGTTCTTCGCCACGTCCGTCCAAAGCATTTCCGCATCTGGTCTCCATGACAGAACTGGGTGTCCCATAGATGCGAGATAAGAGAGAGAACACAAAACTACTTCCAACCCAAAGACAGAAGAGTGAGTACAAATACACAATACAAATAAAGCTTCGTTATTGGTCTCGATGGTTCCATGAAGAACCTTTAATTGCGCAAACATTTCTTTATAGCGGAAAAAAGGTTCTCTAGATTATTCAAATGTTCTTCACAATAAGAAAACATGTTCTTTTAAGAACTGAGAGGTTCTTTAGGGAACCAAAAATGGTTCTTCTGTAGCATCAATGAAAAAACTTTTGGAAGCTTTCTTTTTAAGAGTATATGTAGTTTATTAGAGGAAAAAGTCAAAGCCAAGTTTGCACTTGAATTTCATCATTTATTACTGAAGGGTTCGGGATTATCAATCTTTGTTTGATGGCGAGAACATCGACAGATGTTGATCAGGGAAAATGTACCTAACTGGCATTAAACTTTTAACTTTGAACAAGAAAAGAGAAGTAGAAGAAATCCAAGTAAGTGAGAGTTATTTCAGAGTGTTTTGGTTTAATCCCAAACATCTCCAGTTGTTCACGTAACCACTAAATTAGGAAGTCCATAAATAACAAAGTTGAAAGCAGAAGAGCTCGGAGGTGTTTTTCTCCGGGCGTCTTCAGATGAAACATCGTCCACATTTACAGCTGAACTCTCGTCCGCTGTGATGAGAGAAAAAGAGACAACAGACCTTCATCACTTTGGCTCTTCGGTTGCATAAACAAACACTAAAATGTGCGCACACAGCAGAAATAAAGAAAGCTAACACACAAACACACTCCACCTGTCAGGCTGGACGATTTTCTGCTGACTTCTGCACTTTCTGACTTGTGTGTCCGCAAAACATGAGCAGCCCGTCCTGAAGTCAGTCCCGTTTTCAGAAGATCTAAAGCGGAGAAACACACACGAAGTTGATATCAGAAGTGCTTCCGAAAGTGTGTAATATAACTCAAAAATGATTTTTCCAAGCTGTGAAACAAAGATAATTGGAGAACATTTTAAAAGAAAGCCTTTATTTATAATACATTATAAAGATATTCATAACATATGTTATAATGCATTATTAACATATTAATAATTTAATAATTTAAACAAAGTTATTCCTTGTAACATCTGAAATTGGCGGTTTGTCATGTGTTTTAATGCATTATACTTTCTATTAAAAAACATTAAAACTGTGCTTATAGTTATTCATGGTAACTGTATAACTGATCACATTATATGGTATAATTAATACATTAAAAATGCATTCATTATGCATTATAAGTAAGTAAAGCCTTTATTTAAGTAAGTAAAGTTTTTATTTGTCCCGCAGTGGGGAAATTGCACAGTTTTGCCAATAAATTGGAAATACAGGTGTATTAGTTACACTACACCATACACAATACAGTGTATTACAGGTGTGTTAGTGAAGGACATTCCGGAAGCTTGTGGGTTCGGTTCCTAGAGAATGCATGAACTGATCAAATGTTGTTCCTGTCTGCCGAATGCATGACTGTAAATGTGTGATTGACTCACTGTCCATGAGCAAGCGCATGTTTTGTGCGTTGGCTGCGGCGCTGCTGTGCCACTGGTTGAGCAGGACCGAATGAACCCCGCTGAGAGTCCACAGATACGCAGACCCGACCGGACCGTCTAAAGCCCGCCTGGACCGTCTGAAGAGACATGCTCGAATTAGAATCATAAAGTCAAGACGATAAATCTGTATCAGAAGAGTTTTTACCATCCAGCCTCACAGCAGTTCAGCTAAAACCCTCTTTCAGTATTTTCAACACATTTAAATACAGTGTGACATGTACGCAAAAGTTTGACAACACATTTAAAACATGGAAAACAAAATTGGATAAAGAAAAGACATCAACCCAAAGAAATATGTCAGATTCTGCACTATTTCTAGGCCCCTCTTCTGTCGTTAATTGACCCTTCGCAAAGACCTAACCCTTCATACTAGCTCATTTATAGCATCAAATAAACACGAATGAAGGAATGTTGTTTCAAGCGCGGAAAGACGTGAGCACACACAATTATTAAGTTCACCAACGTTAATCTACTAACTCCCCTGACTGCTTTGTCGGACAAAATGACGGATTCGGGGTTATGATTGGTCAGATCGCCTGTCAATCAAACTGTTTGAGAAGGGTCAATTGAATTGATATGGTCACATGAGATCATCTTAACGTGCTTTACATTGGCTCTAAGTGAACTGATGCCACTGAAATAAATCAAATCAGAATTGGCGTTTTGTGTCTTTAGCTTCATGCTGATTATCTCTGAGCTCATTTATATGCTAATGTGCTGCTATCAGTTAACAAAAAGAAACCCAAATGCAGATATATGCATTTGTCACGTCTCTTGCCATCTGAAAACATTAATCTATCCCTGAATGACGTCCCGATGCACATATGATTAATCCCCATAATTGATTGACCAAAATAACAAACTAAAACTGACAATAACAAAACAAATAAAAATGACAATAACACAACAAAATCTCTAAAACTGAAAGTATAGAAATAAAAACTAATTCAAAATATGTTCTATATAGACATTTTAAATAAAAAAAAAAATTAAAAAAAATATAAAAAATAAAAACGAATTTATAACATTCAAAATATGTCCTATGTGGACTTATATAAAAAAAATAACAATAAAAAAGACAAAAACAACTTTGCAATTTAAATGAAAACAGAAAATGTTAAAATAAAAACTACCTTAAATTTGTAAAATATGTTAAAAAAAAAAACCTTATAGAAATGACCAAACCAACAGAATTACTAAAACTTTAACTAAATGAAAAAAGAAAAATATACATTTAAAATATTCATAAAAACGAATCGTGTCTCAATGCTCTAACACTGATAACACTATTTGCAATGACAAATTTTCTAATTGCATTAGAAAAGGCTAAAGAGAATCATTTTAAACCGGTGGTCTTAATCACCCTCAAGAGATCAATAAAGAACAAACCAATAAATCAAACAGAAAAAAAAACTATTTCCTCAGAGTCTGTTTTAAAGGCAAAAATCCATGAGATTCTTCCTGCTGATCTGTAAATGACTCTACTGTAATGTAGCACTATCTTGAAAAACATTACGACTATTAATACACAGAAGTATATCATGTTAATAAAGCAATTTGACATGTTTCACCTCTTCTGGACGCTGACTCTGTTCTGACCGCAGTCAAAAAGAAAGACCATCTGACATCCTGCGGAAAAATCAACAGAGAGAAAACGATGTTATTAGAGCATTAGAGTGTGACAAATCAACACCTGCTGTGGTTTAATAGCAATAGCGGGGGGTCTGAAAGCCACCGTAAGCCACACTCAGAATACTGAGATCAACAAACGCGGAACAAACTTTCTGCTAGAAACATTCATTTGTGTACAATGAAGTAAACAGTTTGATTATTGAGTTCTGCGGCCGTCTGTTGTGTACTGAGTGGATTAAACCGGCGGGTGAATCCGTTCCCTGCAGAGTTCTGCTGTTCATCCCAGTGATCTGTGCGATCTGGACTCAGAAAGGGGCCTGTATAAAGAGCTCTGAGGAGTCTCAAAGTTACAGATGTCGATTTATCATGTGTAGAAACTCGTTCTGATCCCGCTTTTCATCTACAGACAATACTGGTTTCTGTGCATTCATTTTCAGGATCAGGCTACGTGCTACACAGAACGGGACACTTCAAAAATGGATTTAAAGCAGACAACAAAGCGGTATGTTATACAGTACACTACAGTATATTTTTTCATATCACTAAAGTAATTAGTTTGTTGACTAGACGCTGCATTAGTGTGTTTGCCATCGAGGCTGAGAGGATGCTGACGTTAGTACAATGTTAAAATTTTTCCCATTACAAAACAGTAAAGAGCTGGCAGCACGGTTGCCAGCAAGATACTGTAAAATAACAGTATCTTAATGTTGGTGAAATTTACAGTTGGCTACTGTTTATTAAAAAACAGTAAACAGCTGGCAGCACGGTTGCCAGCAAGACACTGTAAAATAACAGTATCTTACTGTTGGTGAAATTTACAGTTGGCTACTGTTTATTAAAAAACAGTAAAGAGCTGGCAGCACGGTTGCCAGCAAGATACTGTAAAATAACAGTATCTTACTGTTGGTGGAATTTAAAGTTGGCTATTGTTTATTAAAAAAACAGTAAAGAGCTGGCAGCACGGTTGCCAGCACGACACTGTAAAATAACAGTATCTTACTGTTGGTGGAATTTACAGTTGGCTACTGTTTATTAAAAAACAGTAAAGAGCTGGCAGCACGGTTGCCAGCATGATACTGTAAAATAACAGTATCTTACTGTTGGTGGAATTTACAGTTGGCTACTGTTTATTAAAAAACAGTAAAGAGCTGGCAGCACGGTTGCCAGCACGACACTGTAAAATAACAGTATCTTACTGTTGGTGGAATTTACAGTTGGCTACTGTTTATTAAAAAACAGTAAAGAGCTGGCAGCACGGTTGCCAGCAAGACACTGTAAAATAACAGCATCTTACTGTTGGTGGAATTTACAATTGGCTACTGTTTATTAAAAAACAGTAAAGAGCTGGCAGCACGGTTGCCAGCAAGACACTGTAAAATAACAGTATCTTACTGTTGGTGGAATTTACAGTTGGCTACTGTTTATTAAAAAACAGTAAAGAGCTGGCAGCACGGTTGCCAGCAAGACACTGTAAAATAACAGTATCTTACTGTTGGTGGAATTTACAGTTGGCTACTGTTTATTAAAAAACAGTAAAGAGCTGGCAGTACGGTTGCTAGCAAGACACTGTAAAATAACAGTATCTTACTGTTGGTGGAATTTACAGTTGGCTACTGTTTATTAAAAAACAGTAAAGAGCTGGCAGCACGGTTGCCAACAAGACACTGTAAAATAACAGTATCTTACTGTTGGTGGAATTTACAATTGGCTACTGTTTATTTAAAAACAGTAAGGAGCTGGCAGCACGGTTGCCAGCAAGACACTGTAAAATAACAGTATCTTACTGTTGGTGGAATTTACAATTGGCTACTGTTTATTAAAAAACAGTAAACAGCTGGCAGCACGGTTGCCAGCAAGATACTGTAAAATAACAGTATCTTACTGTTGGTGAAATTTACAGTTGGCTACTGTTTATTAAAAAACAGTAAAGAGCTGGCAGCACGGTTGCCAGCAAGATACTGTAAAATAACAGTATCTTACTGTTGGTGAAATTTACAGTTGGCTACTGTTTATTAAAAAACAGTAAAGAGCTGGCAGCACGGTTGCCAGCAAGATACTGTAAAATAACAGTATCTTACTGTTGGTGGAATTTAAAGTTGGCTATTGTTTATTAAAAAAACAGTAAAGAGCTGGCAGCACGGTTGCCAGCAAGACACTGTAAAATAACAGTATCTTACTGTTGGTGGAATTTACAATTGGCTACTGTTTATTAAAAAACAGTAAAGAGCTGGCAGCACGGTTGCCAGCAAGATACTGTAAAATAACAGTATCTTACTGTTGGTGGAATTTACAGTTGGCTACTGTTTATTAAAAAACAGTAAAGAGCTGGCAGCACGGTTGCCAGCAAGATACTGTAAAATAACAGTATCTTACTGTTGGTGGAATTTAAAGTTGGCTATTGTTTATTAAAAAAACAGTAAAGAGCTCGCAGCACGGTTGCCAGCAAGACACTGTAAAATAACAGTATCTTACTGTTGGTGGAATTTACAATTGGCTACTGTTTATTAAAAAACAGTAAAGAGCTGGCAGCACGGTTGCCAGCAAGACACTGTAAAATAACAGTATCTTACTGTTGGTGGAATTTACAATTGGCTACTGTTTATTTAAAAACAGTAAAGAGCTCGCAGCACGGTTGCCAGCAAGACACTGTAAAATAACAGTATCTTACTGTTGGTGGAATTTACAGTTGGCTACTGTTTATTAAAAAACAGTAAACAGCTGGCAGCACGGTTGCCAGCAAGACACTGTAAAATAACAGTATCTTACTGTTGGTGGAATTTACAGTTGGCTACTATTTATTAAAAAACAGTAAGGAGCTGGCAGCACGGTTGCCAGCAAGACACTGTAAAATAACAGTATCTTACTGTTGGTGGAATTTACAATTGGCTACTGTTTATTAAAAAACAGTAAAGAGCTGGCAGCACGGTTGCCAGCAAGATACTGTAAAATAACAGTATCTTACTGTTGGTAGAATTTACAGTTGGCTACTGTTTATTAAAAAAAAACAGTAAAGAGCTGGCAGCACGGTTGCCAACAAGACACTGTAAAATAACAGTATCTTACTGTTGGTGGAATTTACAGTTGGCTACAGTTTATTAAAAAACAGTAAAGAACTGGCAGCACGGTTGCCAGCAAGTTACTGTTAAATTAACGGTGTCTTCCTGTTGGTGAGATTTACAATTGGCTACTGTTTTTGCAAATACAGCAAAAAACTGTTTCTACATTAGACAATAAAATTCTGAGAAACACATTTATAGTTTGTGGATGTTTATTTTCAGCTCTTCACAAAAGGGCATATTTACAGGATTTTAGTGTAATCCATAAATATACTACATGGTATTGTATAAGCTATTGAGTCGTGCACTGCTAACAAAAAGGATTCAGTGTTTAAATGTACCCAATGTTAAAAAAAATATCAGAAGAAAAACGGTTGAAAATCCACGCGTGCTAACTGCAATCTTCTGTTCTGAAAATACTGTAAAGTGCTTATTTATTTCCTTCGAGCAGTAAATACGGTAAAATGCTGTTACATTTTGTCTACGTCATTTCACAAAAAAAACGGTAAAGAACTGCGTTTGAACAGAACAGGATTATACGGTTGAAAATTTGCCGTAAATTAACAGCAATTTCTAACAGTGTAGTAACGTTATCTCAGTCGGTTCAATGTGACAAAAACACCAACTGTTTAATGTCACGATTGTTACCCTTTATTTGCATTAGTTTATATCCATTTGTTTGATTTTATGCATTCTTTATCCAGCGAAGATGCATATTTAAATTGTATCCTAATCCTGCAGTCGACAGAAACATAAATCAGAAATGTGTTCGATTTCAGTTTTTTTAATCGCACTTTAACACATATTTCATCAAGTATTCTAAAATAGAAGCCAATAATGAGTGAAAGTATACATATAATATGACTTTGTGCGGCCATTTAAATATGGCCATTTTTAAGCATGATTGTTTGGATTTGTGTGACATGGAAAGACTTATAATAGAGTTCATTTGTGACATTAAAGGTTAATGAAAGCGTTGTTCATTGTTAATTTCAATATTTATATTTTAACATTTTAAAGTTGCCTCTTACATTAATTATAATGCACTATGAATTAACGTGAATGATCAAGGTATAATTAATGTATTAGTAGTTTTTTATATTTAAAACTTACAATAAACATTTTGCCATTTTTAAAAAAATTCAAAGCAAACAAAACAAGAAAGAGTTAAAACAATCTTGCTGCTCAAACTGTGTATAAAACAATTTTTACTAATATTTTATGCTTCTTTTGTATTTTGCATTTACTTGTACTTTTACTTTAAATACTTAAGTATGTTTAATATATAAAAAAAATACTTTTCATACTTAAGTACAAAAAATATCACTTACTTTAAAACTTTTACTCAAGTAATATTCTAAACAGTGACTTCTACTTCTACCAAAGTCATTTTCTGGTAAGATATCTGCACTTTTACTCAAGTATGGCTTTCAAGTACTTTATACACCACTGGTGATTTACTGGACCCGATTATACTAAGAATGATAACTATACTATCATCCACACCAGCAGATTTGTTCGATATCAATATCGCTGCTTATAGTTGATGTGAGGACTCTGCTAGTCAGAGGAGTTAGTAGATTAACGTTGGTGAACTTGAAAAATTGTGTGTCCTCACGTTTTTCCGTGCTTGAAACAACATTCCTTCTGATGTTCATTCATGTTTATTTGATGCTATAAATGAACTAGTATGAAGAGATGATCGAGGAGCTACAGCGATCTGTCACGACACATTAAACACACACTAGACGCTATTTATTGATTAAACTTCTTTAAAAAATTACGATATATTAAATATGAAACGGTTTCATGCATTGTCAGTGTCCTCTTTGCTCCGCGATGCATTTTTCACCTCGTGAGAACATGGCATGTGAGCACATGACTTGTTGGACATAGCAACGATAACTAAAGGGGGCGGGTCTTTGCGAAGCGTCAATCGTGTTTGTCTGAAAGAAGATTGTCATATACACCTAGGATGAGTAAATCATGGGATGATTTTCATTTTTGGATGAACTATCCCTTTAAGAAGAAATTGTAAACAAACTAAAAAGCGTTTCTAACATACTGTAGATTTAAAGAATCCATGCTGAGGGTGAAGAGTTTAAAAATGCCTCAAATGTGCCGAAGAAGGATTTAGAGCATGTAAAACAAGCTTATTTTCAAGAACTGCATGATGAATATTCATAAAACAACACAGTCGTCAGGTCTGTTGACAACCTCATTGTAAATTCACATTCGGTTCTAATGAGATCAAACAAACCCGATCAGAGCATCGAACAACTGCTCTACATCGTACGACACCAGAGCAGGAACAAGGACACACGCATGGAAGGATGATGATGATGATGTATGGACAGTGATTATGGATGGACAAACATGATGAATGGACAGATGTAAAGGTTGAAACTCTCATTCCGATAAAACACACAATCGGCCGCTGACAAACTGTATCCCGCTAACATATAAAATATATGCGAGTCTGAAAAGGACAGATGAACGCTCTCCATACATGATGGAATCACCGGGGTTTTCTGGTGTGAACACAGCATAAATTGACTCTTCGCAAATAGATTGATTGACAGGCGATCTGACCAATCATAACCCCGAATTTGCCATTTTGTCCAACAACGTTGGTGAACTTGAACTTGAAAAATTGTGTGTCCTCACCTCTTTCCGTGCTTGAAACAACGTTCCTTCTGATGTTCATTCATGTTTATTTGATGCTATAAATGAACTAGTACAGTGCTTCCCAAACTGTGGGCCCCCGGTGGGCCGTAGCGGTATTGCAGGGGGGCCGTAGCTAGTCCAAATTAATATATTAAAATAATAAAAATATTCCAATTGTTCTAAAATTTGATTTTTTTGAAAGCATGTAAGGTTAGTGTTATGGATTTAAATATATTTGTAAAGAATGTTTCCATCATAGTTCTCATAATTGACATCAAATTCTCACAAACTTGTTAATAAATGTATTTGTAGGTAAATGTCGGTATATATTTTTTAACGGCGGGGTCGTGCAGCTTTTGCAATGTTTTTGGGGGGCCTTACCCCTCTTAAGTTTGGGAAGCTCTGAACTAGTATGAAGAGATGATCGCTTCACGAGGAGCTACAGCGATCTGTCACGACACATTAAAGACACACGCTACGCTATTTATTGATTAAACTTCTTTAAAAAATTACAATATTTGAAATATGAAACTGTTTCATACGTTGTCAGTGTCCTCTTTGCTCCAGGATGTATTTTTCACTGCGTGAGAACATGATGTGTGGCGTGAGAGCGCATGACTTGTCGGACATAGCAACAGTAACTAAAGGGGGCGGGTCTTCGCGAAAGGTCAATTTGCATGCAGGTAAAATAATATGCCGTAATAATAATTTAATAATAATAATAACAACATTTAATAATAATTATAATGGATCCTGCTTAGATGTAAAACAAGAACAAATATCTGCCAATAGGGTAAAAAAACAAAACTAAATTAAAAAAGCATTTAAGCATGAACACTTCATTTTGATCAGTTTTTCAGAAAACGACAAGTTATTTTACTTCTCCAGTAAATGTATCTTGATTTAAGAATGTTTAGTATTAAACTGCAAATGTTTTTGTTTTTTTTGGAGTTCATTACATCCTCTCTTTGATGCACAAGACCAATAAAAATATAAAGTATAGTAAAAATATAAAGTATTAAAATATAAAAAAATATACATACATTTTAATTCAAAATTTTAGCAAACACTGTAATAGTATATCAATGATACCGGACAGGTTGAGGGTGGCCATCTTGGCAGGTGGAAAGCAGGAGAAGAAGCTCTTCATGCCAGAGTAGATGAAAGCGCTGCAGGACATCAGCAGCTGCTCGAGATCTGCAAGACTGAGGAAACAACGGCATTTTCACACATTAATACTCAGGATAAAAGTCAGTTTCTATAAATATGTGTTTCACAGGCCGAACGCTTCACTGCCAGCTAAATCAGGTGTGTGCGGGAGAGTTCAGACCTGCGCTGGCGCTCGTCGCCGATCAACCCTTCCCACAGAGGTGTAAATTGCGATGCGTACATGTCGAGGGTCTTTCTCATGCTTTCGGCTGGGCTGCTCCAATCTCAACAAAGCAGGGGAGATTAAAGGGTTAGTTCGCCAAAACATTCAACTCATTTACTCGCCCTCGCTCCAATCCAAACCTCTATGACTTTCATCTGTGGAGTACAGAGATTTTGCGAACAAACTTTGTGAAAAAGCAACTTTTTTCTATACAATAAAACCAGTGACCGACAGAATACGTCTGGAAAACGTGAACGAATATGAATTGAGAGCTTTGAGAAAGCCAGTTCCCTTTCGAAAGGGAGCTGCGTCAAGCGTCTCGTTCCCGTTCTCAGGGAACCATGGTTACACACGTAACCTGAGACGTTTCTATGACTTCAGAAGACTTTCAGAAACATGTTTATGCAAATCAACAGGCCAGTTGCATAAACCATTATGTTAAAACTGTCTTATAAAATTATATTAAAAAAACTTGGCTCTCAAGTTGACGCTGCTGAGTTAAAAGGTTATGCCTAGTTTGACAGTAACACTAGTTTGAAGGTTCTGACTGGTATGACAGTCTGAAATTAGATGACTAATTACTCTAAAGGGTTCATGCAACAGAAATTAAAGTCAACATGATTCTATTTGCTTTCCTAATACACTATCATTCAAAAGATTTTGTAAATGTTTAAAATGTTTTTGTAAATGTAATGTCTTTTCTGCTCAAATATTTGATTAAAATTACAGTAAAAATTGTGAGATATTATTACAATTTAAAACAGCTGTTTTCTATGTGAATATATTGTAAAATGTAATTTATTTCTGTGATCAAAGCTGAATTTTCAGCATCATTCCTCCAGTCTTCAGTGTCACACGATCCTTCAGAAATCATTCTAATATGATGATTTGCTGTTCAGGAAACATTTATGATTATCATCAGTGTTGTAAACAGACGTTTCATATTTCTCAGGATTCTTTGATGAACATTCTTGTAACATTATAAATGTCTTTACTGTCACTTTTGATCAATTTAATGCACCCTTGATGAATAAAAGCATTAAAATCGTAGGTTTCATTGTGAACGCATCTTTTGTCTTCATAAAAGTGTAATGCTTTTTCATTAAACACCCACTTTCACTCAGAAATGTGTCATATTACAGTTTCATGATGGCTTCAAATTGCTTTTTGAAACTAATTCCACTCACCAGCCTGGTTTCCATCCTCCTCCTCCTCCTCCTCCTCCTCCTGGGCATCAACTACATCTTCAAGCCCGTGTTAAGAATACACATCTATAAACTCTTTTACAATAAAAAAGCTGAAACTAGTTCCAGCGGCGGAATGACCGCTCTGACATTTCCCACACATCACAGACGCTTGTGAGATGGAAAATGAAGGTAGTTTAAAGCGAAGGATACATCTGAACTTGTGCGTGTCCACTGGGACGGTGTGCGGCGGTGGGATTCGATTGACCGGCACCTGCGGAGGAAAGCTCTGTACATCTTTAAAGGTCACTTTACTTTATGTCATCTTAGGAGGAGGAACCGAAGAAGAGCAATGAGAACGATGGGCAGCATCCTCATTATATAATTGATCGAGAGAGGCCGGTTAAAAGGGAAGGATGGAGAAACGAAACATCTAAACATATGAAGGCCGCTAAACAAAATTGCGTCTCTATCAGCGGCCCCCAGACTCATTTAGGAGACTCACCGCTTTGATGCCTCGGCTTTGATCGCCTCGTCCCTTGACTCCTCTGCTACCTTTGGCCTCCTTTTTATTGTCACTTTCAACTGTCACCAACGAGAAAGATTATTAAAACAGGAAATGAGCGTCTGTAATAGTGTGGAAAACAAGTGTGGTGCCAAACTCCGGTTCTTACAGCAGCTCGCAAAGGCCAGTGACATTTAATATCAACGGCCGTGCGCTTTAATAATGTGAATTTGATGCAACGGAGACATTCATCTGCCTCCAGCAAAAGTCACATAAACACAATCACATTAAAATGTGACTTTGTTTTGATCCTATTCATTATTGGGGGGTAACTCGGACTTGTAAACAGTTTACTCAAAATAATAACAGGTTGCATGTCCATCTTATTGCTTGACCGCTTTAATCGGTGCGTATTAAAGTGAACGTGCAATCAGAAAATGAGACACAGTCATTTGCTTGAAAACTTCTGATACAAATTACAAAATGATCAGTGACATGTTATATGATTGTCATGGCTTTGCTTTCAAAAAAATGTGGTTAGAATGGAAGTCAATGGGGCAAAAAAAGCCACGAACAGTAAATCTGATGCTGCACAAAAACGAACAATGCATCAAAGCCAATGTTGTTTCTAATCTTTGACATGTCCAAGATTGTGATAAAAGGTAAAAAAAAAATCCAGTCCACAATCACATTTTATATTCAAAATAAGTTATGTTGTGTGTGTTTTTTTCCCAAATCAGTGACATCATTTATGAATTTGGCAATTAAAGAGTTAAAACCCTGAATTAAAAAAAAAAAAAATAGCAGTTTTGATCAGGACTGAGGTTGATTAATAGATTCATGCAAAAAAATTGAAAATATTATTTTTCTGATACATTTTTTAAGCAGTTAAAAGTAGAGGCTGTTTTCAGCCACGAACAGTAAATGAGGGAGAAAAAGTTCAAATCTGATGCTGCACAAAAACTAACAATGCATCAAAGCCAATGTTGTTTCTAATCTTTGACATGTCCAAGACTGTGATAAAAGGTTAAAAAAAATGCAGTCCACAATCACATTTTATATTGAAAATAAGTCATTTTGTGAGCGTTTTTTCCCAAATCAGTGACATAATTTATGAATTTGGCAATTAAAGAGTTAAAACCCCTGAAATTAAAAAAAAAAAATAGTAGTTTTGATCAGGACTGAGGTTGATTAATAGATTTAAGCAAAAAAAAATTGAAAATATTATTTTTCTGATACATTTTTAAAGCAGTTAAAAGTAGTGGCTGTTTTCAGCCACGAATAGTAAATGAGGGAGAAAAAGTTCAAATCTGATGCTGCACAAAAACTACAACTTTTTTTTTTAAACGTTTAGTAGTTTTGATCAGGACTGAGGTTGATTAATAGATTTAAGCAAAAAAAAAAAAAATTGAAAATATTATTTTTCTGATACATTTTTAAAGCAGTTAAAAGTAGTGGCTGTTTTCAGCCACGAACAGTAAATGAGGGAGAAAAAGTTCAAATCTGATGCTGCACAAAAACTAACAATGCATCAAAGCCAATGTTGTTTCTAATCTTTGACATGTCCAAGACTGTGATAAAAGGTTAAAAAAATCCAGTCCACAATCACATTTTATATTGAAAATAAGTCATTTTGTGAGCGTTTTTTCCCAAATCAGTGACATAATTTATGAATTTGGCAATTAAAGAGTTAAAAACCCTAAAATTAAAAAAAAAAGAATAGTAGTTTTGATCAGGACTGAGGTTGATTAATAGATTTAAGCAAAAAAAAAAATTGAAAATATTATTTTTCTGATACATTTTTAAAGCAGTTAAAAGTAGTGGCTGTTTTCAGCCACGAACAGTAAATGAGGGAGAAAAAGTTCAAATCTGATGCTGCACAAAAAACGAACAATGCATCAAAGCCAATGTTGTTTCTAATCTTTGACATGTCCAAGACTGTGATAAAAGGTAAAAAAAAAAAAATCCAGTCCACAATCACATTTTATATTTAAAATAAGTCATTTTGTGTGTTTTTTTCCCAAATCAGTGACATAATTTATGAATTTGGCAATTAAAGAGTTAAAACCCTGAATTTTTTTTTTGAAAAATAGTAGTTTTGATCAGGACTGAGGTTGATTAATAGATTTAAGCAAAAAAAAAAAAAAAATTTGAAAAAAATATTTATCTGATACATTTTTAAAGCAGTTAACATAACGAAAGGGTAGTGAATTTGAACAATGCACAAGGGTTAAACAAGACAAAAAGAATGAAATTCAGCAAAAGACTTTTGAGCTGTAGGCGGCATTTTTGAACAGCATTTTATGAAGCAGTAGAACTGTTTTTAAGTTAATGACCAATAGGTGTCGCTGTCGCAAGGATGCAATAATCAGGCTGGTGATAATCTAAACAATTTTTATAAATGGACCAAAAATGGTGAGTGAATATTCAATGACTAAGGCAAGAAATCCAAAGGAAAAAATGATGGTTTCATTGACTACATTGACAGATGAAGAAGGAAAAGACTTGATGCAAGCATATAAAAGGACAAGAAAAGAAGGGTTTGAAATGCACACTGTGCTTATAAGGAAAAACAAGGAAATTAAAGAGGAAAATAAACTTTGCTATCAGCGCATGAATAAGTTTAGTATAATGGTGAATTTCCTCATTGTGTGCTGTAATTTATTCAGCGTCTTATGCACAATATGGTGTCAAATAACAAATAGCTCCTATAATAAGCACCGCTTGGCTCTGCGTCTTCTTGACATAATACTAAAATATGAATGTTGGAATTACGCATACACATGATAGTGTGTCTGTTCACTTTCTTATGAGCATGCACACACTAAAGTTTAAGTGGACCATTATTAGCAGCACAGACTGAAAAACACAACTGCAATCATATGCATGTGACATTTTAGTGCTGAGGTCCGAAGAAGTGTGAAACAATTATTCAAAGAAAAAGATAAATGCTAAAGGTTGACGTTAAAAGCCCTATGAAATATTAAAATCCTCTTCGCTACTCAAATTATACGGACCGTATAAAAATTTCCAGAGTGTGAAAGGGCGAAAATAATGACACTCTTTTGAGGTTAGTGGCAAAAAATATCTAGAACAATATCAATAAAAAACAAACACATACGGCAGAGAACGAGCAGCAGTTTTAAGCGAACAGAGGACACGAGCGGCTCTGTTTCATTGCCACCGGACTTTCACAACACTGTAACGGTAAGTGCAATTTAAGACCCAGACAATGAACCGCTGTAAAATCACCTTGCCCGAAGGCACCGAGCCGGAACAGCCGTCACTTGGGATCGAATCCATGACCTTGTGTGCCTCGGCCCGTTTCTCAACCCACGAGGCTCGCGCTGCCCCATATAGGAGGACCTACTTGTGGACCGTGGCCTAATTATTACGTTTGTGTGGTTATTTCCAGCCTGATTTCCGGTTTTGGACACTGTAAATGTGACAGATGCGTGATATTGTCAGATGAGGAGCTCTGAAAGGGTGTTGTTTGCCTGTCAGACAGTAAAGCAGAAGATAAATGTGTCCCAAGAGGCCCATCGGTCACGTTTAGCCAAACAGTCTGTGAATGTTTCTGTTAAAGTTCTTTGCTATAGTCCCTTTTCACTATTCAAACGCTGCAGGATCTTTTCTCTTCCTCAACACGTTCGAAGTCTCAATATGTTTGAATAAGCCAGATCAAAAAGTTTCATCTGGATCAGGAATATAATTTCATATTTTTTCTATCTAGCATAAGGTAATCCATTTTACAAATGTACTGGTTTTTCAAAACAACAAAGGATTGAATCACCCTGATCCACATACAAACTTTTCCAGGGGCCGGTTGTTCAATTCTAATTTGGATTTTGAAATCCCATGTTTTGCCATCCAGGATGATTTAATCCATCTTACTTTTGTACTGTTTAAACTGTATTGGATCACCCTGATCCAGATATACACTTTTCCAGATTACCAAATCTGGATCACTAGTGCTCCACAGAGAAACTAAAGGGACATGGTGATGGAAAAAATGAGATGGGGCAAAAAAGGTTTTGCGTAGAGTTCATCTTTCGCTCACAAAGAACTTTGACTGGTTCATCTCTTATGATTGTGCCAATGTAGTTTATAAACAGTGATTTAAAAAAAAAATTCAAACTAAATACATTTTTGTTTGATATTTACAGTTTGGGGGTTATTTTATGACGGCAAAAATCTCTTTTTTACTTTACTGTGGGCTACCGAAAGGCTTAACAGGTATAATGTCCACTTTTAAACTAATCTAGAGTAAAAAATATGATACAAATGTTGTATTTTTTGACCAGTTTCAAAGTTTCATTATATTTGTGTTCCTGAAATTCTGCCGGGATCAGTATAAGCCCCATTTTTTTGGATCAAAAGAATTCCAATGTTACTAAATAGTTTTGAACATCACAAACTGATGATTTGATCCAGATCAAAGCCAAGATTAGATTTTGTCTTTTTTTAACTTTTGAACAACTCATTTTCAAGACTTGATCCAATCTGATGGCAGAAATCTGAACAGATTACTATTGAACAACCGGCCCCAGATAACTAAATCTGGGGTTCCAGTGCTCTAAATGGAAATATCAGAATATCAAGAACAATAGTCAGGGTTTGATCATTTTAAGAGATATAAAATGATATTTTCCTCATATTTATCCTTAAGTTTCCCTCATCTGAATCATATGAAATAAACACAAATATACATTAACAATTATCAATTGTTAGAAACTACATTTAATATAAAATATATTTATCATGCCTTTGAGGAAAAATTTCATGGCGACAAAATCTCTTTTTTATCTTTAATATACCGAAAGGCTTAATAGATAGCTGTACTTCTTATCATTGTAATGGTTAAAGAAATCAAGTGCATAATATAAATGTATATATACACACTGTACACTACATGATACAAACGTGTTATTCAGCTGATTTTTAAGTCTTTAGTGTTTAATGTTGCGGTTTGAGCATGAGAAAGATTTCCAAAGTCCCTCCAGCGACTTCTCTATATCAGTGTCTCAGTTTCTGAAGTTCCTGAAACGCCTCCATTCTAGTTTTGAGTTTTCTTCCGGGAACGAACACGCCACGATATTCCTCATTTAAATAATTCATATGCAGAATAAAGGGGCGGGGCCTGCTGGGGTTAGTTGAGTGTTGAAACTGGCGGTTATGGTCAGGGGCGGGACATTTCCCAAACACGCTCAAAGCGCTTGACCAATCACAATACACTGATGCAGCTGACCAATCAGAGCACACAGTGCTTTTCAGAAGGAGGGGCTTCATAGAGACAGGGACTAAACAGAGCGTTACTGACAGACTGAGAAGAGAGGAGCTGCCACAATGGAGAAAATGGGGAAAATGATGAACATTCAAGTATCAAAACATATTCTAGCTGAGCCCAAAAATACAATCAAGACTTTGTTAAAGACTTTGCTTCACTACCAACATCATCCATTAATCACAGACAAACACAAGCTCAACACTACAGCTATTGATTTATTGATTCTAGCATTGCAAAACAAACTTGATGTTTGATCTAACGCAGTGACATCTAGAAATTGATAAGCTTGTCTGAAAGTGTACTTCAGCATACTTAAACTTTGCTTTGCCAGTTAGAGAGAAAAACAAACAGTTTTTCCGTTACATCTCAGAGCCCTAAACCTTCCTTTTCCCTTAATCCAGCGAGCGGCGTATGGAAATATCAGCCCTTGACACGTAAGAGCGCTCAGGAAAGCCTTCAAGTGTCGGGGTGTTTAGTTTTTAATTTGTCGATTTACACGCAGAAGCCAAGCATGAGTTGAAAATGAATAAATTAATTACGCAAATAAAAATTTAAAACGTGTCCTAAATGCAATGGCACATTTGAATTTTAAAGAGATTACGAGGTCGTAAATCCTGACAGAGCATTTCCTATTAGAAAAGTCCAATTAGCATGTGGTTTTTATTAGGGGTAAAACTGATTAAAGCTCTGACAGAAATACCTCTGGATGTATTTCGGTTTCCTTCTGGCTCTCATCACCCAGAGCAGCTCCATCTTTACTGCATTCAGGGACTAACAAACTTCTTAAAACTGTTCAGCAGACAGTGATGTGCAGAAGTGAACTGTATAAACTGAGACAGGAGAATATGAAGACGCTCCACTGAGGATGATGAAACCTCTGGGGATAGCAGGATGTTTTACAGTGTAAACTAAACACTTGTTCACTCCATTCCTTGGAACATCTGAGGGTCAGTTCAGGATGTTTACTTTTCATTCAGAAACACCCCACAGGTGAGATGTTTTATTTCGAGACGGACTGTTTTTCATTAAGTATCACAGCAAGCAGCGCATACACGTTTTCCTAACAAAAAGAAGCTTGCACTGTTTGAAATGCAAAAACTTAATTGAAAATGAAGACATTTTGAATCATTTTGTGATTGAGATAGACTACACTTGTGGTTCCTCCGCTTTTATGCATTTACTAATTTAGATTAAGATTTAATCAGATGAAATTTGTCATATATATTCTGCTTAACTGCATCCTGACATGACTGTAGAGTTGTATTGTGGAATGTTGGATTGGTGTTTTGCTGTGTGATTTGTCATTAACAGGCCTAGATGGAATCTGTGGTTTCCAGTAATATCATTCCTATTTAAAACAGCTGTTTCTATGTGAATATATTGTAAAATGTAATTTATTCCAGTGATCAAAGCTGAATTTTCAGCATCATTCCCCCAGTCTTCAGAGTCACATGATCCTTCAGAGATCATTCTAATATGATGATTTGCTGCTCAAGGAACATTTCTGATCATTATCAATGCTGAAAACAGTTGTGCTGCTTCATATTTCTGTAGAAACATCAGAAGAGATGGTGTTTGGTCCAAACTCACCTGTATCATCCGTCTGTAGACGTGCATGAAGAACCTGCAGGGAGAAGTCTCGAGATATGGAGCTGATGCTGTCCACCTGTAGGACACTCAACGCTTCCAATGGAAACTCCAACAGTATCCGGTCAGCGAGAATCACCACAGACTCACCAGGATCTGGAGAACACACAGATGTTCAGCGCTTTTTACGCCTTTTTCAAAGTCTTCATGTTGTTTTGGGCTCAACTAGAACAGGTTTTCCTGCTTGAATGTTCATTATTTTCCCCATATTCTCCAGCTCCTCTAAGTTCCTGTCTCCATGAAGCCCCTCCTCCTTCACACTGTGCTCTAATTGGTCGGCTGGAGCAGTGCGTTCTGATTGGTCAAGCGCTTCAAGTGTGTTTGGGAAATGTCCCGCCTCTTACCATAACCGCCAGTTTCAAAACACTACTAACTAACTCCAGCAGGCCCCGCCCCTTTATTCTGCATATGAATTATTTAAATGAGGAATATTGTGGCGTGTTCGTTCCCGGAATAAACTTAAGACTAGAATGGACACTTTTGGAAGGACTTTGGAAACATTTTCATGCTCAAAAAGCAACGCTACACACCAAAGACAGATGAACGTGGAAAAAAGCACCTCTTTAAATAAAATTTTTTAATTATGCATTAGATGATGGTTAAGTTTGCTTCTGTGTGATGAGCTTTACATTAGCATGTGGGGACTTTTCTCTTGGCGTATATATTCCAGCAGACATGAAAACGATGGACTTGATCTCGGGATGCGAGCCTGGAAATCTGATCAATATTTCAGCCCTTAGAGCACCTCAGATGTCATGTTTGATCTCCATATCAAACATCCTCTTATGTACACATGTCGATATAAACTCATGCCGATACGCTCTCTTGAAGAGCAGAGAAACATTTTCCGACAGCGTTAGTAACAGCAGCTAAATCTATGGGAGAAGAGCTAGAAGTGAGAGATGAATGTAAAATCCAGCTCCTCTACAAGTCAAAAGTTTGTCTGTAATGTTTTTGAAAGAAGTCTCGGTAACACTTTATTTTACAGTGTCATTGTTACATATGTTTCATGTATTTACTATAGTAATAACTAGAAATTATGCATAATTACATGTAATTAACCCTAACCCTAACCCTATAGTAAGTACATCGAGTTAATCGTTATTACTCAGTACTTAAATGTCTAATTACACTGTAATACTGACACCTTAAAATAAAGTGTAACCGAAGTCTCTTCTGCTCACCAAGGCTTGATCAAAACCATAGTAAAAATTGTGAAATATTATTTGGATTTAAAACAGCTTTTTTCTATATAAATATGTGGTAAACTATAATTTATTCCTGTGATCAAAGCTGAATTTTCAGCATCATTCCTCCAGTCTTCAGTGTCACATGATCCTTCAGAGATCAGTCTAAGATGATGATTTGCTGCTCAAGAAAAATTTCTGATTTTGATTAATGCAGAGAGCAGTTAATACACCATTTGTTTGTACTAATCTCCATTCTAGTCATGTTTTGTCTGTCTAGGGTGTTTGTAGATGGGTCATACCAGGCAGAGTTTTCTCTTCCTTGTCTTTGGCTCGGGCCGATGTGACAGTGGAGATGGACGGAGAACGAACACTGCGATAAGACAGAGGAGGAAATGAGAGACAGATTAGAGCATCATAGTTCACACAGGGTGCAACAGAAAAGAACAGGTGGCACATTTATAGGTACAATAACTCTTTACCAATATGAACACGTGTCAAATATGATTTTTCATGAGATTATGTTTGCGTGTTTTGGTACCTAAAGCATGAAAAGTCAAACTGCGTGAGAACAGGATGCAGGTAGTTTTCCATTTCCTCAAGCAGTGCTTTGAAACGATCATCCAGCTTTCCATCTTTCCCTTTTTTCTTTTACAAAGGGAGTGAAAGAGAACGTTTTGATGTATGGATGTAAAGATGCCTTTCACATTTCATTTCCTCATTAAAGCACGCGCTGTTAACTGTCTTACGTGTGTGCGGCGCGTGTGAGCGCTCAGATGTTTGAGCTCTTGCAGGTGTTTGTGGAGCTGCAGTAGAGATGATCGCTGAACGGAGGCCTTGACCACTTTAGAGCAGATCAGACCACCTACAGAAACACAGACAGATTTAAAACTTTATTAACTATAATTACTAGCTTCGGCCATAGGCATCAGTGATGCAATGACGAACGCAGAAGAGCAGAGGATCGAGCAAAACGAAACACCGGTCACGATTTAGAAGTCTAAAATGAGAAGTTTTTAAAAGGGAAATGTTGGAGGATTTCGATATGAGAGGAGCTTGAGCCCTATTTTTTTAAACCACGAGAGGCGTTTAAAGCTTACGATACTCCTGGCTAGGCTTTTTATTAACCCCCTGGAGCCGCACGGATTATTTTTATTGATGGATGGATGCATTTTTGGGGGCTTCAAAACACGCCCCCCGTTAGCTACCATTATAAATCTTGGAAAACCCAGGATATCTCCATGTGTGTTTGACTGAGAGACGATAGTCTTAAACACCTCGGATGGCTTGAGGGGGAGTAAATCATGGGATAATTTTCATTTTTTGGTCAACTATCCCAGTAATTCTTAAAGTGTCCGCCATCGCCCCCTAGTGGTCCACGAAAAGATAACGAAATAATGGATCATATCATTGCTTTTTTGTCTGAATAATTCGTTTGTGACTTGAAAGAGTTGCATATTAAACTTATCACACCCATTCTGCACTGAAAAATTGCACTGGCTCCCTGTTAGTTTTCGTATTGATTTTAAAATTCTCATGCTCACTTATAAGGCCTTGAATAATTTGGCCCCTCAGTACCTGTGTGAGCTTTTAACCCCCTACACTCCTACACGAGCCCTACGCTCCTCGGAAGCTGGTCTTTTAACTGTCCAAACAACACGATTAAAAACTATGGGTGATCGGGCTTTTTCATCTTTGGCTCCTAAGTTGTGGAATTCCCTGCCCTCTGAGATTAGGAATGCAGAATCCCTCAGTATTTTTAAATCATCCCTCAAAACACATTATTTTAGGATAGCTTTTATGTGATTCATTTGATTACTTTTTATGTTATTATACAGGCTTTTTATTTTTGATTTCACTGTTATGTGTATCTTTTAATTTCATTTTGTTATGTAAAGCGCCTTGAGATGCTACTTTTAAAGGCGCTATATAAAATAAAGTTTATTATTATTATTATTATTATATTTAGTTTATCCTTCCTATTTTGTTGTTTTTGGGGGGCGTGTTAGAGTGGGACTCTGTTAGGTGGTCCTCAGAAAAAAAAATTAAAGAAGATAAAGTGGTCCTTGGGCTGAAAAAGTTTGAGAAACACTGCTTTAAACTGATCAAAAGTGACAGTACATTTATAATGTCACAAAAGTTTTCTATTTCAAATGAATGCTGTTCTTTAGAACTTTCCATGCATAAGAGAATCCTAAAAAAAAAAAACATAGCAGCACAACTGTTCAACATTGATAATAATCAGAAATGTTTCTTGTTACAGTGTAATTATACTGAGAAATGTAAATTAACATCATGGGCGTAATAATAAATAATGTGAATAATTTACTGTTATTACTATAGTAAGTACATGTAAGATGTGTAACAGGGATACTGTTAAAATAAAGTATTGCCTTATTATTATTATTATTACTTTGGGGAGAAATGTGATCTGGATCTTTTTTCATGAGATAGGGTTAGGGGAAAAAAATGAAGAAATAAAAGGAAATTAAAAGTATAGGGGAGTTGGACGGTTACCTGTCATGCTCTTTCCTTTCGGAGTCTCTGCAGCTTTAACGTTCTCATAGAACCCGCCGTACAACACAGAACTACACAATAACAGAACGGACATGAGTTACACACATCAGCGGCTCCTCTCTCTCTCTGTGTGTGTGTGTGTGTGTGTGTGTGTGTGTGTGAGTGTGTGTGTGTGAGTATGAGTGAGTGTGAGTGTGTGTGTGTGTGTGTGAGAGAGAGTAAGTGTGAGTGTGTGTGTTTGGTTGTGTGTGTGTGTGTGTGTGTGTGTGTGAGTATGAGTGAGTGTGAGTGTTTGGTTGTCTGTGTCTGTGTGTGTGTGTGTGTGTGTGTGTGTGTGTGTGTGTGTGTGTGTGTGTGTGAGTATGAGTGAGTGTGAGTGTGTTTGGTTGTGTGTGTTTGTGTGTGTGAGTGAGTGTGAGTGTGTTTGTGTGACTGTGTCTGTGTGTGTGTGTGTGTGAGAGAGAGTAAGTGTGAGTAAGTGTGAGTGTGTGTGTGTGTGTGTGTGTGTGTGAGAGAGAGAGAGTAAGTGTGTGTGAGTGAGTGTGTTTGGTTGTGTGTGTGTGTGTGTGTGTGTGTGAGTATGAGTGAGTGTGAGTGTGTTTGCTTGACTGTGTGTGTGTGTGTGTGTGTGTGTGTGTGAGAGAGAGTAAGTGTGAATAAGTGTGAGTGTGTGTTTGGTTGTGTGTGTGTGTGTGTGAGAGAGAGTAAGTGTGAGTGAGTGAGTGAGTGTGAGTGAGTGTGTTTGGTTGTGTGTGTGTGTGTGTGTGAGTATGAGTGAGTGTGAGTGTGTTTGCTTGACTGTGTCTGTGTGTGTGTGTGTGAGAGAGAGTAAGTGTGAATAAGTGTGAGTGTGTGTTTGGTTGTGTGTGTGTGTGTGTGAGAGAGAGTAAGTGTGAGTGAGTGAGTGTGAGTGAGTGTGTTTGGTTGTGTGTGTGTGTGTGAGAGAGAGTAAGTGTGAGTGAGTGAGTGTGAGTGAGTGTGTTTGGTTGTGTGTGTGTGTGTGTGAGTATGAGTGAGTGTGAGTGTGTTTGCTTGACTGTGTCTGTGTGTGTGTGTGTGAGAGAGAGTAAGTGTGAATAAGTGTGAGTGTATGTTTGGTTGTGTGTGTGTGTGTGAGAGAGAGAGAGTAAGTGTGAGTGAGTGAGTGTGAGTGAGTGTGTTTGTGTGTGTGTGAGTATGAGTGAGTGTGAGTGTGATTGGTTGTCTGTCTGTGTGTGTGTGTGTGTGAGTATGAGTGAGTGTGTTTGGTTGTGTGTGTGTGTGTGTGTGTGTGTGAGAGAGAGAGTAAGTGTGAGTAAGTGTGAGTGTGTGTGTGTGTGTGTGTGTGAGAGAGAGAGAGTAAGTGTGTGTGAGTGAGTGTGTTTGGTTGTGTGCGTGTGTGTGTGTGTGTGAGTATGAGTGAGTGTGAGTGTGTTTGCTTGACTGTGTGTGTGTGTGTGTGTGTGTGTGTGTGTGTGAGAGAGAGTAAGTGTGAATAAGTGTGAGTGTGTGTTTGGTTGTGTGTGTGTGTGTGAGAGAGAGTAAGTGTGAGTGAGTGAGTGTGAGTGAGTGTGTTTGGTTGTGTGTGTGTGTGTGTGTGTGTGAGTATGAGTGAGTGTGAGTGTGTTTGCTTGACTGTGTCTGTGTGTGTGTGTGTGAGAGAGAGTAAGTGTGAATAAGTGTGAGTGTGTGTTTGGTTGTGTGTGTGTGTGTGAGAGAGAGTAAGTGTGAGTGAGTGAGTGTGAGTGAGTGTGTTTGGTTGTGTGTGTGTGTGTGTGTGAGTATGAGTGAGTGTGAGTGTGTTTGCTTGACTGTGTCTGTGTGTGTGTGTGAGAGAGAGTAAGTGTGAATAAGTGTGAGTGTATGTTTGGTTGTGTGTGTGTGTGTGAGAGAGAGTAAGTGTGAGTGAGTGAGTGTGAGTGAGTGTGTTTGGTTGTGTGTGTGTGTGTGTGTGTGTGTGTGAGAGAGAGTAAGTGTGAGTGAGTGTGTTTGGTTGTGTGTGTGTGTGTGTGTGTGAGTATGAGTGAGTGTGAGTGTGATTGGTTGTCTGTCTGTGTGTGTGTGTGTGTGTGTGTGTGAGTATGAGTGAGTGTGTTTGGTTGTGTGTGTGTGTGTGTGTGTGTGTGTGTGTGAGAGAGAGAGTAAGTGTGAGTGAGTGTGTTTGGTTGTGTGTGTGTGTGTGTGTGAGAGAGAGTAAGTGTGAGTGAGTGTGTTTGGTTGTGTGTGTGTGTGTGTGTGTGTGCACGCCTATTTAAGTATATTTTGGGGACAAATGTGTACCCAGAAGTGACCAAAATCTGACAAACTCTCAAAAAATCTCCCTTTAGGGATGTCCTCATTTGTAAAACTGGTTTAAGTAAAGTAATCAAAGGTTTTTTTTAAAATGTAAAAATGCAGAATGTTTTCTGGGATGGGTAGGTTTAAGAGTAGTGTTAGTGTAGGGGGAGAGAATTTACAGTTTGTACAGTATAAAAACCATTACGCCTATGGAGAGTCCCCATAAAGATTGTGTGTGTGTGTGTGTGTGTCATAGATGGGGCTGACAGAATGAGATTTAGTGGTAAAAACAATAAAACAGAGTTGGAAAGAAGCAATCAAGAGCAGAACAGTGTAAAATGCAATAGCATAAAACAGAATAGAAAAGAGAAAAGAGAAATGGAACAAAACAGAATAGAGTAAAATACAATACAGCAGAGTAGAACAGAGAAAATAAAATGCAATACAACGGAGCAGAGCATGAGAATAAAGTAAATCAGAGCAGAATAGAATAAAATAGAAAAGAATGTAGAGCATGGCGCTTGAAACGCCAAGGTCACGAGTTTGATTCCTAGGGAACACATGAACTAGAATGCAATGTGGCGCTATTGTCTTCTATAGAGCTGCTTTATTTTTCATATTTGATGATGTTTGGATCATTGATTGAAGCTGCAATTTGTAAAGCATCTGCCAAAAGCACACAAATTCATTTCCACAATAGAATAGGATTCCTCCCACCTGTCCTCTGAGTGCTGGAGTAGCAGGATCTTGAAGTTGGGTGGCATTTCTCCCAGAATTCTCAGGTGGTTTGGGTTTATGGTCAGGTGGCTGAAGGCCTGGAAGTGTGATGAGACATGATGCATGAATTCTGACCCAGTCTAGACGCTGAAGTCCCTCAAGAGCTGCTCCATTTAAAGCAGAACTAAAAGAGCTGCACATCAGCAGCTCATGAACCATTCGGTCTAAACTCAAACGATTCTTTTCCTCACTTCATCTCTGTTCAAGTCGGCACGTTTCTCTGGATGAATCGCTTGTAAGTCATAAAGTCATGCTAAAAGAATGCAAATGAATACGAGCAGTCTGAAGGACTATGAAGGCTAGAGTTATAAGCGTGAGGAAATATTGCAGAACCTGAAATTAATAATAATAAATGAAAGCATACCGTCATCCACTTCAGTTTCCACCATTCCAGTCTCTTTTTAACTAAACTTGATAACTTTTATTAATGCAAAACCACCAAAATGAGAGTTTCTTCCATGTTTAATTCTTTTAAATCTCAAAAGCAATCACAATTTTAATGGTAAAAGACAGCAAGTTCCCTTACTACAGTATATACAGTGAAAAATGTAATAGATCGAATGGGACATTTAATAAAACACTGTTAAATGTGCAGTTTTGAAACTCTAAATTGACATTCCCAGAATTCTCTATGCATGTGACAGCTCACATATTGATGTTTTTTTTTTGGTTGCACTTTATTTTACAGTATATTATATCTCATATCTCAGCATCTCATAATAATGACTTAACATCTTTAACTTAATAAAAAAAATAAAAAAAATTAATTTAAGTTGATAGATAATAAGTTGAAGATACTAAGTCATTATTATGAGATACTAAGTCATTATTATGAGATACTACGTCATTATTATGAGATACTAAGTCATTATTATGAGATAGTAAGTCATTATTATGAGATACTAAGTCATTATTATGAGATACTAAGTCATTATTATGAGATGTTAAGTCATTATTATGAGATAGTAAGTCATTATTATGAGATAGTAAGTCATTATTATGAGATACTAAGTCATTATGATGAGATACTACGTCATTATTATGAGATACTAAGTCATTATTATGAGATAGTAAGTCATTATTATGAGATAGTAAGTCATTATTATGAGATAGTAAGTCATTATTATGAAATAGTAAGTCATTATTATGAGATACTAAGTCATTATGATGAGATACTAAGTTATTATTATGAGATGTTAAGTCATTATTATGAGATGTTAAGTCATTATTATGAGATACTAAGTCATTATTATGAGATACTAAGACATTATTATGAGATACTAAGACATTATTATGAGATACTAAGTCATTATTATGAGAAAGTTTCTAAAAACATTTTTTGATTAAGTTAAAGATAGTAAGTCATTATTATGAGATACTAAGTCATTATTATGAGATACTAAGACATTATTATGAGAAAGTTTCTAAAAACATTTTTTTAAGTTAAAGATAGTAAGTCATTATTATGAGATACTAAGTCATTATTATGAGATACTACGTCATTATTATGAGATACTAAGTCATTATGAGATACTAAGTCATTATTATGAGATACTAAGTCATTATTATGAGATACTAAGTCATTATGAGATACTACGTCATTATTATGAGATACTAAGTCATTATTATGAGATACTAAGACATTATTATGAGATACTAAGACATTATTATGAGATACTAAGACATTATTATGAGATACTAAGTCATTATTATGAGATACTACGTCATTATTATGAGATACTAAGTCATTATTATGAGATAGTAAGTCATTATTATGAGATAGTAAGTCATTATTATGAGATAGTAAGTCATTATTATGAAATAGTAAGTCATTATTATGAGATACTAAGTCATTATGATGAGATACTAAGTTATTATTATGAGATGTTAAGTCATTATTATGAGATGTTAAGTCATTATTATGAGATACTAAGTCATTATTATGAGATACTAAGACATTATTATGAGATACCAAGTCATTATTATGAGAAAGTTTCTAAAAACATTTTTTGATTAAGTTAAAGATAGTAAGTCATTATTATGAGATACTAAGTCATTATTATGAGATACTAAGACATTATTATGAGAAAGTTTCTAAAAACATTTTTTTAAGTTAAAGATAGTAAGTCATTATTATGAGATACTAAGTCATTATTATGAGATACCAAGTCATTATTATGAGATACTACGTCATTATTATGAGATACTAAGTCATTATGAGATACTAAGTCATTATTATGAGATACTAAGTCATTATTATGAGATACTAAGTCATTATGAGATACTAAGTCATTATTATGAGATACTAAGTCATTATTATGAGATACTAAGTCATTATTATGAGATACTACGTCATTATTATGAGATACTAAGTCATTATGAGATACTAAGTCATTATTATGAGATACTAAGTCATTATTATGAGATACTAAGTCATTATTATGAGATGTTAAGTCATTATGAGATACTAAGTCATTATTATGAGATACTAAGTCATTATTATGAGATACTAAGTCATTATGAGATACTACGTCATTATTATGAGATACTAAGTCATTATTATGAGAAAGTTTCTAAAAACATTTTTTTGATTAAGTTAAAGATAGTAAGTCATTATTATGAGATACTAAGACATTATTATGAGATACTAAGTCATTATTATGAGATACTAAGTCGTTATTATGAGATACTAAGACATTATTATGAGATACTAAGTCATTATTATGAGATGTTAAGTCATTATGAGATACTAAGTCATTATTATGAGATACTAAGTCATTATTATGAGATACTAAGTCATTATGAGATACTACGTCATTATTATGAGATACTAAGTCATTATTATGAGAAAGTTTCTAAAAACATTTTTTTGATTAAGTTAAAGATAGTAAGTCATTATTATGAGATACTAAGTCATTATTATGAGATACTAAGACATTATTATGAGATACTAAGTCATTATTATGAGATGTTAAGTCATTATGAGATACTAAGTCATTATTATGAGATACTAAGTCATTATTATGAGATACTAAGTCATTATGAGATACTACGTCATTATTATGAGATACTAAGTCATTATTATGAGAAAGTTTCTAAAAACATTTTTTTGATTAAGTTAAAGATAGTAAGTCATTATTATGAGATAGTAAGTCATTATTATGAGATACTAAGACATTATTATGAGATACTAAGTCATTATTATGAGATACTAAGACATTATTATGAGATACTAAGTCATTATTATGAGAAAGTTTCTCATTATTATGAATTACGGAATTTTTTTTTTTCTCAACAGTGGCGGGAATGGGCTTCCATAGTATATGCACTTACGCATACTTACGAAAGTTCAATCTGTATTATTTTTTTTTACAGTAAAATTCTGGCAACCACAGCTGCCATTTTTTACACTGCAAACTTGAACTTGACTACATATGCACATACTATGCTTACAGGCCTGTTCTCATGCATAAGAATGGGAAGTGAAGGGAACATCTACTGTGACGTGCAGAATGCGGTCTGAGGGGGTTTGCATTGCACTATCATTATCAGGCTGTCAGCGCAGTACCTTAGAGAGACGGGCGAGCTCTCGACTCACTGCTGTCAGCGTGCCGTCGGGTCTGTGACCCTGTGAAGAGAGCAGCTTCTCCCGCAGGTTCACCAGCGCACACACCTGAGACTCGCTGACGGCGGAGCAGATCGCGTGCAGGACGGAGCACATATCAACACAGCACACGCCGCTCTGAGATCAGACCACAGCACATGAACATATGAACATCACTTGTATACATGCAGGTCGCACAAAGCACTCACAGTTCGCCCACAACTGAAAGTACAAACTGCAGCTCTGAAATCAAGTCAAGCTTTTCACGTCAAGACATTGAGCTAAATTTATATATTGTTTGCGGAAATTTAAATTTAAGCAGACGACCAGGTTTACATTTTACTCCATGTTGTATCCTGTAAATAATTGTATTGTTAACTTATGTGTTAACCAATGGAAGACTGTAAAATGTCAGCAGATTAATCATTATATGGAAAAGAACATTCTGCTAAAAACCTGATTTCAGTCACACTTCAGTTTAGGGTCCAATTCTCACTATTAACTACGACTTTTGCCTCAATAAACTCCTAATTCCTGCTTATTAATAGTTAGCAAGGCAGTTGATAAGTTTAGGTATTAAAAGATGTAGTGGTCATGCAGAATAAGGCATTAAAATGTGCTTTATAAGTACTAATAAATAGTCAATATCCTAGCAATATGCATGCTAATAAGCAACTAGTTAATAGAGAGGACAGGACGCTAAACTAAAATGTTACTGTGATGTCTTGTGTTTGAACAAAGAAAGAAAGTCAAATGTGTTTAAATGCCATGTTATTGAATAAATGATTTATGAGTGAATTATAAACGGTCAAAAGCAGACACCTGCAGCAGGGCGAGGTACTGTCCGCTGGCGCTGAGGTCAAACTGGCCGTGACACTCCAGCAGATCCGAGCAGACGCGAGGAAGCAGATGAGGAAGGTCGTGCTGAAGACTCAGAATCACAGACTGAGTGAGGGTTTCAGAGGCCTGAGTGAACAGCCGCTGCGCTGCTCTCCGCTCGCTCTGACAAAACACACAATCAAATGTTTCTAGCATTTGTAAAAACCGCATTCTTCCATCTTAAAAATATATCTAAACTACGACATATGCTCTCAATGACAAATGCGGAACAGTTCATGCGTTCATGACCTCGAGACTAGATTACTATAACGCTCTACTGGGTGGTTGCCCTGCTCGCTTGATAAACAAACTACAGCTGGTCCAAAACGCAGCTGCTAGAGTCCTTACTAGAACCAGGAAGTTTGACCATATTAGCCCGGTTCTATCAAAACTGCACTGGCTCCCTATTAAACATCATAAAGATTTTAAAATCTTGCTAATTACTTACAAAGCACTAAATGGCTTGGCTCCCCAGTACATGAGTGAGCTCTTAATGCATTATAGTCCTTCGCGTCTATTACGATCTCAGAATTCTGGCCAGTTGTTAATACCTAGAATGGCGGTAGATCGTTTTCCTATTTGGCACCCAAACTCTGGAACAATCTTCCTTGCATTGTTCGGGAAGCAGACACACTCTGTCAGTTTTAAACCAGACTAAAAAATGCATCTATTTAACCTGCCATACACATGACACATTATCAATTTTTTTCTTCATATCCGTTAAAGGATTGTTAGGTTGCATAGATCAGGTCAGCTGGAATGGGGAACACTTCCTATAACACCGGATGTACTCGTTACATCTGAAGAAGAATGGCGTCTACGCTAATTTTTGTCTCTCTGCTTATCCCAAGGTTTACCAATTAACGTGATTGGCTGGATCCGGGCCGTGTCCGGGTCGGATGGGGAACCTGTGCCAGTGAGGGCCTTACCGACTCATCAGCCAACAAACCGTCCCATACCGGCGTGATGGAAAAGATCTTAAACTAGATGGAACTGGATTAAATATTTTGACCTGGTTTCTCCCAAGGTTTTTTTCTCCATTTTGTTGGAGTTTTGATTCCTTGCTGCTGTTGCCTTTGGCTTGCTTGATATTCAGCAGTGTTTTTGATATGCCTGCATTGGCGCAGTTGTATGAGCCGGACGATTACGTCACTGTTTTCTCCAGTGCTGATATACAGAAATTAACTAGACTAATAACTATTGATCTTTGCAACGAAATGAATCAATAATATATAGAATAAGCTGGACAATGACACCATTTTCTTTGGGAGCTCCTGTGCAGCCAAAAATGATTTCCCAATTATTAATGTGAAGCTGCTTTGCCACAATTTGCATCGTAAAAAATGCTGTATAAGTAAAGGTGACTTGACAATCATTCACATTCACATATGACACACAAAGAAAAGATGTTTACAATCTTACAAATCTGCTTAAGGGATTTTCGAACTGTAGTCAACATCATTATTAACTAAATTACACTGAATCTAAGCTAGTCTGTGGTCTGCCCTCATTAAGATGTGTGTGTGTGTGTGTGTGCACCTGTAGCTCTGCACTTTTGCCTGCATATCGTTTCTTCTCAGTTTCAGTCATCTTCTCTTGTTCGTCTTCATTACTGTCCTCGTTTTCCTTTCTCTCAGTCCCGTCCTCGTCCTGTGGTGGCACAGCGCTCATATTGAGTCCATGTGAATCAATGACAGTCTAGTGAAACGTGTCTTCAAGAGGGTGAATTAATGGTGCAGAGACAAATTAGGCCCAAATGCAGATGCTCAATAGAGTTTAAACAAAAGAACAAAAATCTATTTTCTTTCCAAAACATCTTAACCACACTATGTAAGTGTATTATGATGCAGCTGGGTGTGAGGCAAGTGTTTTTTATCATTTATCAGACAAGGTTCCCATCAATATTTCTTGACTTTTTTTTTGTCATTTGTGCTCATTGGATAAAGATTTTAAACATTGATTCAAAACAATTTGCTTAAGAATCATTCAGAAGAGTGTTTCCAATACAATCTTCAATGCATCGTTGTAGAAACTAACTAGCTAATCACAACTGCTTCCCAAATCCGGTCGCACCTCTGTCGTTTGAACCACATTAGTTCAACAACACAGGACTGTAGTTAATGCTATAAGGTGCATTATAAATGTCTTTACTGTCACTTTTGATCAATTTAATGCTGAATAGAAGTAGAAAACGACTTTCTCTTTTGCACATTTCTTGCTTATAAAATATTTTAGGGTAGTAACAACAACAAAAAGAATCAGGGATTTCCATGACATTTAAAAGGCCATTGTAAAGCAGTCTTTGTACCGTGATGGGCTCGTCCCACAGCGTGGATGGGTACAGGGGGTCTCTCTGCTGGGCTAATATTCTCAAGCACCTTCCCAGCATGCCGAGGGAACGAGCCCTGGTCTCCACACAGTCCAGCGAGAGGGAACTGACCGCTGTGAGGTGAGTCAGAACCACCTGAGCCAGAGAACGTCCCACACTAGACCAGTCCTGAGGAAAGACACACACACACACACACACGTTCGTTTTGCTATCAAAGTGAGGACATTCCATAGGCGTAATGGTTTTTATACAGTACAAACTGTACATTCTGTCCCCCCACCCCCCCACTCCTAAACTTAACCCTCACAGAAAACATTTTGCATTTTTACATTTTTAATAAAACACTGTTTAGTGTGTTTTTAAAGCTGTTTGAAAAGTGGCGACATATGAAATGTCCTCATATTTCACGTTGAAGTTGTAATAGCAGTGTCATACCCGTGTCATTATACACATTTTTGTCCTGATATGTCACAAAAAACACACACACACACACACTTTTCTTCAAGGTTCAGATCTGTGAATAGAAAATACCATTCAAAAGTTGAAGTCAGTAAGATTTCTTAATGTTTTTGAAAGAAGAGCTGCTTTATCATTTTTGTGCAAACCATCATACTTTTTTTTTTTTTCAGGATTATTTGATGAATCGAAAGTTCAAAAGAACAGCCTTTATTTGAAATAGAACCTTTTGTAACATTATAAATGTCTTTACTGTCACTTTTGATCAATTTGTCACATCCTTCAGAAAGTAAACTGACCCCAAACTTTGTGTTGTTTAAAAAAATAAATAGCTAAAAGATCATCTTGGGAGAACTGGGCTAAAACTAGTTATTGCATGACGTGGCCTCTGTCTGGAGTGAGGCTGTTTTTGAGTCAGTGCAAGAGTTTTAGGCCTGATCCCGAAATATCAAAGAACAAACAAACAAAAACTCAATTGAGATGTAATGTGAGAGAGCGAGAGCTACTTGATTGATAGATTAAACATCTCATCTGTGTCTGATCGACTGCTGAATCGACGGGAGACGCACACAGTCTGCAGAGACGTGAGAAAGAGCAAACAAATAAATGCTTCTCCTCTTTCTGCTGAATAAGATGACGAGGGCGGGCCAACCTGTCACTCACATGAGATCCACCAATAGCAAACAACAAACATCCAACAATCCAATCAATTTCCCACAGACAAAATCAAGCTGTTTCACTCAGATTACGGCACAACAGGGAAGAAAAGAAGGTCACAACTCCTGTTTCACGCTCACTTTAAGAACACACATACTTTACAGTCCTATTTTTCAGCAAGGCCTAAAAAAAGCCAAATTGCGCACAAGTTGGATCGTGATGACGGTTGGTCGGTTGGTTTCTCACCCTCTCATGATCGGTTAGATCAGAGCTGCTCCTGATGAAGTCCTCCACTGCCCTCTCCACTGAGCACTTTCCGTCCCGGCTGATGGACTTCCTCTTCTGCTCGGCACACTGGATGTCCAGCATTAACAGGGCCAGATCGGCGAGAGCCAGTCTCAGACGCACACACTCACGCAGCGCAGGGAGGTTACGCCAACCGGACTGGAGGAAACACACACACAAGAACTTCAACTACCGAACAGCACACTGAGGGAGAAAACTGTTACTATAATGTATTTGGATTTCTTTAACATGAACAATCATTTAAATACAGCATGAAATAAAAATAGACTCCATTTACTCTCTTAGTTCGTGTTTCTGGGTTTACTGTGAATGATTCATCAGTGATATTAATAGCATCTTTCAAGTCAAGTCAAGACAAATTTCTTTGTATAGCACTTTTCACAATACACGGCGCTTTAAAGAGCTTTACAGAAAACTATGAGGTTAATGTTTATATCTTAATATCTTCATGCCTTACAGTTAAAGCTGGATGATAATACAGCAGCATTTTGCAACGATGAACAATCAAGCAGTTGAGATTTGCTATGTAGTATGGAAGCTTGTTTCCGCCACGAAATAAAAATTTAAAAAGGTAATTGCATCTTTTTCCCCCTCACAATTCTGACTTTTTTTCTCGCAGTTGCAAGTTTATATCTCACCATTCTCTAAGAATTGAGAGGTGTAAAGTCAGAATTGCGAACTATAATGTCAGAATTGTGTTACAAAGCCAATATTACGTGATATAAAGACAGAATTGTGAGATATAAACTTGCAATTGCGTGTTACAATGTCCAATTGTGAGGGAAAAAAGACTCAAAATTGTGAGTTTATATCTCACAATATTTAAGTTCCAACTCAGAATTGCAAGATATAAACTCACAATTCGGCGAAAAAAAAGTCACTTAGAGTTTATATCATGCAATTCTGACTTTATAACTCGCAGAAGCGAGTTTATATCTCGCAATTCTGAAAAAAAAATCAGAATTGCGAGATATAAACTCACAATTCCAAGAAAAAATGAAATAAAAAATGTAATTGCAACTCACAATTTATCTCAATTCTGATTTTTTTTTTCCTCAAAACTGAGAGATTTTTTTTTTTTTATAAATTGCGAATTATAAAGTCAAAATTGCATGACATAAACACAATTCTAAGAAAAGAGTCGTATAGAGTTTATATAACGTAATTGTCACGATTGTCAGCTAAAATGCCTGTGAAATCCACTAGAGGGCACTCCACTCTGGACTTTCTCTCACTCACACACACTTGCACATTCACCTTGGACTTCATTCCCCACAATGCACCACACACCCATTCACCCACTTCAATATCGCACTACATTTCCCAGAAGCCTCCACACCTGGACTGATTGCACTCACACCTGATCCAAATCCCATCTCACTATTTAAGCACACTGCACAAACACTTCATGCTTAATTTAACATAATCCATTTTTCTTCTTAGTTTATTCTAGCAGCAATCAGCTTCAGTCATCTGATCTTCATTCTGATCTCCTTTAGTTTGACAGCAACACTCGCTGAATCAATGTGAACTCCTGACATTGAATCGGCATTGATCGTTATCTGGGTTCTGTTGATTGTTCAAGTCAATATGCATCAGAGTTCAACCCTTGCACTTGTGTAATGTGATATTTCTTTTCAACGAGAAAACAATCTATGAGGATTGATGTATGTGAAGTGTGTTTTACATCAGCTCTGCATCATCAACAGCAGCCTAAAACTACGGCCAAATACATTTTTGATCATTAACAAGCATCATTTCTAATCTAGGTGACATTGTTCGAGTTATTACGTCTTGATGAACGTTAAAAACACAAACAAACATTTACTTTTGAAAAACTCATACAAACAGAGAACATGCTTACACTACCAGAAATGTCTTGAAGTCATTTGTTTGCGACCTTAATTTTTTGAATGTGCATAAGCATGGAAACCAGAGTAGGTAAAAGTGCATCCGATTTGTTACCCACAAACACTCAGACGCCTACGCAGGGTTTTTCCAAAGCAATCCTGATGTAAATCAGGGCCTCGCTGGACATGTCATGAATTATTCATCAGGGTCGGAGACTCAGGAAATGGAGGAGTGAAAACAAGAAATGACCCGACAACAGGGTCTTACAGGAATGACCTTCTCACAAATGACAGAACCTCCCTGTCCCCGAACCAAAAAAAAAACACTTTAGTTTTACTTCTTCAATTTCATCTCTCCAAAATATTCAGGACAGTGATGAAGGTCAATGAAGGTTTACGTGGCAAATATAGTTTGAATTAATCTGATGCATGTTGAGATGTGATGATAATATATATATATATATATTAATAATCTATATTATATCTTTCTGTATTTCACTTGAACAATGTTGTTTCAAGTGAAATATAGAAAGATCTTCCATAAGTGACTCTAATCAATTTTTCAGTTCAAACCAGCGGCAGGTTTTGTCTCATGCATCACTGAGGCATATTATACATCTTTCTCTTCTCTTTCTATGGAAAACCAAACATTCTCTCCAACCAAACTCTGTAATATATCTCAGTGCACAATGTCTCCAGAGTCGTCTCTGTTCGATTTATTGTCTTTTGGGGCGGCAGCACCATCTGCCGTAGGTGGAGGCTCAATCTAACGGAAGAGTAATCTTCAATGTGACTCTGCTAACAGAGCCAACACAGGTGTTAAATCAGGTGCAAACAATATGTTGTCTGATTTATGCAACGAATCCCTGCCAACAAACAGTGTTTCAGTTTGCATATGCGATTTAACGGGACAGAAGACGATCATTCTGCCATCATTTACTCGCCCTCGTGTGTCGTCCGAACTTGTTTGACATTCGTTCGTTCTGTGGAGCACAAAAAGACAATCTTAAAGAAATCTGCTTTTATGGAGCGTTTTTGCTGTGTTAGGGCCCTATGGAATCCGACTGATTGATTGATTGATTGAATGATTGATTTTTTGTATTCCATTTTTTTCTGTTTTAATTTTTCTGGACTTCACATTAAATGTTAGTAATTAAGTGATCAATAATTAATAGAAATCATGAATCATATACATTGTTTCATATAACAACAACTTATTCAAAGTTGATATATATATATAAATTTGAATAAGTCGTTGCATATATAAAATACAAATATACAGCCTTGTGAAATACCATTTTATTTTTTCAAAATATTGTTTTTTTTGTTTTAATTGTTCTGGATTGCATTTTAATGGTTTAATAATTAAAAAAACATGTCTAATCGATTGAATTCATAAAACTTTAACAACTTAATTTATTAATTATATGTTTACGGAAATTCTATGTTTTGTTTGATTTTTTCTTGATTTATGATTTAAGACCAATTTATTATCAAACATTATGTTATTAAATAAAGTCATAAAAAATACAATTTATTGAATCTTTTAAGATTCTACACAACAGGTTTACTGTTAAAATACTGTGTGATTTTTCCTTAAAGTTTGACAATTTGATTATTATTATTATTATTATAACTTGGAGAGGTAAATTCTACTGTACAACAGTAATATATTTCGGTCACAATTTAAACCGAACTTTTATTTTGGCTTTCATCACATGGAACGAGCTCGGAGATTCTTCCAAAATATCTTCTGTTCTAAAGTCCTACAGGTTTGGGAGGAGAATAAACGATGACAGGATTTGAACTATTCCTTTAAATCAAAAGGCACAAGAGTCTAATTACGTTAGCAATTCAGATTTTCCCATTTGGTCAACGTGTTCATTGCACTCTGTTCATAAATATGAGCACCCAGAGAGCTTTGTAATAAGATAATCCATTTGAGAAAATGAAAATCCATAATGCAGCATGAGGCAAAATGAATTAGAGTGGCGTTCAGATGAGCCGGTGTGCTGTTTGGCACGCTAAGCCCGACAGGGGGCCAAGAAAACTATCGGCGAGCTTAACGAACACAGAACCAAATCACATTTTCCCACGTGCTAATCACATTTGTTCCCCTTGAAAGAAAGCTCATGTGTCGCGTCCTTTGGAATCAACATTGCCGCATATGGAGGAAAGGTAATCGACAAACAAATGTGATTATCGAAGGTGTAAAGGTGTGGAAACTTGAATTAATATGCCAAGTCTAGAATTACTGAGTTTTCCTCAAAGAAGAGGAGGAAATGTGTGTCACCAGGATGGAGATGAATGAAGCCAATTATTACTAATGTAAACTAAACCAAACATTCCAGATCTACAGTCTGTCCTAATGAAGGTGAATGATTCATTTCTGTCCTGCTAGTATAAATTCTGCAGATTTATACCCATCAAACTTCTCGTACCTCATGAGGAGGAATAACATTCAGGACTTCAGTAACGACCTCCTCTTGAATAGACACGGCCTTCTTCATGAGGGCGAATGCATGCAGAAGGTGGCGCTGTTTCTCTTCTGCACTCAAAGCATGAACAGCCAGGATTCTTGGTGAAGAAGACAAAGACAAAATCAAACACCTGATTCAAACCTACTACAGATGGACAACAAACAACAACATGCATTTACTTTTGGTCAAATTACCTTTTAATAATTGAGATATGTGGAATTAAATGAGCGTGCATGAACTTTTGTTGGTTTAAAAATGCATTTGTCACACTGCAGGACTAACGAAGTACAAAAAGCTAAAATTAATAATTTATTATTAATAATGAAATATATTATTAAATATATTTAAATAAAATTAAATATATTATGAAATTAAATTTTATTTTAAAATTAAATATATAATATTTTATTTTATTATTAAATTTTAAAACAAGTCTCATCAAGGCTGCATTTATTACAGTACATACAGTAAAAAATTGTGAAATATTATTATAATTTAAAATAGCTGTTTTCTATGTGAATATGTAGTAAACTCTAATTTATTTCTGTGATCAAAGCTGAATTTTCAGCATCATTACTCCAGTCTTCAGAGTCACATGATCCTCCAGAAATCATTCTAATATGATGATTTGCTGCACAATAAACTATTATTATCAGTGTTGATTATTATCAGTGGTGGAAACCATCATATACTTTATTTTTCAGGATTCTTTGATGAATAAAAAGTTCAAAAGAACAGTGTTTATTTGAAATAGAATAATTTGTAACATTATAAATGTCTTTACTGTCACTTTGATCAATTTAATGTGTCCTTGATGAATAAAGGCATTGATTTCTGAAAAAAATAAATATCTTCAAGCATATAATATGAACACCTTCCCTAATCCACTAACAGTGAAGCTGTGCGTCTGTCCTTGTGTGTGCCGGTCACGTTTTGTACCTCAGCGTGTTGGCGTGTTCTAGCGTGGCCTCTGCGGCGTGTGTCCTGTATCCCAGCTGCAGTAGTTCGGAGGCAGCGTGTTCGAGAGTGTCGCACACTGAGCTCAACATCTCCACCTCCGGGTCACTCGGACAGAACAGGGGAGCAGCAGGACACAGCAAACGCTGGCGTAAAATTGCCCCCCTTCACATGCACAAAAAGTATAAAGCGTCATTGTAATTCAGCTCCAATTATGGAATATTCAGCATCATCTGTCAGTAAATCCATAAATGCACCTGGTCTCCAGCGATGCAATGAAGAAGCGGAGGACGGAAGCTCGGTTCGGTCTCTGCTCTAGAAGCGCTCTGATGGTTCTGCAGGCCTGTTCTGTGATCTCACACACCTGCAGAACACACAACGCATTTTTGCCATTATATTTTGCTCTTAATAAATATTAAAGAATAAGTGTTTAAACAAAGTGTTTAGTGCAAGAACAAATGTTTTGGATTCACATAAACGTAACTCTTCTAGTAAAACAATTGTAGTTTAGAAATGCATAGAAATGTTTAGTTTGATGTATTGAGCCTAAGAACTAAAACAGCTGGAATATAATATGAAATATATATACAGGGCTGGGTGGGTCACTTTTAAAAGGTATTTCACTACGGATTACAAAATACATGCTTTAAAAAGTCATTTGTAACGTATTTCGTTACATTACTCAAGTTTAGTGACTTAATCTAAATACTTTAGAATACTTTGGAATACTAATAAGTGTGGAACAAACACAAAAAAGGTCATTGCGAGTTTTTATCTCACAATTCTGACTTTTTCCCTCAGAATTGGGTGATATAAAGTTGCTATTGTGAGTTATAAAGAATTATGAGATATAAACTCACAATACTGAGAAAAGTCTGAATTATGAGATATAAACTGAAAATATTGAGAAAAGTCAGAATTATGAGATATAAACTGAAAATATTGAGAAAAGTCAGAATTATGAGATATAAACTGACAATATTGAGAAAAGTCTGAATTATGAGATATAAACTGAAAATATTGAGAAAAGTCATAATTATGAGATATAAACTGAAAATATTGAGAAAAGTCAGAATTATGAGATATAACCTGAAAATATTGAGAAAAGTCATAATTATGAGATATAAACTGAAAATGTTGAGAAAAGTCATAATTATGAGATATAAACTGAAAATATTGAGAAAAGTCTGAATTATGAGATATAAACTGAAAATATTGAGAAAAGTCATAATTATGAGATATAAACTGAAAATATTGAGAAAAGTCAGAATTATGAGATATAACCTGAAAATATTGAGAAAAGTCAGAATTATGAGATATAACCTGAAAATATTGAGAAAAGTCATAATTATGAGATATAAACTGAAAATGTTGAGAAAAGTCATAATTATGAGATATAAACTGAAAATATTGAGAAAAGTCATAATTATGAGATATAAACTGAAAATATTGAGAAAAGTCATAATTATGAGATATAACCTGAAAATATTGAGAAAAGTCAGAATTATGAGATATAAACTGAAAATGTTGAGAAAAGTCAGAATTATGAGATATAAACTGACAATATTGAGAAAAGTCAAAATTATGAGATATAAACTGAAAATATTGAGAAAAGTCAGAATTATGAGATATAACCTGAAAATATTGAGAAAAGTCAGAATTATGAGATATAAACTGAAAATGTTGAGAAAAGTCATAATTATGAGATATAAACTGAAAATATTGAGAAAAGTCAGAATTATGAGATATAAACTGAAAATGTTGAGAAAAGTCATAATTATGAGATATAAACTGAAAATATTGAGAAAAGTCTGAATTATGAGATATAAACTGAAAATATTGAGAAAAGTCATAATTATGAGATATAAACTGAAAATATTGAGAAAAGTCAGAATTATGAGACATAAACTGAAAATGTTGAGAAAAGTCAGAATTATGAGATATAAACTGAAAATGTTGAGAAAAGTCTGAATTATGAGATATAAACTCACATACTAAATTCACAATTGAAGAAAAAAAGTCAGTATCGCAAGTTTATATCTCCCGATTCTGACTTTTCTCAATATTTTCAGTTTATATCTCATAATTCAGACTTAATATATAAACAGAAGTGAATACTTTATTCTACAGGGATGCATTAAATTGATCAAAAGTGACAGTAAAAACTTATAATATTACAAAAGATTCTATCTGAAATAAATGCTGTTCTTTAGAACAAGAATCCTGAAAAATAAAACAACCCATTTTCTTCAAAAATCTGAAGCAGCACAAATGTTTTCAACATTAATAATAATAGGAAATTATTTCTTAAGTAGCAAGTCAAAATAAATGCAGCTTTTTTGTTGCGGACATCTGTTTTGTGTCAATTACAGTTAATATCGCTAATTGAATTTGGTCTACATTACTGCCATCCGTTCAGCGGCTGTCAATCCTTCCGCACCTGATGGTGCGCATCCTGTCCTTCCTGTCCCGCTACAGCCGTCAGCAGCGTCTGAACGAGCAGGTAGCAGAACTCCTCATCTCCTCCGATCTCCTGAGCTCGCTGACACAGAGCAAGAGCCTCGCTGTATCTCTGCTCCTGATTGGCCAGAACGGCCTGGAGGTGTAAACTTTTAGCTAATGACGTCTGATCACAGAGTTCCTGAAACACACAATACTGAGATGTGCATCTTTTAAAGTTGCTTCAAGATCCACAAAGATCTCAAACTAAAGTTCCTCTAGAAAGAAAAGCTTTACACAATCTGAAACTGTTCAGGAGCAAATATCTGGGACATGTTAAGGTAGCAGATGATCGACTGAAACGACACCGAATTATATACAATATATATTTTCTAGTTTTCAGTAAAAATATAAATATCTGTAGAACAAAATACATTCGAAAGGTATTCATTTTCTTTTCTAACAAGATATATTATATTGTTGATTGACTGATTGTATGGACCTTGAAAACTTTTAAAAAAATTACTTTCTATGCTAAAATGCACTTACTTTAACCCTTATGTGCTGTTCGGGATGTTTTCATCCACTATGGGGAATTTTTGAGTCTTAATTTGGCCATAACTTTCTCTGTGTTTCAGCAAATGGAATGATTTTTGATGACAAATCTTATTTTGACACATATTTTGGGAAAATGCTTTGAAAATGTACTCTGTGGGCAAATTCACGACCCTTTCGTTATGATTTTAACTGCTTTAAAAATGGATCAGATAAATATTTTTTTCAAATTTTTTTGCTTAAATCTATTAATCAACCTCAGTCCTGATCAAAGCTACTAAATTAAAAAAAAATAAAAAATCAGGATTTTAACTCTTTAATTGCCAAAATCACAAATTTTGTCACTGATTTGGGAAAAAACGTGTCAAAGATTAGAAACAACATTGGCTTTGATGCGTTGTTAGTTTTTGTGCAGCATCAGATTTTAACGTTTTAAAGAGTTTAATTTAGTAGTTTTGATCAGGACTGAGGTTGATTAATAGATTTAAGCAAAAAAAAATTGAAAAAAATATTTATCTGATACATTTTTAAAGCAGTTAAAATCATAACGAAAGGGTCGTGAATTTGAACAATGCACTTACTTTAATGACTTTCATTCAAACATCTGGGGTCAGTAAGATTGACAGTAAAAACATTTATAATGTTACAAAAGATTCTATTTCAAATAAATGCTGTTCTTTTGAACAGTTTCCACACAAATCTGAAGCTGTTTTAACATTGATAATGTTTCTTGAGCAGCAAATCATCATCTCAGAATGATTTCTGAAGGATCATGTGACACTGAAGACTGGAGGAATGATGCTGAAAATTCAGCTTTGATCACTGGATATAAATTACATTTGACTTTATATTCACATAGAAAATAACTATTTTAGTTTGTAAAAATATTTCACAATTTTTTACATGTGTGTTTGTCTGCTTACCTTGGCTATGAGGTGTGTGTGATTCAGCAAGACTTTAGCAGGCTGAAACAGGTTCAGACTGAGACACACGTCGGCCTTCGCCAACCAGCGACCGGTCATTGTCCTTCCACGCGGCTCACCTTCAGTGGACGCCGTCTGACGGGGTTCAGTGTGTTAGTTTGACATTAAATAGTTACATCGGAGCACTCTCAAACTGTGCTGCGGGAAACTGACCTCGTCCATCACGTCGCTCTGAGTCATGACGGCTTCGCGGCTCCTGAAATCGAATAAAGTTGCATTAAACGTTATGAAGCACCTGATAATGACCTGATTAGAGATTCAATTTGAGAATCATACCACATCTGTTCGTCCTCAGGAATGCGTGTGAAGCTCAGAAGCTGTTCACAGTATGGAGATAAAGACTCAAATCCCAGATCACAACAGTTCCTGATGATTCTAAGAGATGAGAGGACGGGCTGTCACATCTAGCTGTCAAATCTAACGTAATGTGACTGAAGCCGTGCTCACGGCGATACCTGAGGCGGTAGAGGTCAGACTGACTCCTGCTCTGCATGAGGTCATGAGCGATGACCTCTGCCAAGTGGAGAGGGGCAAAGGTCAGCGGGGTCAACGAGACCGATTCCAGCTCTGTCACCAACAGATCCAAATAAAACAGAGTTCGGCTCTGAAATGACACGGTTAAACACTATCGTGATTTACACATGCAATTTTAGTTCACATACGTACTTGCACTAACGTTCAAAATTAATAATTTTTTTAAAAGATGGATTAATTTGATCCTAACTGACATTTATAATATTACAAAAGATTCTATTTCAAATAAACGCTGTTCTTTTGAACTTTATATTCATCAAAGAATCCTGAAAAATAAAATGCATCACAGTTTCCACACAAATCTGAAGCAGCACAACTGTTTTCAACATTGACAATAATCAGAAATGTTTCTTGAGCAGCAAATCATCATATCAGAATGATTTCTGAAGGATCATGTGACTCTGAAGACTGGAGGAATGATGCTGAAAATTCAGCTTTGATCACTGGAATATAAATTACAGTTTACTATATATTCACATAGAAAACATCTATTTTAAATAATATATAAAAGAGACTTCTTTCAAAAACATGTAAAAATCTAATATATATATATATATATATATATATATATATATATATATATATATATATATATATATATATATATATATATATAACAATTATGTGACAATAATGTCACAAATAACGGCCAATAAAGAAGGGCTCAACAGATGACATATAAACCCAATGACAGTTTTCTAATAGTCTCTTTTCTCTTTTATTCATGTGATGTTTCAGTTCAGTGAGATAATTCTCTTCCAATCAATGAGGAAGATGTTTTAAGTCACAGATATCTCAGGTCTCACTCCAAAGATCAATACTTCCACTTCCTCCTCATACATGCTCAAAAAGAAGCACACGATCGATCCGAAACTTTCCCGCTCTATCACAGTTTTGATTATCTGTCACATGTGAAACCCTGTACAGACGAGAAATGACGGCGCCCTCTAGTTGAGATCCGCTGACCTGCGCGCCGAGGGCCGCGCCGTTGATGCTGTACGGGCCAAAGTCAGAACGAAAGGCCTGTCGAACCTCCTCTGGACACTCAAACTGAGCCCACTGCTCCGGGCTGATGGGAAGAGACACTTCTACAGCTTTACCTCTGGGTTTGTCCTCAACAGGAGACGGCTGGAGAAATATATAATAGAGAATCAGCACTGTATGTACACTTAATGCTTTTATTCAGCAAGGACGCCTTAAATTACTAAAAAGGCACGGCATGTGTAATGTTTACATTTATTTCCATTTGCCAGATGCTTACAAGGGGAGAAATTTGGGGTTAGGTAATGGTATCGAAGGTGAAGAGAGCATCATTGCGTGGGAATCGAACCAACAACCTTCAGGTTACAAGCCCGACTCCTTCACCATTAGGCCACGACTACAAAAAGCACTTTCCACTGTTACTGTCCAGGAAAATACAAACATTTTCAACATATAATTAAATTTAACACATGTGCCCTAAGTTGACACAATATTTATATTAAAATAATATTATAGTAAAATATTTACCCAGAAAATAAAATATAACGATAATTAGACTGTATTTTCTATAGGATACCAGCATAAACCACTACAGTACTGCCTTGCTCAAGGCACTTTAGTCATGGTATTGAAGGTGGAGAGAGTGCCGTTCAGTCACAATCCCCACCTTCAATTCCTGCCGGCGTGGGAATCGAACCAACAACCTTCAGATTACAAGCCCGACTCCCTCACCATTAGGCCACGACTACAAAAAGCACTTTCCACTGTTACTGCCCAGGAACATAAAAACATTTTCAACGTATAATTTAATTTAACACATGTTGTGCCCTAAGTTGACACAACATTTATATTAAAATAATATTATAGTAAAATATTTACTTAGACAATAAAATATAACGATAAATTAGACTGTATTTTCTATAGGATACCAGCATAAACCACTACAGTACTGCCTTGCTCAAGGCACTTTAGTCATGGTATTGAAGGTGGAGAGAGTGCCGTTCAGTCACAATCCCCACCTTCAATTCCTGCCGGCGTGGGAATCGAACCAACAACCTTCAGATTACAAGCCCGACTCCCTCACCATTAGGCCACGACTACAAAAAGCACTTTCCACTGTTACTGCCCAGGAACATACAAACATTTTCAACGTATAATTTAATTTAACACATGTTGTGCCCTAAGTTGACACAACATTTATATTAAAATAATATTATAGTAAAATATTTACTTAGACAATAAAATATAACGATAAATTAGACTGTATTTTCTATAGGATACCAGCATAAACCACTACAGTACTGCCTTGCTCAAGGTCACATTAGTCATGGTATTGAAGGTGGAGAGAGTGCTGTTTATTCACAATCCCCACCTTCAATTCCTGCCGGCGTGGGAATCGAACCAACAACCTTCAGGTTACAAGCCAGAAACAAGCCAAATGTTTTTGAAAGGTAGTGTACACTGCATACTTAACCTACTACGTGAAACAGAATGCATTATTTATCACTAACCAGTGATTACACTGTTTCATTCAGCGAGTCAGTTGTCATCTTAGAAACATAACATTTTTTTAAGCATTTTAAACAATTTTTGTATTGTTTCAATCAAGTGCGATACAGCAGTACTGTAGTGGTTCATGCTGGTATCCTATAGAAAATACAGTCTAATTATTGCTATATTTTATTGTCTAAGTCTGTGCTTCCCAAACTGTGGGCCCCCGGTGGGCCGTAGCGGTATTGCAGGGGGGCCGTAGCTAGTCCAAATCAATATATTAAAATAATTAAAATATTCCAATTGTTTCTAAAATTAGATTTTTTTGAAAGTATGTAAGGTTAGTGTTATGGATTTAAATATATTTGTAAAGAATGTTTCCATCATAGTTCTCGTAATTCACATGAAATTCTTAAAAACTTGTTAATGTGTTTGTAAGTAAATGTCTGTATATATTTTTTAACGGCGGGGTCGTGGAGTTTTTGCAATGTTTTTGGGGGGCCTTACTTCTCTTAAGTTTGGGAAGCTCTGGTCTAAGTAAATATTTTACTATAATATTACTTTAATATAAATATTGTGTCAACTTAGGGCACAACATGTGTTAAATTAAATTATACGTTGAAAATGTTTGTGTTTTGCTGGGCAGTAACAGTGGAAAGTGCTTTTTGTAGTCGTGGCCTAGTGGTGAGGGAGTCGCGCTTGTAACCTGAAGGTTGTTGGTTCGATTCCCACGCCGGCAGGAATTGAAGGTGGGGATTGTGAACGAACAGCACTCTCTCCACCTTCAATACCATGACTAAAGTGCCCTTGAGCAAGGCACGAAAACCCTAATTCCTCCCCTTGGAAGTCACTTTGGATAAAAGCACCTGCCAAATGAATAAATTAATAAATGTAAATGTAGTCGAAACTTTAAAGTTTGCAGCCATATAGACACTGATTTTAAAAAATAAAAAGTGTAAAAAAAATAAAAACAATAAAAAAGTGTGACAACTAGCCCCAATGCAGTTTTACACAGAGCACGAAAATAAAATCAAATGAATAATAACGGGAAAACAAATTCTACAGATGCTTGTGTTCAATGGAGAATCAAATGCTTTTATCCAGCAAACAGGGAATGTTCTCAGAATGTTACAAAGTTACATTAACATTAATAGAGCGTTCATTCAATGTTATCAAGTGTTTAATAATAATGTTCTCAAAACATAAGCACCAAAACATCGTTCATGGAACGTTGATATTACGTTATGATACGTTGTAAATGTTACTAGTTGTTTCAGAACATGTTCCTATAATGCTTGAAAAATGGAATGTTCCGTTAACTTTTGCATAACCAAAAAATAAAGAAATAAAAAGTTCACGTTGGTCTAACATTCAGAAATAATGTTTCCGTTAATTGGAAAATGTTCTTTGAACGGTCCAGTTAGCCTCACCTGTTTAGACTTCTTGTCATCGGGTCTCTCTTTGTCTTTTCTGGAGCTGGTGGATCGCACGGCTGGACCAGCGGCTGACCGATTCATCACTTCCTGCGCGGTTTCCATAGACACCTGAATTCAACAACGACACACTTGAGGACCCAGTACGAGCTTCCCGCTCTCAGATGTGCGAGTTATGGAGGTGAAGCGCTGACCTTCCAGATGTGCAGCGTGACGCTGAGCGCGGTGAGCAGATGCTGCAGGTGTTTGTGGGACGATCGCTCCTCTGTGAGAGCCAGCAGAACGTGCGCTCGCATCAAACGCTCCAGACGCCCGACCGCCCGCACATCAGACAGACGCACCGCGGACGCCACGCTCTCCTCTGACGGGACAGGGGTGTGATGTTGACATGTGATCACAAGTGATTGATTTGTACAGAGAGATAATCACACATGATGAAGTCTGACCAGTGAACAGCAGGACGTCTGTGGCCCACTCGACCTGGAGACGGACGTCAGTCACAGGAAAGTGTGTGACGTACAGCCACTCACCAAACTCCAGCAGGACGTCCACCTTCTGCCACTGAGCACCAGGACACTGAGGAAACACAGAGAGCTAGCATTTCTTAACTGGATAACTCCCCGAAAATCAAAAGGAAATATTTTATTAAATATAATATAATTAATTATATCTTTGCTAAGAGGAAATTAAGCTTCTGTTATACCCATTAAGATATTTTGCATGTGACATTATTTATGAAATAATAATGAAATTCTATGAAATTGTCATTACTGTACAGAAAAAAGGAAGAAAAATGGCAATAAAAACACCAAGGTCATGGGTTCGATTCCCAGGAAAACAAGAATTTATAATTGTTTTATATAATATATATATAATATATTAAGTTATGTTGTAATATTTGATAGTATTGTAATATTTTATACTATTTTGTTCTATTATACAGATGTTTCTATTATTGTTTTATGTATGCTTTGGCAATATTGTATTATTTACAGTCATGCCAATAAAGCTATTTTGAATTGAATTGAATATATATATTATTTTGTTTATACATACATATATATGTATGTGTGTGTGTGTGTGTGTGTGTGTGTGTGGCAGATGCTTTTAACAAGCTTTTATCAAGGCTAATATAGTTAACTAAAACTAAACTCAAAAAACCCTTCTCATTACTTGAATTACAATTTCTAATTTTCATTTAGTTTAAATTTGAGTACTAAAATTACTAAAACTTAAATCAAAATAAAAAAAACTAATAAAAAATTCGAAATATATTTTTTTATTTAAAAAAAAAAGAAAAAGTAATTTTCCTCCCTATGAGTATTTGAGAAAAAAAATATAAACAGATAAATATATATATATGTATATATATGTAATATAATTGATTGGTGGGGTTTGGTGTTCAGTGTGACCCAGAAATTCGCATAATACCGACCACTAATGAAAACAAGCAATAAACATGTACGACCAGCAGGTGTCGCCACAAACCATCACATATTCACTGTGCCTTGATCTTTAATAATGTGATCAGACTCTTATAGAGTTTTTTCTGATGGTTTTACCTTCAGTGCTGCGACGGCGTTCTGATAGTAGGTCAGCCGTTGCTGTTTGTCTTTGGCACAGAGAGCTGCACGCCTCCACATGTGAGAGCAGACGATTTCCCCCTCCTCACTGAACCGCAGCATGTCCAGCTGCACGGACTCTCCCAACCGGGCCTTGACCAGAACACGCTGCTTAAACAGAACCCTGCAGACGCACGCAGTGCTTCAGACCAGAGATGTCCGAATGATGATTTTCAAGTAGCTGATAATTAATTTAGTGTAAGTGAGAATTACACTAAAATGCAACAAATTGGACACTTTTTTCGTGTCATGTTAAAATATCTTTTGATCTAAACACCTACATTTGTGAGATTCACTCATTGTTGACCACAAATGAAAACATGCAGTACATGTGTACAACCAGAGGGTGTCGCCAAAACACCACAGACAAACAAAATAATCGTTAGCGCATAGTAAAATAACCTTAACTTGCCTGAGCCCCTTCACTTAAATAATGCAACTTAACATTTTAAAAACTAATCTATGATTGTTCCCACAATGTGAGTTCATATCTAAATGTGCATTTGCAATCAAGTTTTTTTTTTGCATGTTATTACCAATTTTTCTTTAAGAACACAATTTCCTATTCTAGATAATGTTTGAAACTTTGTATTTCTCATGCTCCTCAGTTGTATTCCTCATTGCATGCTAAATGAATGAATGTAAATGCATCAGTGGCGTAACGATGCTGTTCTACCTGGCACCATTTGCTGATAAATGCAGTATTAACCAATTATATGCTTTATCTGTTTCAGTTCTCTCTCTCACTCACACACTAGAATGCACAAACAGCATCATCATGGCTCTGTTCTGCATCATTTTTATCACTTCTGGCTGTATGTGTCCAGTGACACGTGAAGCACTGCAAGTTCAAAAGGGCAGATGTGCAGATATTGCAGCCGTGTGTTGAAAGGAAGCACTCACAGGCGGTGTGCGGTGTGTGGCATCTCTCTGACGGCACCGTCCAGCAGCTGTAGGCCTTTCCTCCAGTCACCACTGTCTGCATGAATATGTAGCAGAGCGTTGTACATGGACGCCCACACCTTCAGGTCATCATCAGGACTGCCTGTGTCTGATAACAGAGAGAGGAGGCTCATGGGAACATGCCAAACCAACCATTTCAATTCAACTAAAGTTTCACCGTCAGTTGAATTTCCAAAATGTAATTCTATACAAAATGATATAAGCAAAAGAATCAGTTCACTACAGGAACTCAATTACGGCAGGACTATTTTCACACAATTTCCTTTCAGGAAAGCAGATGCTCAAAATCAAAGCAAAAGGGAGAGATAAATACAGATAAATACTGATTTACTGCTCAGCATATATTTGACGTTTTCACTATTTTTATTCACCTTCCAGCTTTTTGCACTTAATACTCTTTTTCAAATTGATTTGTACTATTAAGTACAAATATCTCTAAATGAGCTCACAAAATCCCATGTAAAATAGTTTACATGGACATTCAGTGAAGGGCCAGGTTTCATTTAAAAAATATTTTTCTTAATTTGTGTTTTGAAAAACAACCAATTTCTTATGGGTTTATTTTTATTTTACAGTCTATTGTTTGGAACGACATGAATGGTGAGTAAATGATGTAAATTTTGTAATTTTTTGGAAAACCATCCCTTTGGAAAGACATTTGCATTCATTTCATATGCAGTGAAGTTATACTCCAGCAGGTGGCCGACTATTTGCAGCATCAGCATTGGTGGTTCAGTGGTAGAATTCTCGCCTGCCACGCGGGAGGCCCGGGTTCGATTCCCGGCCAATGCAGATACACATTTTATTTTTAAAAAGGAGAAAAAAATCAACAAAAAGTTACTCTAAATACTAAAATACTAAAAACAAAGCAAATCCTCACCAGACAGGACAAAGCAATATTGAAACAATCCACCTTCACGCTGAAGTAGCCTACTGGAACTCATTACTAAAACAATATAGTAAAATGTTTAGTATATTTAATAATGAACTATATACTATATTGTAAAATAATGTAATTATTTGAGATCAACTGTTAAAAATGAGAAACTACTGGTTTTCTTACTACCACAGTTTGCTATGGGAAACATATTACATATTATAGTATGTATAATATGTATAATATGTATAATACATATTATAACATATTATAAGCACAAACCGACTGCTTATAAATCACAGAAATACAGCAAAATAATTCTCACTTGTGGTATCTGGTGTTTCCATCACTGGTCCAGATGCTCTTTTACTTTTGTCCTGTACAAACAAATAGGAAACATAACTTTGGAATCACTTTCAGAATGATTTTGTCCGGCTGATGAACAATAAAGACACTGACAGCGAATCAGAATCCCTGCTTTAACGAGCTGAAGGCTTCAAGTTGGCAGATGACAAAACTGCAACTCTTATAATAGATAGAACAATATCGTGCACTGGTGTGGATGATAATACAGTTATCGTATTTGGTGAGAAAGGGCCTTTACAGGGGTTTGTTTGCTGTAGGTGTGCGCCATGGCCTTCAGGATGAGCTCCAGTGGCTCTCTGAGCTGTCGTCTGTCCGGTCTCGTGTCCAGGAGAGGCAGACAGGCGTTCCAGTAGTGACCCGCTGCGGTCGCGCACAGACACCAGCTGCCCGCCTGCTCCGCAAAACTACATCAAACAGAAATCAGAGGGAGTTAGAAAGTCAATAACAAGAGAGAGTCGAATCTGGAGGCGTGACTGACCTGATGCTGGACTGAAGCGTGCGCAGACCCTCCATATATCTGATGTGATGACCTCTGGCCTCATGGATCAAACTCTGACCTCTCACACATGCAGCGCTGCTCAACATCTCCTGCACTGAATGCACACTGAACCTAAACACACACACACACACATGTTGGGTTTCCATGTTTTATGGGGACTTTCCATAGACATAATGACTTTATACTGCACAAACTATATATTCTCTCCCCTTCCCCTAAATCACAGAAAACTTTATGCATTTTTACCTTTTCAAAAAACATCATTTAGTATGATTTATAAGTTTTCCTCCAAAGATGGCCCCTAATCATAACATTAATTATTAATCAAACTGTAGGCAATAATGTTGATATATGTGGTGCATTAATAAAGTGATGTACTGTACATGTACTGTATGACCGGCACTCACAGAGCATAAGTGTCCGTATTCACCCTGTTAACTGCATTCTGCTCCAGCTGCAGTGCATTATGGGTGCAGGTTATGACAAGGTCGTGGTCATGGGTCTGATGAGCGAACAGAGCGAGCTGCGTCCACACGTACAGCTCCAGCACCGAGTCGGTCCACTGACAGCCCGCCGCCATCTGCTCCAGCTGAAGGACAGACACAAACACGAGCCTTCAACCTTAATATTATAAAGCAACAAGTTACTTTACTTGTGCACCAAAAGCACAAAGTAATGACTTTTCATCAATATCTAGTGATGACCGTTTTCAAAGCTTTACGAATCTTTTAGGTTCGGAGCGCCAAAGTCATTAAACAAGGCTTCATTGTGTCATAAGTGTTTCCCAATTTCAATAGTTCAAGTGATTTTGGCAGTTTGATACGCGATGCGAAGCACCGATTCGAACGGTTCAAATGGGGTGTTAAAAAAAAGTAGCCCACATCAATAACTTCCATACCCTCCATTTATTGCATTTTACTTTGTTAATTTTACATTTATTCATTTAGCAGACGCTTTTATCCAAAGCGACTTACAAGGGGATTCGTACCTTACTCAAGGTCACATTAGTCATGGTATCGAAGGTGGAGAGAGTGCTGTTCATTCACAATCCCCACCTTCAATTCCTGCCGGCGTGGGAATCGAACCAACAACCTTCAGGTTACAAGCCCGACTCCCTCACCATTAGGCCACGACTACAAAAAGCACTTTCCACTGTTACTGCCCAGGAACATACAAACATTTTCAACGTATAATTTAATTTAACACATGTTGTGCCCTAAGTTGACACAATATTTATATTAAAATAATATTATAGTAAAATATTTACTCAGACAATAAAATATAACGATAAATTAGACTGTATTTTCTATAGGATACCAGCATGAACCACTACAGTACTGCCTTGCTCAAGGTCACATTAGTCATGGTATTGAAGGTGGAGAGAGTGCCGTTCATTCACAATCCCCACCTTCAATTCCTGCCGGCGTGGGAATCGAACCAACAACCTTCAGGTTACAAGCCCGACTCCCTCACCATTAGGCGCGATTTTCCATTTAACCTTAAACAATACATTTACAAGGTCTCACACAGTTCATAAGCACAGTAGCTTAGTAGTAGCACAGTAGTAGTATTTTGCTTAACACTTTATTATTACCTCATCTCTTTGAATCAACAAAGTTTTATTGAAAATTGTCGACTGCAGTCCCATATCTTTGGTGCACGTGTCTATGTATAATGCAATGAGCTAAACGAAGGAATGTGTTTGTGACTTTCACATTTCTGGTTGGGCTGTATAGCGCCAGCAAGCCCCGGCCCAGCGCCGCCACTGCGTCTATACATGGTCTCACTCCAGTCTACGGGCAAGTAACCCATTTTCGATTCATGGGTGGTTTATTGTGCTTGAATCTCACTCCGATGCACCCCAACTCACACCCCAAAAACTCTTCGGATCTACACGATTCACATATGTGACACATTTTGATTCAAAACTGCCGAAGAGCGACTAGTTTGCATGTATGATTACTAATATATACTGAGCAAAAACACTCAATCAGGCACTACATCTCATCAAATGATCCTGACAGCGGCTTCTAGAGGAATTAACCCTCAGATCCATGTCAAATATCACTGATCTCTTTAAATCATTTATGAATATAAGCTTTCTCAATAAACATGAAGTGCACTATTTGTGGCAACTAACTGAATTGCAAAAATAGTTTCCTGCCATTGGCCAGCCAAACAAATAGCCCCTCCCCAAACTCACACCATTGGTTGAATCATGCAGCATCCAAACTCACCTATTTGTACTATATGCACTACTTTTGTGAAGAAGTACATACTTAAGAGTGTGCAGCAGAAAAGTAAGCAAGCTTTGGGACATATTAAAACTACCACATCATCGCTCTTCAAGTTTTTGCATAATGATGCATTTAGAAATGTGTCTAAAAGTTCACAAAGTTGTAGCAGATAAGATAAATATTTTTCATCAGGTTATATATTAGTTATTAATCACTCAAACCCATTTATCTGATAAATATATGCATTGTATTTCAACATACAAGGATTTGGAAAACACTAATTCTAATTTGAATACTATTTAGGACGTATAGTATGCGAATTGGGGCGCAACATCAGTGTTGCTGTGATGAGCTGATCCTTGTTTTGATCAGAGAAAACATCTAAAAGCATCAATGTCCGAAAAAAACAAACATAGAAATTAAGTGTAAATGTTTGGCTAAAAATAGAAAGGTAAATATAGCATGAATGTCGGCTGCAAGAAATCAATAATCTATTATAATCCCACCTTGGTGCAGTTTGAGTTTATCAGAACAATCAACCTAATGGTTCACTTACAGTATAGTTTTCTCTGCAAAGGAAACTCAGTTTTAACAGGTTGTGACAATCAGCAGGTCTCACCACAGACAGACTGGGAACGGTAAACGCCATCAGTCTGGAGTTCCTGTTACACCGAAGCATCTCGACTGCGACCAGCACACGGGACACGGCCGTCACTGCCTCGTTTTTACTCTGACACACACAAAATGAAGAAGCTATGGGCTTAAGATGAGATATTAAACCTGTAAAGCCTATTTGATACAATCATTTCTAAGGACTCTAACTTTGACTTTATCATCCGTACATTATTTTTTTAGAAAAATCTTGTTCAAATGTGAATATCAAATACGATCCATATCTATTTCATAGAAAGTATCTATTTCATCTTACTTTTTGTGATATTTATATGGGAAAAATATTCATAGTTTTGCTCAGTTTGGGCCTCTGAATAAAACTGAGCTATTTTTTTTATATGATACTATACGAGTCATAAAAGCCTGATGTATCAAATATGACACTCAACAAAAAACACATTTGCAAACTTTTTTATTAATTTAATTATTATTGTCAGGCTAAAAGGGACAGTTCCCCCTAAAATGAAAATCATTTACTCACCCTGGTGTTGTTTTAAAGCCGTAAGTCCTGCTTTCTTTTTCTGATCACAAATGGAGAATTTAAAAAAAAAATATCCCGTCCGCACTAGTAGTGAGTAGTGACCTTTTTCAAAACTATGCAAAAGTATCACAGAACGATCCCATGTGACACGTGTCATATTTTGCATGTGTTCTGCAGGTACACGGTAGGGTTAAGTGAAAGACAAACAAAAATGTAATGTATTATTTAACGAAAATCCTGCCCTTGGCCGTTGGTCTTCTGTGCACAGCTGAGATTCAGGAGACTCTATTAGCGCTGCAGTTCACTCGGACTCACTCCGGAAAAACACACGAGTAGTGAGAAATCAAGATCAATAAAAGGCAACATTAATAATTCGTCAGAGTTAAATATCTTCGGAGGGAACTCCAGTTGTCAGATTACAGAATAATAAGATGCGAAAATGTGGCAAAAAAATGGATACAATCACCTCGGAGAAGAAAGTATTGCATTTCATGTCATGATTTCATTAAGCTTAATTAATAAAGCACAAGCGGGACATTTTTTCCCCCGAAATTCTACTTTCCGAAATATAAAGAAGTGTGCTCGGCATTAGAACAACACTAGAGTGAGCGCATGGTGACTTAATTTTCATTTTGGGTGAACTATCCCTTTAAGTCCCCCACAGTCAAGCTTATCCTAGTCTAAAAAGACCATGTGACCAGTTTATTTTATTTTCTGATGTCACCTCGTCGTTGATGTCCAGTTTCTGTCCGATCTGCTGGTGAAGCAGCTGTTTAACGGAGACCCAAGTGCTCAAGAGCTGCTTCCTCACCATGACCGGCACCAGCTCAGCGTTTCCATTGGACAGTTTCAGCGCAAAGTCACACACCTACACACACACACACACAGTCAGGTATCAGGAGAACGCAGATGTCATAATTCACTTTCACCTACACATCCATAAACTTTCTGCTCTTGCACTTCACAGCTTTACGTATAAATCTTAAGTTTGCTTGAGCCAGCATGCTGCTTGACGCGTGTTAGAAATTGATAAAAACGCGAGTGAGATTAGCTTCTCATGTCGAGTGTGAAAAGAGCAGTGTTAGGAAAAGTAGTTAGTGAATCATTTCCGTATACTAAAAAGGCTTTCGTGTGGAATTACCGCTGATATGTGCAGAGAAGGGCCTGTAAATCTGCACAAAAGACAGCAAAAGGAAATTTAATTAGAGGGATCGTGAAGGGAAGAAGCAGAATTGTTGTTTAACTGTATTTAGTGACTGAATCAGATGTTTTTCCAGACAGATTTTTATGGGCCTCTTTTCAATAAATGTATTCACTTGGATGAGAATCATACTCTCCTGCTTCTCATATATACACTCAATTTTAAGGTTTATATATTTGATTTGCAACTTGCAATTTAACTTCAATCCTGCCTTCAACCCTCCAATCCCCTTGTTAGAGAGTCCATTCACAGAGCCTATTTATGATCTGAGATCACCATAATGCTTTGCACGGGAGCGGTTTCCCATGTAGATGAGAGCGTGTTCGTAAAATGCTGCTAGATGTTTACAGCCTCGAGTGGACTAAAACAGCTGCCCACCTCCAGAGCTTTCTTAATGTCCTGCGTGGCAGCAGCGTCCAGCTGAGGGCCGTGGGTCAAGCCTGATTTCTCCACGCTCTTTCCTCGAATTTTCTTTGCCTTTTCGGCTGGCAGCTGAACGTCTCCCTTCTCTGTGTCCTGCGATTCCTGATCGGCATGTACAGACGTGCCACACCACGGCTGGATGAGTCCCTGAGCCACAGCATCACAAAGCATGACCAGAAGAACCACCTCGCTGAAATAAAGCACAAATATATTTCAATAAATAATATATAAAATAATGATGTAATCATATAATAATTAAATAAAATTTAAAAATAAAATATATAAAAATGTATAGCATTTCAGAATAATAAAAGTAATATATAAAACAATGAAGTAATTATATAAGTAAATACAATTATAAAATAAAATAATAAATAAAAAATTACGTAATTATAAAATAATAAAAACAATATATAAAATAATGATGTAATTATAGAATAATTAAATACAATTATTAAAAATGTATAAAATTAATATATAATTATAACATAAAAAAATAAAAAGGTTCAGCAAGAAATGACCGTGTACTAGTGAAGAATTGATGCAACAAACACAACTTATAAAGATACGCAATAAAGTAAAATAAAATATAAAATGAATTGTGCCTATAATAAAATGAATTATATGTGCACAATGTACATGTAACCCCTCTACCCGGGTCCTACTCAACCCGCTCTGAGTGGACTTCAAACCCGAGTGAGGTTTACTCACACAGCAACTACTAGCTGGCCTCCGTTACACTCACCCCCCTATACCTCACTCCCATCCGGGTCACGGCACCAATGTAACTCCTCTACTCCACTTTTGACCACGTGGTTAGAGGGTTAAAATAGGGCCCTTCAATCTATAGACGCGTAGTGTTTCTTTAAAAAGTGACATCGCCATCTACTGGCCTGCCAGCAGAATACAGCATTTTTAGTCATTTTCACAGATCTGTGTGATCGGGGATCGTTTTGACAATGTTGTGGCATGTATGCAAAAACACAAAGATAAAACTTTTCTGTTTTTAGTATTTACAGTGTTTTCGTGTAAACGTACCCTTAGTGCTAGAGGTTTCAGCATATCATATTCAGCACGAGCACTACTGAGAATTGACGCATCAAACATCACTAATAAAGTAACAAAATCCATGACTTACCCAGCATGCCCTGTCTGTCTGAGTAGTTCTAGCAAACGGCTGAATGTGGGCAGGAGAAGCCGATGACCTCTGGTGGCCAGCAACCAGCTGTTGTAGTTCCACAGATATACGGCTGCATTAGCCACCAACCATGCTTCACATAGCTCCGCCCCGAGCTCCGCCCCTCGCAGGAAGTTACTCGTGGCATAAGCCGATAAATCCTTGATCCAATCACTGAGGAAAGACAAAAAAAGGCAACGACAACCAGTTATGCTGTTGTGACCAATTACAGCAGTTATAAATCAAGACATGAGAATTTTTATCATTTCTATTATAAGATATTTACATTATTAGTATGAGACTTAGTATTATACAGATCATGAATATGCATATAATGAATTTATTTTGACTTACATTATATGGACACACCTACCAAAACCTTCATAGTTTATAGCAAATTTTTTAACATTAGGATTTAACTTTTAAGATGAATTTTACTATTGTATTGTGCGTTTTTATGATGCCTTTATGATCATGTGGAAATTTGCACATGCCATAAGATGTATTTAAATTCTATGCTGCAGCTTCTGGTTAGTTGCTAATTGAATTACACTGACTCAATACACAAAGCTGAATCTAATTTCATCTAATCTCATTCGGATGGCCGATGCATATTAAAGCAGCGTGTGTTATAGTTCGCGCTCAAATAAATGCCGCTGTGTTCTTGATGCCGCTGAATATGTGATCAGCACGTCCGTTTGTGAGCTTTCTTTATCTAGCTGTGAGTCACAAGCTTATTGTTTCATGCGGCTTATAATTCGAGAAAGTCATTTAATGCATGCTGGGATGCGGAATAGAGCAGCTCTCTGTGATTCTCTTGTCTGTTCAGCTCCACATCAGCTGCAGGAGCTTAATATAACATGCTTGACATCCAATCAGTTTTTGAGATGAGAGTATGTTATAGAGAGCCAAGGACGTGTGTAAACGAGTCAGAGTTATTCATATCAATGATACTAAAATAAAAGTGCTTTTGTTCACCTGTACAGGGTCCAGTGGGCGTCATCCTCAGGTGGGCGTGTCTGCATTTCATCAGGTGCTGCAGCAGAGCCGTTCAGCTCCACCCCCTCAGAGCGGAGTTTAAGGATGGTTACCTAGACAACACAGTACTGTGCTTAATGGGATGCCAATTTTCATGAGAACTTTTTTTATGACAACAAATATTTCTGGTGAATTTAATCAACCCTATAATCCTACTGTATCATATTCAATAAAAGGCATATTTTCTTAATGATAAACACGATCAAAACTTGATCATGCACACAATCTCCTTCAGTCCTTCTGTCGTCTGATTGAGGGTTTAGACTGTTTTATCAAGTCTTTTAGTATAATTGTACAAATGTCCTCCTTCAGCTCTTTCTGCGGTGAAATCTGCACTGATTTTTATCAAGTAAACATAAGAATAACTTTGATATTGTTAGTAATATTTCAACTGGACTGAAGCAACTTCGTTTTACTTGATTATCAAGACAGATTATCCATCAGGCTTTTGAGGAAGGTTTATTTGTTCATCTCTCAATCATCATTGTATTGCATTGCATTAAATGTTTTAAATGTTTCTCCTTCCTAAGGCATATTATTGGCAGGTCTTGATATTTATATGCATAACGATTTTTCTGTCTGTCAGGCTTCACAGGGTTCATTGCGAAACGTGTTTGTATCATCTTTAGAGACTCGTGAATCAGTGAGGATGCGATTCAGTTCTGTCTGTAATTCCTCTTCTAGTTCACGAGGGACTGCAGTTAGTGTCGTCTGCGCAGACGGGGCTGACGGGAGCCGGCGGCCCGTACGGTTAACACAGGATGACTGAGGATCAAAGCCTCGCAGGTCCACGAGGAACTCCCATCCCTTCACTTCCCCCGGATGGCACACTCATCAAATTAAAAGGATGCCTTTTGAAAAATCAACCCCTTCAAAAACAGAGGAAACACATTCGCCGAGAACAAAGTGATGTGCTATCAAAGAGAAGCTGCTCCGACAGGCCTCTGCTTTTGTCAAGGTCATCGCTTCTCTGTCTCATGCCGAATTCCTTGTGCCAAAATCTGTACCCGCAGTTCAAAGGATACGCGTCTCTGAAGACATAATTACACAGATGATCCTGGAGGTCTAATGTAGTCATTAAAAAACTTCACATTATTGAGTGAGACGACTTCATTTTCTTGATTTCTTGAAAGATCTAAAGGGAGTATTTCACACAAAATTACAATTACCTCATTATTTACTGACTTACAAACCCATATGCTGTGGAGGAGGAGGAGGAGAATTTATTCATTTTCACACATCTCATGTCCATACGGCTGTCACATGTCTGTCTTTGGACTTTGAACAAAGGAAGACATGTGACAAAATGAAAAACAAACAGTTTTCCCACCACTCTTTAGTTGTCATAGTTACTAATTTGATTAGCGTCCTCAGTTCAGGTGTGTCTCATTAATTAGTCTCGTTTAGTCCTCTGTTCTCCCTCTGTTTCAGTCCCTTGTCTTGCATTGATGTTTTATAACAGGGTTTTTGATTGTATTTTATTCTCCTGGTGGTGCTTTCTTTATAATAAAAGTCTTCCTAAGGATCTCCTTCGTCGTGCGCATCTTTAATCAACCTATTCAGTAACAACGACTTTTACACAAACACAACTTACAAATTCTTCTATTGAGCTCCAGATGAAAATCAAACGTCGGAATGAGGGTGAATAAATGATGACAGAATGTGGGAGTAATGAATCCGTTCCGTCATTTTTCACCCACTTGCCACCAGAGGTCGCCCTTCCACATCATGGACATCATGTTACACAAACTTCATTTCCCACAAGCCCCTCACCCAGTCACTGATCTCCCTAGCCAGCTGTAGCACATTACCTTCATCTAATTACATTCACACCTCACCACTATAAAAGCTCTACTCACACACACCCACACGGCGAAGTATTGTTATTGTTTCCCTGTAACATTTCTGAGCATTCTCCTTGTCTTGTTTACCTGTTTTTCGGATCCTGCATGTTTCTTGTTTTTTGATGTTTATCTGCCCGCCTTTGACCTATTGCCTGGATATCTACTACGAGTTTGCCTGTTCCCTACTATTTCTGTTTGCTGTTGAGTTGTCCATTGCCTGTCTGACTACGTCTGAATAAAGCTGCATTTGGATTATGGATACAGTGGGATGAGCATTTCCTTTAAAAACATATAATAATATATAATTTGATATATGCATTATGATAATGGAACACGTATTATAACTTCTGAAGCAGATATAATCATGATCATTTATATAAAAATGTATAATAATACTGAATAATTTATAATTTACAGAGTATTTCTTCTCCACAAACATTTGACTCTCTGTTGTTCCTCACATGGCGGTCATATGATATATATATATATATATATATATTATAAATTATTACAATGAAATGAATGTACTATATTTTAGTTCAAGGATTTTTTTTGAGGATTTTATGGTGCTTATTATCCATTTATTACCCGTTAACCACTTTTTAAGCATAGACCCGAACATGAACTGTGGTGAATCTTGAATCTTTGTATCACTGAAGTTTGGTCTCTTTTTACAGAAGACACTTTGGTAAATTATTGCTGAAGTTTAAAAAGTAAAAAAAAAAAAAGAAAAGTCTAAAAAACGTTTTAGGAGTTTAAGTTTATTATTATCATTTACTCTAAAACTATGAGAAAATCAAAGCTACAAATCTAAATCTTGTGCTCCAAATCTAAGTTGTGCTCCAAATTTGAGGTTGATATTTCAAAAAAAATGTGCTTTCAGTCAGATTTCGCTTCCACTAGATGAAATTCATCGCATATTCATTTCCAATGCGTTCATTTTTGACCCCGAACACCACAAATGTGAGGATGTCTTCCAGGTCCATGTGATCTTTTCGACTCATGTCCATGATTTCGTTTTTGTGTGTTCACATAGCAAGTGCCATTGGCTGTTTGGCGGGGTTTGTGCTTAATTGGTTTGGAATCACGTATAATGAACATTATGCATTATGAGGGAGGAGTTTAGTAAGAAAGCCGCAGTTTGTACCTCAGCATTGATGAAACGGACCTCGGCTAACAGACGCAGCAGCTCTCTCTGCGTGTGCTCGTCACGCTGGTTTCTCCGCCCTGGACTCGCCTTGTTCTTGTGTTTACCTGCAATGATTGATTGAATCAGAACACACTCGCTAATCTTATAAACCCTCAGATTGGAAATGTGGCTTTCACACAAGCCTGTGAAAATGTGTACAAAATGAAATGTACTGTCATTATTCATAATTATATCAGTTTGCTTCTGACATGATTCCCTAATTGAAACGTCCCGATGTTCCCTCGGGTAATTACAACGCCTTGGTCATGTCTCATGATATGATTTGAATGCAGTATCAAGATCAGCTCGAGTCATTTGTGTAAATAAATAACACCGTTTATCTTTCTATTCCTCAGAATCAATGAAGCCCTGAGGATTTGATTAACTCATAGGTCACTTAAGATGATGAAATGCAAGACTCTCAGAAGACTCAAAGCTTTAGTTTAGGCTCGTGAAACATTAATGATAATCGACAGATGGATCGGTTCTGGGCGTCGCTCATTGAAATTTTTCGATAAATCTTTAAAGATAATCAATAAAACCAGCAAACATAAGTATGCACGAATGATGTTTTATTAAAGTTCGGGAGGCACATACTCAAATGATCTAACTAATAAATCACATGTGTACCCAATCAGCATGAGCGGAGACATGTACACTGCCCGGCCCAAAAAAAAAGTCGCTGTTTGGATTTTAAGAGGCAAAAACTTGAGTCTATGACTGGATCATTATTAAAGTGATTATTATATTTCAAGCATGTTTTATGTTTAGAAAAAGATCTTTTAACCGTAAAAGATGAGTGTGTCGTTTTTCATGTCTTAAACCATCACGGCCTTATTCCTGGATGACAATGCTAATATTCCTCAGGGTTAAAATAGTGAAAATATGGTTCAGAGAGCTTGAAGAATCATTTTGACATGAAGTGGCTCCTCAGTGGGATGTGCTGGAGCAGACTTTACAGAGTGCTCACCTCTTGCATTATCAATACAAGATCTTGACCAATAAATAATTGCATATTCCAAAAATTGTGGACAAATTGTGTCATTTCTGCAATATTAACATCGACAAACTGAGTGACATAGTCAGTCAATGAAGTTGATACAAGTTGGTTGAGATACAAACATACATATTTCAGTCTTCAGGGAAATCAGTTATTAATGATGTACTTCACCTATAGATCCAGAGTCTCAACATTAAAATTTGAAACCAGAAATTTTAATATTAACACACTTCTCCTGTAAACTTATTTTGAAAAATGTGCTATTTCCACCACATACAGAAGTATAGCTCTAAATTATTTTGTTATCCCTAACTCTCGTGGGGGTCACTTACTTGCATTTTTCCATCGTCCGTCGTCATAAAGCAGACAGAAGCGACAGGCTGCCCTGCACACATCAAAAACCTCCTGTTTCCGGGCCGTCTTGGCCAGTGACCCCCATAATTTCACCCTGACAAAGAAACAAACATCACAGAAAGAACATGAGACCAAACATTTCAATCTGCGATTTCCTCTGCGTCATACGAAATAATGAATTCCTCCTTTGGCTCTGCTGGTTTTATTCACATGTTCCCTTCTTGTGGAAGAAAAACAGAAGAGAAGAACAAAGTTTTTTCCCCTGTAATGATGTCCTGGTGGGCCCACATGTAGCCTTGAGAACAGAACTGTACAATGATGAATTCTTGGGTGAAGCAGTGAAATCATAGCCAGCCTTATTTTAATGAACACATACAGTCTTTGTGGCTTTTGGTAGTGAGAAAAACACGTGCACAATTTTTTAGAAGTAACAAGAGAGTTGCATCATTAATTGAGAGTAATATGAGTCACTCTCAAACATATGGCTAACTAGATTACCAGTCAAATGTTTCTTGGAATAATGAAGATTCCTTTTAATATTGTTGAGAGAAGTCTCTTCTGCTCACCAAGACTGCATTTATTTGATCAAAAGTACAGTAAAAATTGTGAACTGCTTTCAGTGTGTTAAAAAAGATTGTATTTCAGATAAATGCTGTTCTTTTGAATGTATCACGGTCTCCACAAAAATGTGAAGCAGCATAACTGTTTTCAACAATGATGATAATCAGAAATGTTTCTTGAGCAGCAAATCATCATATCAGAATGATTTCTGAAGGATCATGTGATACTGAAGACTGGAGGAATGATGCTGAAAATTCAGCTTTGATCACTGGAATAAATTATAGTTTACTATATATTCACATAGAAAACAGCTATTTTAAATCATAATAATATTTCACAATTTTTACTGTATTTTTGATCCAATAAATGCAGCTTTGGTGAGCAGAAGTGACTTCTTTAAAAAAAACATTTAAAAAATTGTAATTATTCCAAACTTTTCTCTGGCAGTGTAAATAACTATTGCTACATTTCAGCGTCTTGTAAACGAGCAACATGGGAAATGAAACACACACACACACACACACACACACACACACACACACACACACACGCACGCACACACACACACGTGTTTATGTGTTTTGTGGGGACTTTCCATAGGCGTAATGGTTTTTATACTGTACAAACTGTATATTCTGTCCCCCTATCTCCCCCCCCACCCCTAAACCTACCCATCACAGAAAATGTTCTGCTAGTTTAGATTTTCAAAAAAGATAATTCTGTATGATTTATGAGCTTGTTTCCTAGTGGGGACCAACAAAAGGTCCCCACAATGTCAAGATTTACTGGTTTTACCTACGTTGTGGGGACATTTGGTCCCCACAATGTAAGGAAAACAAGTACACACACACACACACGTTGTGTTTTCATGTTTTATGGGAACATTCCACAGGCGTAATGGTTTTTATACTGTACAAACTGTACATTCTCTCCCCCTACACTAACACTACTCCTAAACCTACCCATCCCAGAAAATGTTCTGCTATTTTACATTTTCAAAAAAGATAATTGTGGACGATTTATAAGCTTGTTTCCTCATGGGGACCAAAAAAATATCCCCACAAGATCAAAATTTACTAGTATTACTATACCTGTAGGGACATATGGTCCCCATAACGTAGGGAATACCCACACACACACACACACGCACACCTCTCTCTGTCATCTGAGCTCTTGTCAAGTCCAGCCAAGTGACCTTCAACCTTCTGCACACAGGTGATGTGATGTTGGGCTTTAGCAGCGAGCTGTGTCAGATGATCTTGTGCTCCATCACCTAGAGAAACAGAACCACAAAATACAACAAAATGAGCTCAATCTGTATTCAAAAAGCTCTCAGGCACCTCCAGTATAGTTCAAAAAGATTTGTTCAGTAAACAAACTCATGCAAATACAAGGAGTAATAATAATACTAAGGTCATCATGAGCTTCAGGCTGCGGAGCCGCAGGCGCTGCTGTAAGCAACAAGAATATTGGACAAACATCATAAAACAAAATCTTATTTTACACAAAGAGTAATTTTATATAACCGATATAATAGAGACTCAACAAGCAGTCGAGCACACGGGACCAACAACCAAGGTCAGAATTTTTGTTTAATAATACATAAAATTTTGTTTTGCTTTTCACCAAACCCTATCGTAACCCGTAGAACACTTAGAATAAATGCGGTCACTCTCTGATACTTTTGCATCTTTTTTTTTTTTTTTTTTTACAAAGTTTTATGCTAGTCCCTGCCATTGCATGGATGAGCGTGAGCGGCACATTTAAAAAAAAAAAAAAAAAACTCCTTTAGTGCATGAAAGGGTTAGTTCACTCAAAAAAAGTCATTAATCCTCACCCCCACGTCGCTCCAAACCCGTGAGACCTTCGTTCATCTTTGGAACACAAATTAAGATATTTTAGATGAAATCAGAGAAATCAGAAATCATTTAACCACCACTTTCAAGGTCAAGAAAGGTACTAAAGACATCGTTACACAGTCGACGTGACTGCAGCGGTTCAAACGAAATGTTATGAAGCGACGAGAATACTTTTTGTGTGCAACAACAAAACACAATTAATGACTTTATTCAACAATTTCTCGTCTTCCATGTCCAGCGTAGTTGACGTAGTGAATTCGTTGTAGTCAGCAGATCTGTCAGGACAAACTCTGCCTGTCACGCACGGACATACGCGTCTGTAAGATCTCTGCGGCTGTAACGCGTGTAAGTCTTCAGAAAGCCCCGCTGATCTTCGACAGATAGGGCACAGATCAAACGCATCAGTCTGTCTGCCTCGGGCTGTCGGCGGGGAGAGCAGGCATTGATTACACACTGACTTATGGGACTAAAGGAGGGCTGGATTGATATTCCACATGTAGATCTGACATGGGAATTTGTCAAACGGCACTTCTGCGCTACTATCGGCGTAATGTCTCAGAGCCAGACCTTTGATTAACAGCATGAAACCGGTTTCATATTTCAGTGTGTTCTCATCACATTACAATGATGACCTAAAGAAAGAAAACAGAATTTGCGGCTCTAATTGGAACCCTACTCTAGATGGTCAGCGTTTAAGGCTGAGGCTACTGTTAGTGGCACAAATGACAAAAAAGTAAAATGAGATTAAAAAAACTCTAACCTTTGATTTTATGGTCAGCATCCAGGACGGTTTGGAAAGCATCGGGTGCCAGAACGATTCCAGCACTAATTAGCAGCGGGCGTCGCTTTTTCAAAATCTCACGCTCTCTTCCCTCTGTAGCCTAAGATAATATTACATAATCAATACAGTATATACATCACAGCTCTGATACTAAAGCTAGTGAGCTGCTCATCTCAACAGCACGTTCAGGAATCAGCGGCGAGGTTTCACATGCATGATACACTGCCGTTCAAATACTGGGGTTGGAAAGATTATTTAATGCTTTTAAAATATCTGCTCCCCGAGGCTGCATTTATTTGATCAAAAATACAGTAAAAATTGTGAAATATTATTAAAATCTAAAACAGCTGTGAGAATATGTAGTAAATTGTAATTTATTCCTGTGATCAAAGCTGAATTTTCAGCATCATTACTCCAGTCTTCAGAGTCACATGATCCCTCAGAAATCATTATAATACGATGATTTGCTGCTCAAGAAACATTTATGATTATTATCAGTGTTGAAACATGATACGTTTTTCTTCAGGATTCCATGACGAACGTAAAGTTCAAAAGAACAGCATCAATTTGAAATAGAAATCTTTTGTAACATTATAAATGTCTTTACTGTCACTTTTGACCAATTTAATGCATTTTTGATGAATAAAAGAATTAATTTCTTTAAAAAGAATCTTACTGACCTCAACCTTTTGAATGGTAGTGTATTTCCAATTTTTTTTGCAACATTCTTAAGCAGAGTGGCATGTATAATTTACATCAAAGTCATGCACATGGATACAAATCTAATGAGGTTCCATTTCAGGATTCTTTTGTTCCATCTCCTACTTTTTATTTTTAGTCTATGCACCTACATCAGACGAGAGGCTTTGGCCATTGTGTCGAATCTTGACGTTTTTCAATATCTCACGCTTCATATTTAAGACAGAGCTGTCCAATTAAAAATAGTTCTTTTGAAAAACACATCACAAGATGTTTTGTTTTCTCGCACTCCATCAAGCTGCCCTGAATGAACGGCCCCTAAGAAGACAGCTGTCTATGTGTGCAGGAAAGCCACTAATGAGGTTTTGCAGGTGGAATCTTCATCTTAAATGTCCAAACCTGTTGTATGAGTTTGGCGGCCTGGTCCTCGGCGCGTGTGGGAGTGCTGTGGAGGGAGGAGCGTAGCTGAAGTAGGTGTAAGGAGGAGGACAAATGCTCTGAGTGACCATCCAGCTGAAGGGCTTTCTCAAGATGTTTCATGGCAGATTCCAGCTTTTCATCCTCCTCGTCTATAGCGGCCAGCTCAGCATGAACTTGACTAAATACGTCCAGCAGCATGCTATGGACAAACACAGATACACACACACACCATGCATGACTTTACTTCTCCTGTGCAGCACAAAAAAGGCGTTGGCAGAAGGTTTAGTGAAGGAGGGGAAGATTATCAGTGATAGATTGATTGTCCTCTTTAGACATTCTATAAGTAACTTCGTAACTACGATGCCTTACTGCCTTCCAAAGAGAACCTAAATAACCCCTTCACTTAGATTCCCACAGTAACAAATGCACTGGAGTGAAAGGAACATGTTTCTACAAAAATGTTGTTCTTCCTCAGTATTTCTGTCTTGTTTTCCAGTACAAATATCTAAACATTTTTAAAACAAGATTCATTTACTGGAGAAGCGAAATGATATTAAAAGATATTAAGTCTTGTTCACTGAAAAATGTCTCAAGTTAAAGTGACTTTACACTCAAAACTAGAAAAAATATTTGCTAGTGTAGTCAGAAAACTCGTTTGCACTCTTTTAACGATGTCTTTACTATCTCTCTAGACCTTGAAAGTGGTAATTACGTTACTTTCAATGAGGGATTAAAAAACCCTCTCGGATTCCTCAAAAATATCTTAATTTGTGTTTCAAAAATACACAAAGGTCTTAGGGGTGTGGAACGACATGAGGGTGAGTAATTAATAATCGAAATTTCATTTTTGGGTGAACTAACCCTTTAAATGTCTTTTTCTGATGCCACTAGCAGATATTCATTCTTAAGCATGAACACACCTGATTTTTATGATACCTTTTTCAGTAAACAAGACAAGTAATTTTGCTTCTCCAGTAAAATGTATCTTGATTTAAGAATGTTTAGATATTTGTACTGGAAAACAAGACAGAAACACTCAGAGGGAGAACATCATTTTTTTTTTTTTTCCCGTGCAAACAAACCTGTCTGTACTGTCCAGCGCTTGTGCGAGAGTGAGCAGAGGCTTCTTGACTCTCTTTCGGAGGTTGTGTTGGAGGAGAGGAAGACATGTGTTCCACTGACACGCACACACCGCTTGAGTCACCCGAGCGTCTCCTTCCTTCAGTGCCGTCTGCAGTAACGCATCCAACCGCATGATTACACTCAACTGGAGCTGCAAGAACCAAGACCTTCACTCAAAACAGGGTGCAATGCTTTTATTTTATTAGAAATGCTGAAAGAGCTGAAAGAGCGCTCAGCACTTTTTTGTGGTGGAGACAGTCATTGTAAAGCATACAGGTTTTGTCTGGTCATATAATGTTACTAAAATTTTCCAGCAAGTTCTCTTATGGGTTCTAGTTTCGTTTTTGGTTATTGAAACAAAGCTAAAATGAATATATATATATATATTAGATATGAAATATTAGATTATTAAAATTAAACTCGAACAATTTATGCAAAAAATAGAAATGTTGCCTTGGCAACAAACTAACTGTTGAAGTACTAAAACTACTGAAATAAAACAAAAACAAAAAGCTGTATAGAAATATTTAAAAAAAAGAAACAATAAAAATTTGTATATTAAAATAAGTCAATTTAATCAAAATATAAATAAGTACAATAACTGTACCTAAATAATACTGCCATGTAGAAACTATTTTGGCACTGAAAAAAAAAAAAAAAAATCCCCCAAAAAAAGTTTCCTTTACTATGAGCGAAATAAAATGTTAGTAAATAAAAAAGGTTCACTGTTAGTTCATGTCAGCTCAGGTCTATTAAATAATATTCAACTTTTCAATTTAATAATGTATTAGTAAATGTTAAAATTAACATGAACTAAGATGATGCCTTATAAGTATTGTTCTGTAACGAATCCGCTCCGTCAGTTTCCATTCACATCATGGACTCCATACACCACACTACATTTCCCATAAACCCCTCACCCAGTCAGCTGTTCCACACTACCTTCACACCTGATCCTCATTTCACCTCTATAAAGCATCACTCACCCACACCTTCTTTGCAAAGTATTGTTGATTCCTGTCACAATTCAGAGCATTTATTCCTTGTTTTGTTCTGCCTGTTATCTGATCCTGCCTGTTCTTCGTTCTGTTGTTAATCTGCCTGCCTATTGACCATTTGCCTGGACTATTTACTACGAGACTGCCACTATTGTCTGCTGTTGTGTTGACCTTTGCCTGTACGACTACATTTTTGAATTAAAGCTGCACTTGGATCTCGTTCGCTGACTCGCTCACCATTACATGTTCATTGTTAGTTCATGTTAACAAAGTTAACAAATGGAACCTTATTGTAAAGTGTCACTGTTTGTCCGATTAATAAATGTTGCTGATGTGTTTCATTTGAAATGAGTTGTTTTAAATGTGCTATAGAAATAAATAAATGAATGAATGGATGAATATATGAGCAGTTCTGGAGAAGGGAAAAACTGAGATTGAATGGAAAAATCAGACCTCTAGTGCACAAGTTGTTTATATGGTTTGCGAATCAATATTAATATCCTTTTCGAACCAGCACTTCCCAATACTTTCCGATAACTCAAACGTAAACAGTCCACAATAATAAAACATTGATGCCTTCTGGGTATGAATGTTCCCCCAGCAGAAGAAGAAAATAGCAAGCAGCACCTCCACGCTGGCTCTGAAGTAATTCTTAATTCCGTCTCGGTGCTTGTTGACGTCGAGCTCACACTGCACACACTCCATCATTATGCGCTGCCCGACCTTCAAGAACAGAACACGAGACCTTTGTGTTTACAAAAACAACAGGGCGCGAGCGTGAGTAATGAAAAAAGCTCTTTGCGAGGAAACATCGGTCTACTTACGGTGACATTTGAGGCTCTGAGCTCCTTCAGGCAGTCGGACGCCATCTGATGTTGCTGTAACTGCAGGGAGAGGAACGCCAGCTCTAACAAGAACACAATCCTGAAATCATGAGGAGAGACACTCAAAGTGATTACATTGGAATAGGAATATAGTAAGATGCATTTTGAGTGAGTGGAAAGTGAATTAGATTTCCAGAAGCGCAACTTTTGTTGTGCCGCTTTGAAATTCCTTGTGAAGCAGCGAAAGTTTCGGAACTTTTGTTCACATGATTTTCTATTAACTTTGCAATGCACCACCCCCATTGAAATCAATGGACTCGCAGATTCTCTGACACAGCATTGATTCTAGAGAAACCCATGCCATCAAAATTGTTGCTCTTAATATTCAGGCTTTGGTAGCTGAGTAATTAAACACTTAGCAGATGTGCATTACTGTTCTGTAAGGATGCACTGAACAAAAGTGGCAGAAAGACATTTAAAATTGAAATAAATGCTTGCTATTCATCAGAAAATAAAATAAAATGCATGACGGTTTCCACAAAAATATGAAGTAGTACAACTGTTTCCAGCATTGATAACAATCAGCAAATCAGCATATTAGAATGATTTCTGAAGGATCATGTGACTCTGAAGACTGGAGTAATGATGCTGAAAATTCAGCTTTGATCACAGGAATAAATTACAGTTTACTATAAATTCACATAGAAAACAGCTAATTTAAACAGTAATAATATTTCACAATTTTACTGTATTTTTGATCAAATAAATCAGCCATGGTGAGCAGAAGTGACATGAAAAACATCTGGCAGTGAAGCCGCATTTTAAATATTCAGTCTTTCTCTTTTCAAGGACCCAAAATATTGAAATACAATCTCAAAAGAAAATGTAATTTTCCCTTAAATTTACTGTAAACGGTAATAAGCAATAGCTAGTATCAAATCATGCTTTGTGTTTTGCTTATGCTTTCATGTTTAACAGATGTGACATACCAAAGCCTATATAATAAGAGGCTATATAAAAAAATATAAGAGCCCAGTTCACTGGTTACACTGAAATGAGAAATATGTGTGAAAACACATACGCTTGCATTACAACACTAACATCATGATGTTGCTGTGACAGGGCAGAATGTTGCACGCACCTGTCAGTCAGTGGGATGGACGTGCCGTGATCCAGACAAACACTGGAGCTGCATGAACTGGACGGAGGACTGGAGCTGAGGATACTGGGTGGCGCACTAGACCTTTGTGTGACGGGTGGAGGACTCGACTCAGGGACGTTGGGTGGAGCACTAGAGCTGTGCATGTGCGGTGGAGGACTGGAGTTCTGGAAGACGGATGCGTTGTGTTCGGATGACTGCGTCAGCAGCAGGAAAACCTCCTTCAGTGCCTTTACCTCATCTCTACTTACTTCATTGACATCAGCCATACTGTGAAGAACAGGGAAACGAAAACAGTTCGTCTCACTGATTTCAGTGTTTCACAAGCTCAAACAGAACAACATAGCACTGGCAACAACAAAGTCATGGATTCAATTCCTAGGGAAAAGATGTGTACCGTATTTTTTTCCATCTGAAACGTGCTGACTTATATTGTAAAGCGATTTTTTATTAGCCAACTTGTTTTCTTTCGATTTGCACAGGTTTTGTATTTCTTTTGGGAACTGGTTGATTGTGGGTCTCACTGATTTGAGCTGATGCACAGCAGTTTTTAAGCAAGAAGCGTTCATTCAAGCGTAAGAAACACCGTGGTGCATGAGCTCAGATCAATGAGACCTACGATCAATCAGTTCCATAAATAAATACAAAACCTGCACGAACTGAAAGAAAACAAGTTGATATAAAGAGTGAATCCAATATTTGGTGATACTATAGCATAATGAAACATTTACAGGCAGTTTTTGTAACAAGGTAGGGGAAAAAAGTACAAAAATAATCAAAAAAGAGTGAACTCAGAAAGTTTTAGTCCAATGCAATGCATTTTCGGGAAAAAATGTGACAAAGTGAATGAAAAAAAACAAAACAACAAGAACGCAAGACATGCTGTAATGAGGGGCGGATGAGATCCAATTTTGCAAGCTTTATTCAAAAACGTGGTCAAACAGGCAATGGTCAATGAAACAGCAAACAGTAATGGAAGGGAACAGGCAGGCTCGTCGTAATAATCCAGGCAATAGGTCAAAAGGCAGCCAGGTAAACATGGCAGTCATGGCCTAGTGGTGAGGGAGTCGGGCTTGTAATCAGAAGGTTGCTCGTTCGATTCCCACGCCGGCAGGAATTGAAAGTGGGGATTGTGAATGAACAGCACTCTCTCCACCTTCGATACCATGACTAAAGTGCCCTTGAGCAAGACACCTAACCCCTAATTGCTCCCCTTGTAAGTTTTTTTTGGATAAAAGCGTCTGCTAAATGATGAAAAATGAAAAAATGAAAGGTAAACATCAACAGATAAAGAAACAGGCAGACTAGACGGGCATGAACGCTCGGAAATGTCACTATTGGTTAAACAAGACCTCGCAAATAAGAGTGTGTTCGTTGGGCTTAAATATGGCTAAGACAATGAGCATCAGCTGAAGCAGCGATCAGTGACAGGTGTGGGGATTCTGGGAAATGTAGTCTGTGTTTGTGAGTGAGTGTGAATGAAAGTGCAGTGCATAGAGTCCATAATATCAGAGGGCGGCCTCTGGTGGCAAGTAGATGGAAGATGAAGGACAGGATTCATGACACATGCGCAAAGCGCACACATTTGTGTTCGTGCTGAATGAGAGAAGACAGAGAGCCCAAGTTATAATAAATGTTACAATAATTTATGTTTAAATTATACTTTCATTCCTGATCTTTTCTGAATACCATTAAATTTAAAGGAAATGTTGTGGAGTGAGGGAAAGTAAAATACATGCATATAGTGTTTTTAATGTTTTGTTTTATTTCATGGTACTTTACATACATTTTTTAATGTAATAATAAGAAGTGACTAATGCACTGATGCGACTTATGAGTTTTTTTTTCTCTCAAACTAGTGAGTGACTTTGTCATGTGCTTTGAATGCATAAAAACATCTGCCTAAATGCTTATCAATCCAGTAATTGTAGAGTTACAATATGCAGCAATGCTCTTTTGAAAATGTGCATTAATAATACTGATTTATGCATATACCTGCTGTTGTGGAAACCTGAAAACTTGTTTTGTATATAATCTATTTCCAGTTCCAGAAATAAGATTCTCTGACAATGGATCAGAGTGGCCTTTTTGAGATTTATTGTCAGACCCATAGTTTGAAAACAAACACATCCCTCTGAGACATCGCCTGATCCCTGCTGTCAGCGGCCACGAGTTTGCCCAAACAAGTGAAATGCACTTGAGAGAAAGAGAGATCCAGGTACGAACGTGAAATTCATATGCAGTGCCCTTGAAAGCAAACCTCAGGTCTGTGCAGATGATGGTCCAGATGACAGATGTGAAGCAGGCGCCGGTGCCTATCTGTAAGCGCCCTGGATTTGTAACCCTGAAGATGCTCTAAAGAGATGATGGGGTAAATTCCTCCATCCTTCTTTGGAACAAGGAACTGTACTGACTGAAAACGCTCCGCTCTGTTTTGATTCACAGCTGGCGAGATTTACTGTTACTACCTCAGAAGACACAGAAGACCTTGGTGGACATAATTGAGCTACTGTATATTGTGCGTTTTATGCCACTCTTGACTCTTGTGACTATATTATATGTGACAATAACCATACAACCATACGATAAACAATAGACAAGTGATGACAGACTAAGAGACCCACCACACCTAAACCACAGTGCATCAACGTCATTAGCAGTGTTTCCATCCACCTACTTTTATATGCATTTTGGGATATTGCATTAAAAAAATGCTGGATGGAAATGCCAAGGTGCACATAAACTCTAAAAATGTGCTTAAAAAAATTGAGCGCTCAATTGATAAGATGACATGCACATAAACTACGAAGAAAACACGTTTACTGAATAAATCCCTCCATGCGCAACAAAAAACTCTAGAGGCTGTGATTGGATAACTGGACTAACCAATGGACCAATCGCAATGCAACATCTTAAATGTTGGTTTGGTGGTTCTGAAAGCCAAAGTCTGTCATCAGAATGATTTGGTTTAATTCCCTCCAGAAGCGTCTCGCACGATTACGTTCTCAAACACCAGCGTCCGAACGCAAGAGATCATGTGTTTCGTCTGCCGCTCTGAGACGCGACTCATTTATGATGGAGGAAAAAAGAGCTGGAGCCAATTTCCCAGGAAGTGACGATTTTGATCGCATGAACACATTGGACACACGCTGCTTTATTGCAAATGATTTTTTGAAGTTAAATTCGAACCTTTAAATGGCAACGTAACTAAATGTGTTTTAACTTGGATGTTAAAATATTTTCTTGTATCTTTTCTATTTTAATGTTCAGAGTCACTATACATTAGTTTTTCGTAGATTGAGAAGAGTAAAACACTGAGACTCCAACCTGCTGTCAATACATTAAACATGGTAAATTACTGTAAAATTGGTGATAAATGCACCGTATTTATGTTCACACAAGCAACGACTATCCGTCTTTTTACCGTTAAGATACTATTCACACAACAGCACTGAAATACTGTCATGTCAATCATCGGAAAATATCTTTAAATGCTGCATCCAAACTGATGTGGAGAAGTGCTTTAGTTTCACAATCTGTTCAATCTAACATTTTTATTGACCATAAAAAATGGGGTGCACAACCATTTCAGTACACTTTTTTCAGAAAAGACAGCATGTGTGAAAGCACCTACTGTAACCCTTTCAAAACATTGATGTGTTTGTTTGAGCAACCAGTGGCAGACAGGTTATTAGGAAACCTGTTCGATAACAATCATTATTTCTGCAATTCCGTTTGTTTCCACAATTTCCAGATACAGCAGCTTTAAACGGGGCTTGACTGGGGGGAAATACTGTTTCTATACAGCATAAACAACATATGTGTTGTTTCCTTTGGAGAAGTTGAGATGTACTAACAGAAACAGTTCAAGTAAAGTTACAACAATAAATTGCAGCTGTTCATGCATTCGAACACAACTGATAAAACGTCCTCCTTACTGTTTAAGCCTTTGGATCTTGTAGATCACAAGCAGTTTAGGGTTTTCATCATTCAGCTTGACGTCCATGAGATTGTGTCGAACCTGCGGAGACATAGCTACATTTAGCACAATTGCATTCATTCATTTAGCAGACGCTTTTATGCAGAGCAACTTACAAATGAGGAAATATTAGCAGTACTGCAATAGGGAGTGTATTTATTTCTGGTGGCGTATTAAGAACAACTAAATAAGATTTGAAAACTTGCCAGTTCTGAATTAAAAAAAACAGACAAGATAAACCACCATTTTGGTGAAAGAGAGCCTGAGCTAACAAGGAAGGTTGCAGCTGCTTGAGTAGGATTAATAAACGGAAGTGACATGCAATACACGAGAGAACGCCTGAAGATTTACCTGTATGGAAAAAAGCCTGGGATAAAGCTCTGGTTTATGTGATTCTATAAAATCAGAGATGACCTTGGCCATGGCAGCTGCTTCTTTCCTCTTCCCAGCATCAAGCAGACATTCAACAAGGTGTCTGAATAGAAACACAAGGTGAAAACACCATGAAATATGAGCCTTCACTCCATTCACTCGGACACAAATCTTTGTCTTGTGTTTTACTGCAGGCCTTTGCCATTTGAATTTCCAATGCAACCTCTGACAAAAGACTGGAGAGTCAAGGCACACAGTCAGATTCAATTAAAGATCAATGACAAAGCTCTTGTAACTTTTATTGGAGATGAGTTTCCATTGTGCTTCAGGATTATATGGCTACAAAAATAAAAGAGTTTGATCACATCATAAGGATTTATATAAGTTGACCTATAGTATAAGTGGTTTAAAACGCCTGAAACTCAACATAAATGAAGCTGCAGCGTATCTATTAGCTCGGAACCGAATCATATGCAGAATCACCGGAGATCTCTACTGTCATTTCAGGAGTTCAAAGGTCATGACGGCCTCAAAAGAGCCAAACCTCTAAAGGTTGCACTCTTGCACCATTGAAAATGGCTTTAACTGTATGTGATGTGATATAATAATTTTACATATGAATCTCACAAAAATGTACAAATTACACTGCAACACCATAAAGAACTATGAATAAAACAAGTGAAACCTGCATTTTCTTGTGAAAATTACTCAGTTGTGATTCTCATTAAATTCTCATTACATACACATTTTTATTTAAGACAAGAAACTACAGGTGAATAAGTGGAGATTTCTGATCGTTGCAGGAGAAAAACTCAATGCCTTTGAAGACACATAATGTAATCTGGAAATGCAAATATATATAAATATTTTTCTTCAATTTATCATACATTATTAGCATGAAGATGTTATGGAAGCAAACTAGACCAAAATCCTTAAGAAAAAACAAGGGTTTTGCCTGAAGTGTCTTGGATTAGATGAAACAAAAACTACCATGATGTATAACGAGCATACAATTGAAATAATATACCAATATTTTATTCGCAATGAGAATACCTAATCATCATGGAAATAATCCCAAAGATCCAAAAACATGTTTCATTTTCATAAGCAACACATAATTTTGCATATTTCTTATCTATGCCACTGGTTTGAATTTTGACCTGGACACTGATCTTGGCATTGTTCATAATATTCACCCACATATGTGTTATAAATAAAGGTGCATATAAGGTAAAGCTACATTTTTTGCTAGTGAATTTAACAAAAAAAATGGCAAGAAACATTGAAATGAATGTGTAATTTTGAAGTAGAAAGCCTGAAATGGCATTTTCTCGTTCACTGCGTTCCTTGTGTACATTGGGTGCGTAAAACAACAATTCAATTTCAAAGTGAAGCCACCTACAGCATTAGTTCAGCCCTCCATGCATGGTCAGGATCCTGAACCTCTTCCAGAGCCTTGACCACCTGTGTGAGAGAAGATACCAGGTGCTGATACTTCCCGGGCCTCAGGAAATGCCTGACGGACTGCAGGTACAACAGCGAGGCGTTGAACACCAGGAAATGATATCTAATGAAGTAAGAATGAGGCAGGGGAGAGGAAGCAGAAAGTAGCCCGATTAATTATTCAAGCTATCACTGTTGGGAAGATCACTACCCGATTTTTCAGTACATCTCAATTTATACTGCGCGCTGGGCTTAGATCTGAAACCTAGTGAATGTGTAATGAGCACTCAGCAACAGCCTTTCAAAGAGCAATGGGAGACCTCAATGTCCATGAGAAATAAAGCAATTATTGCAGGATGGTTGAGTCCAACAAAAAGACGGTTGAAGACTCTATTTCAGAGTGGCTAATTTATCCACTAGAGAACAGCGTGTTTATTAGCAAAGAGTATCTGAGACGCCTTTCCTCTGGCAGCGCCTGAGAGCTGCTACAGATGCAGTAATGCTGTGATTACACATCCATCGCTGGCCAATTACAAGTTTACAGTAGATAACCTCGTCGAGCCGAGCTCTGTGCGAGCTGATGTGTGTTACATCCTCTGCTGTTAATGCGAAACAAGAAGTACAGTACAATGCCTGTCAAAAGTTTGGAATAATTAAACATTTTTTGAAAGAAGGCTGCATTTATTTGATCAAAAATACATTAAAAATGTTTTCTATGTGAATATTTAGTATATTTATACTTAACTAATTTATTCCTTTGATCAAAGCTGAACTTTCAGAATCATTACTCAAGAAACATTGTTGAAAAAGTTTAAAAGATTAAACAAAAGGAATTAATACTTAGCAAGTGCACATTAAATTGATAAAAAGTGACAGTAAAGACACTTATAATGTTACCAAAGATTAAATGGACACTTTTGTTGAGGTCTCAGAGCCCATAATCTCGCATGTCTCCTCTAGCGTTTCAGATGAGCTCTCAACAATGTCTCAAAATGCGTTCAAATGTTCAAATGCATTTGAATATCATAGCTCTCAATTTGAACTCAAACACTTCCCATCAATGCTGAGAACTTTACTTAATACCTCCAGACTGTAACACTCCTGAGCTACGAAAGAGCAACCTCAGTCTGAGCAATACAATTCTCCTCTTGGTTGTTCAGACTTCACACTTATTTTAATCAGGACAGGAGATGTGAGAGAATCTACTTTCTATCATCTTTTTTCCGTTTACTCTACCTGGACTTTTCTTTGGCAATCTCAATAGCCTTCAGATAGTACATCACAGCCTTATCCAAGTCCTCCTGGAAATAGAACAATGACAAAAATAGGGACAAAATAACATGTGAGGGATAGATTTATTCCACACCGAAGCAGAAAAGAGCCACATGAGGCTCAGTGGATTCCTCTGAGAAAAAAATAATCGAGACTTCAACATCATATACAAACTAATCCTACTATACAGGCATAAAAGAACGGAAAAGAAGATGTGAGGGTGGTTGCCATATTCATATTATGTGGTTGCAATGTTGTCAAGTAAAAAGACTCTGTAATTTCTTTCCTCTAAAGTCATTCATTATATATGTTTCCATATTGGCATGTCCAGGGCGCAAAAGTCAAAGATGAAGCAGTCTTTAATGAGCCCATCATAAACTGCTTTAACTTACCGCTGAGGTAATGGAGTGTGAAGAGATGAGCTGAGCCTGGCAGAGATACGCACGACACAGGAACTGATTCACTGGGGGTTTTCCTTCGAAGTACATCTTTAAGCAGTCCTGTGCGATTTCCCTACAGCCCAGCTGGCAACACAACACAACTCAACACATCAAGACAATGAGTATTTCAGCCTTCCTGCATGCAGATCACAACAGAATATCTTCGTGTCTTATAGTTGCTTCAGTCAGATTAGAGCTGGACGGTAATATAGTTTCTAGGGAAAAGGAGAGGCGAGGATCTAATCGCAGCAATAGTTTATTAAACAAACACACAAGCAAAGACAATCCAAACAAAAAAAACTTAAATCCAACCAGGATGAAGATGATAATAATCCAAACAGGGAAGGGCAGAGACAATAAGGCACATAATTAGGGAATGGAAGCACAACGGCTTTACAAACAATCAACTGAACCACAGCGGTATTTAAACACAGGATAACAAGAGGCTAACAAGACACAGGTGAGGGTAATCAGAAACCAAACAAACAAGGGTAACTCTAGAAACAAAAGGCTTGTTCGACTTCATAGAGCGCTGCACAGAACGATCAGCGGCTGACTTGAAGCAGTGCATGCCGGTAAGAAATTTTGTCCGACTTATATATGCACCTTTGTCCGACACCATGTGACTGTGACGCAAGAGCGATTAGAGAGCAGTCGGATGAGTCAGCAAGCGCAGTTTCCGGCTCTGATGATGACGCAGCTGTTTCACGATTGGCCGGATTTACCGATTTCATGTTTATTCTGCTAATGCTCAAAAATCTGTGCTCACTTAACACTTAAAGCTCTTTTCACGAAGTTGCGATGATGTATTGTGTCATGTTTATCAAAATAAAACTGATATAAAACGTAGACCCCACTACATTGGTATTTTAATAATAAATGCTTATGTTGAACTTTATTCTTGTAAAAACAGATGCTGTAAACAGTACATAAAGTAATGTCTCTGAAACATCAGTGTATTAGTCAAATATTGCATTTATTTAACTTCAGCTGTGATAAAGTATGCAAACGCAGCACGAACGTCACTTTGAGAAGCTCCATTTTCAGCTCCTCCCCGGCTGCACGTGGCTACTCTCTCCGATCGGTAGCATCCAGCCACAGCCGATGTCGAACACACCTAAAGTAAATCCGGTACTAACCACAGGAAGAAAACACGGGGAAAAATGAGAACAGAAAGTACTCACAAGTTCTCGCACACAGAACACAGGGGAAATCACAGCAGAGAGGATATAAATAATTAAGCAGCCGAGATTTGCTATATAATATTTAGGTTAGTGACATTAATGTAAACTATGGAAAATGCAGAGCGTTATATGTGTGGTTGCTTCCTAATCAGTCACTAGTAAGGTTCCATTTCAGGATGTTGTCCATGTAGGCGGTTTTCAACGAGAGAGCTTACTAGTTTTTGGAACAGAATTTGCCATCAGAAACATTTCTACAAATGAAACCCCTAAGCCGCAAACATATTTCCCAGCTGGCAATAAATATTTTTCCACATCAGGAAGCACATAATGGCCCTTCGAACTTTTCAAAGTGCTTGAGTGCAAAAAGCAAGGGATTCGGCACAAGTCCTTGCATTCAGCTTACCTCAGACAAGCCCGGTATATATTATACACTTCTTCAGTTCTGAGAGGAATGAATTCACAATGCTCAAAACCCATGCTGTCTCTGGGCGGATATGTTTGAGGGTTATAGCCTACCGCTCGCTTATCTATTTAGGACTTCTCACTTCACAACTCATTGAGCAAAAGTCTGCTCAACAGCTCAGCTCTTTTTGTCAGCTTTTCTCTTCTCAGGGATGGGACAGTTGAAATGATTGCATTTTTTCTGTTGGTCGAATTTGACATTTGAATTGTGTCAGCATATAAGGGACGATTTATATACATTTAAGGTGTAACGACTGAGATAAATCAGACACAAATAGTTGTTATATTTAACACATATCCTTAAAACCCATTTCTGACTGTCTACCCAACCCTCGAGGCAATAGGACTAACAGGCCTTTTTACGACCCGAAAGTATGCAGACCTCTGCAAGCTACAAGGAAGACACAAAGCCTGTAAGAAAACTGACTCTCCTGCATTAATTTATAGATGAACTGATCTATAAATGAACATGCATCCCAGGACATAATTGTGTTTAGCGTCTTTTGTATGGTATCTTGGTTTAATGAATACTTTATGATAAAAACTGCGAACAAACTACCTCGCATATATCGTGTCTCCAATCAAATCAATGCTCATTTCACAACTTACATTTTCATATGTGTGACTTCCTCATCAGATGCAGTGCCTGTTTATTGCATAAAATGGACACAAACTACCAGGCCCAGTTTTATCATGCTCTGAAACAAAAGTCATAAAGTTCCCGCTCAAGAATTCATCTTTCCTCATTGGTCAGGTCCACCTTAAGAAGGGTGCCAGAACCCAAAAAGCTAAAAGCTTTCTCTCTTATCGTTGACTGTTCCAATAACAACTCCTGCGGCCTAGTCTCTCATGCCAGGCAGGTCAATTATGTTTTAATCACATTCTTAATCTCATATTACCCTTGATGTTTGGTAACTTACTAACTGCAGGCTAATGAGATGCAAATGTCTCATTAAATGTGTCCAAAGACTTATAATAATAATGAGATTTACAGCTCTCACCATGTGCTTACAAGAGAAAGAGAAGAACTCAACGATGCATACTTTCATTCAACGCAGAAGACACTGATTGCAACTTCAGCACCACCGGACCGAACTCAGGACGCGTTCTACTGCAACCGTATATTCGGACGGTCTTCCATCTCTGAGGCAGAATGCAAGTATCGTACGATATACCAAATTGCTGCTAGTTAGTTAAAGTTGTGAACCTCCTTTGTCAACAGAGGAGCTTTGTAACGAATGCCAATGATTCCTTCCGGGTCGTTGACTTAATTCCATTTCCTGTTCCTACTTTCGGTTTCACTCTCACTTCCCCTTTTACCTATGTACGTGTGATTTGTGTTTGTTAGTTAGTTACGTGTTCGTGATTTAGTTAATAACGTTTGTGTACAATACATATTTGGTTCTGACTCTGTCTGCGGATAAATTGTCACTTAAATGAATTTGATTCTGTAAATGCTCTTAAAATACTGGAAATGGTAAAAAAAAAGAATAATTTTTCTGTCAGTGGAAAATATCCTTTTCTTAGAATCAATTAAAAATCAACACTGAGTGTTCCCAGGATGAACAGATTGATTGATTGTAATTTGAATATAGCTACATTAAGTTAATTTGATTAACTGATTCAAATATTCATAATTAATCATAATGAATAATCATAATTATGATTGTTGAGTAATGAATGATTATTCATATTTCCCCTTTGAGCTAATTTGCTACAACAGTGATATGACAACACAATTGCTTGTTATTACAATATTTTGGATGAGAAGTAATGTGAAAACATTTCTATATGGACTTGTGTTACTTAAAATAAAGTAACAAACTGAATCCGCCTTTTTCTGATTCCATTGTTGTCACTTTTCCCATTGCATGTACTGTAAGCTTGAAGATAAATGCCTTATTTATTTCACTAAAAGTGATGAATATATTATGAAATAAATAAGTAAATGATGAATTATACTGTTCTATAATGCACATACAGTACTTATGTGCAAATGGTATCTGCTAAGTATTAATAGCAAATAACACTATTTACACTTATTGTAAATACCATCTAATTAATATTTTCACTTAGTGTGTAGTTATCACTCATTGCACGTAATGCAAATCGTATAACTATATGCAAAGAAAATAGTCTATTACAGTTTTACTGTATTGAGAATCAACCTTGAGGCACTTGAGGCATTAAAAAAAAAAAACATGCAAAGCATCCGGATTCATTACAGTAGTGAGATTTTTAAGGCTAAATGCATTTAATTTTATCATGAAAATACTGTCACAATGCAAAAAAAAAAAATCACAATGCCAGTTGTGGGGGGGGGGGGGGTTGTAGATAGATATGTTCTTTGTGAGATTCTCGCTCTTTATAAAACGACAGCACACTTTGAGATAAACTGTAGTTACAATAATCCTGCGCTACACTAAAGGCCCGAGGGGGCGTAACTGTGCCGAATCTTCAGTTCGCAAAGAGCCGTGGCTGTTATCTAACCCAGCATTATGTCTTCAGCCTGAGAAGAGAAACTCAAACCCTGGCTGTCACACACAGAGATGCAGCAGGAGGGTAAATTCAGCTGCATTTCTCAGCTGTGTGTGTTCAAACGCCCCACATGGAAGAGGCTTATTCTACCCAACGGTGCTTTGTGGAAAAAAAGCCTCATGCATATCCAGCTCAAGCTTGGGATTTCTCCACACCAGAAACACTCTAGGGCAGTGTATTTGATTTGCTTATCAAAAAATATTTAAAAATTAAACAAAGAACTGACATTCAAGCTCGCATCTCACACAAGTGGATGTGGTTTGATCTCACATCATTCAGGGTATAATGTTGTCTGAACAGCTGCCACTTTAAATTCATTAAATCAGTGGGTTTTTTTTTTAAAGCATCAGAATTAAGTATTTACAAATGGGGTCAGAAACAAATTTGTTTTCACTTTAAATAAAGTTGGCAGATGTTTTAAGCACAAAGTCACTTCATTTTCATTAAAAGTGCTTTATGTAATTTTTTGACGGTACTAAAGCATAAAAAATACCATAAGCAGTTATTCAGGAAACATGCTAAGTTCACATACTTGTTTCTCTGAAAATCAAAGCTACGGCCAGTTATCTTACTTTGAAATGTGCGTTCTGTATCGGAATGTCCCCCGTGATCCCGCCCACTGCCAGTTTACCTAGTAGTATTTCGAAACAAATTAGAGGGAATGCCAATTAGAGGGAAAACAACGCATTGCAGCCATGGAAGCCAGCAAACAAACTGGGTGAGAGAATGCAGACCCTACCCAACCTTGGAAGCCTCGACATCCATCTTGCAATCTCTGTGAACGGGAGCATATTAAAATCGCTGATAGATGTTCATCAACTCACAGTGTGTAAGTCTTCTCTCCTTCCATTGCCAATTTAGCTGGTTCCTCTTGCATATCCTCAATGGCAACCCATGTGAGCATGGAATAGGCTTTCTCCAATATCTACAGTTTGGACTGCAGTGTCCATTTCACTGGTATATTCACTGGCGTAAACAGAATGAGAACATGGATCCATCATGCCTTGTTACCACTGTGCAGGCTGGTGGTGGTGGTGTAATGGTGTGGGGGTGTTTTCTTGGCACACTTTAGGCCCCTTAGTGCCAATTGGGCATCGTTTAAATGCCACGGCCTACCTGAGCATTGTTTCTGACCATGTCCATCCCTTCATGACCACCGTGTACCCATCCTCTGATGGCTACTTCCAGCAGGATAACGCACCATGTCACAAAGCTCGAATCATTTCAAATTGGTTTCTTGAACATGATAATGAGTTCACTGAACTAAAATGGCCCCCACAGTCACCAGATCTCAACCCAATAGAGCATCTTTGGGATGTGGATGTGCATCCCACAAATCTCCATCAACTGCAAGATGCTATCCTATCAGTATGGGCCAACATTTCTAAAGAATGCTTTCAGCACCTTGTTGAATCAATACCGCGTAGAATTAAGGCAGTTCTGAATGCGAAAAGGGGTCAAACACAGTATTAGTATGGTGTTCCTAACAATCTTTTAGGTGAGTGTATATATATATATATATATATATATATATATATATATATATATATGTCAATATATGCACCTTTAATGTTTCAGAAAACAACACTTCATTTTGCTTCTCGGTGATACTTTATTTTGATGGTCCACTTTAGACATTCCACAGACTATCAACTACATATCAATTTATTTTACCAACCTGACCCCTAACACCTACCCCTAACGTAACATCTACTAATACTCTAACAAGAGTTAGTTGAAATGTAGTTGGCTGTATAGTATATGAATTTTATATGGTTATTTTGTCTGAGTCTGATAGCCCCTCCCCCTAGTGATTGGCTGCATCCAATATCGCATTCTTCCCTACTATATATACAATAATTCGTGACAAAAATAGTATGTCCGAATTCACAGTACTCATAAAACAGGCAAAAAGTACTTGGATGACCTACTAGATTCTGAAGTGTGCATCTGATGGACATTTTACTATCCCACAAGGCCACAGGAGAGGATTTATGAATGGCAGCGAGGTGACGCAGCTGCACTGGTAGCTCATGATAATGAGAACATGGCGAATGTAGAGTATGTCTGATGCAGGCAGATTGTGACGGATGGTTTATTACTTCACCTGTAGGGATTGTTCAGCACACAGGACACCGAGTTCAGACAGAGATCTGCTGCCATCAGACGCTGCTAGACCTGAAGCTCCAATCAGCCCATACGCTTTTCTCACAAACACAGCATCTGCACAGAAGACATGGAAAACATTTACACACAGTCCAGTCCAGTTATTTAAAAACCTTCATTAATGTATGCATTAATATACATATATACTGGGCTGGGTAGGTTACTTTTACAAAATTACAAAATACATGCTTTAAAAAGTCATTTGTAATGTATTTCGTTACTTTACTCAAGTTTAGTAACTTAATCTAAATACTTTAGAATACTTTGGAACAAGTAACACACACAAAAAAGGAAAGCTGTGAATTTTTCTCACAATTCTGACCTTTTTCTCTGAATTGCGTGATGTAAAGTTGCAATTGCGAGTCATAAAGGCTCGAGTAAAGAAATATAACTCGCAGTATTGACAAAAGAAGTCAGAATTCTTAGATATAAACTCAATTTTGAGAAATAAAAATCGAGAAATCGTAAGCAATGAAGTCAGAATTGTGAGATATAAACTCGCAACTTTCCGGGAAAAGTCAGAATTTCGAGAAAAGAAGTCAGACTTGCAAGTTATCAACTAATTCTGACCGTATTACTTGCAATTGGGAGTTTAAATCTGAGAAAAAACGCAAAGAGTCATTGATGTTTAAATGAAATAAATGACATTAAAATTAGCTCAAATTTTTTATTTTAAATACGTAACTAAGTTACACGTATTTCGATACTCCCCAAATATATATATATATATATATATATATATATATATATATATATATATATATATATATATATATATATATATATATATATAACATATATTATAACTGGGCTTTCTGTTTCACCTCATGAATGCGTTTTGACTCAACTAACAATACTAGATAATAAAATAATAACATTTAAAGAATTGTTGTCTATAAACACGTAATTTAATGGGTACCTCTTTTCTCCTGAGCTTTTAATAAATATTGTCGAATACGAAGATCCATTTCACATCATCAACCGTTCAGCCCGCTTGAGAGCAGCAGCTCAGCTGTTAAAGTTACAAATATCGACAAATATCGACTTTTTTGTATAATTAACTTGCTTTGTTTATGTTGAGAGCGGCTGAGTAACTAGCGAGAGTTTGGACGCGTCTCTTAGTAACGGGACGCTGAACGGAAAGCGCACAGGGTCAAACGCGCTTTTCCACAACCGTCCAGACTTTATCCAGATATGTTTGAATCACCTAGAATATGTAGTATTAAACGTAAATATCACTAAGAGGATGGGATGGAATATACACACAGAATAAAAGTAACTACACATTTAAAAAGGTGCAAATTAGAATTCATAATGGATCTTCAAACTGTCATAAAATAATTATTTTCACATTTTTGAATAATAAAAAAAAAATGCAGCCTATATGTCTTTCCTCAGTCCATCTCTAGAAAAAAAAATGTTTTAATCACATTCTTAATCTCATATTACCCTTGATGTTTTGTAACTCACCAACTGCAGGCTAATGAGATACAAATGTCTCATTAAATGTGTCCAAAGTCTTGGAATAATGATGAGATATACAGTAGTGCATCTAAGGGGAAAAGTACATGCCTGAGTATAAGAGGTCGATTCAGTAAAAACTTCAGTATGTCATTTTTAAGCCTGCCAATACATGCTGTAATGCCAATCTGAATTTAGTCAATTACGCTGAGCTCTTTTGTTCCCTGTTGGTTCATATATTGGTTTGCAATTCCACATCTAATGGGCTCTTTGGGGATGAAGTAGCAGCGTGAAGCGTGTTTTGTTAATACGGCAGTTCTGTCTTTGACAGGCTTCTGCTCACCAGCTGTGAAATCAAGAAGAGAAGAGACCCAGCAGGACGACTGCACTTCACGCACACACGCTGCACGACTGCAGACACATCAAACATCGAGTGGCCAGAATCGACACCCAAACTGCTTCTGTTTGTTATTGCATCAGGTTTACTGGATATTTTAGGCATGCAGAGGTCAAAATAGAATAGAATAGAATAGAATAGAATAGAATAGAATAGAATAGAATAGAAAAGAATAGAATAGCATGGAGGGGAGTAGAATGGAATGGAATGGAGTAGAGTAGAGTAGAGTAGAATGGAACGGAATGGAATGGATTGGAAAGGAGTGGAGTAGAGTAGAGTGGAATGGAATGGAGTAGATTAGAGTAGAGTGGAATGGAGTACAGTAGAGTCAAGTAGAGTAGAATGGAATGCAATGGGGTAGATAAGAGTGGAATGGAATGGAGTACAGTAGAGTAGAGTAGAATGGATTGGAATGAAGTGGAATTGAATGGAGTAGAGTACAGTAGAGTGTGGAATGGAATGGAGTGGATTGGAGTGGAATAGAGGAGAGTGTGGAATGGAATGGAGTGGAATGGAGTGGATTAGAGGAGAGTGTGGAATGGAATGGAGTGGAGTGGAGTGGATTGGAGTGGAGTGGAGTGGAGTAGAGTAGAATGCGGAATGGAATGGAATGGAGTGGATTGGAGTGGAGTAGAGGAGAGTGTGGAATGGAGTGGAGTGGAGTAGAGGAGAGTGTGGAATGGAGTGGAGTGGAGTGGAGTGAAGTGAAGTGGAGTGGAGTGGAGTGGAGTAGAGTAGAATGTGGAATGGAATGGAGTGGATTGGAGGAGAGTGTGGAATGGAGTAGAATGGGGAATGGAATGGAAAGGAATGGAATGGAATGGAGTGGATTGGATTGGAGTGGAGTAGAGGAGTGTGTGGAATGGAATGGAATGGAGTGGAGTAGAGGAGAGTGTGGAATGGAATGGAATGGTGTCGAGTGGAGTAGAGTTGAGTGGAGTAGAGTGTGGAATTGATTGGAATGGAGTGGATTGGTGTGGCGAAGAGTAGAATGTGGAATGGAATGGAATGGAGTGGAATGGAGAAGAGTAGAATGTGGAATGGAATGGAGTGGAGTGGAGTGGAGTAGAGTAGAGTGTGGAATGGAATAGAATGGAGTGAAGTGGAGTAGAGTAGAGTGTGGAATGGAATGGAGTAGAGTAGAATATGGAATGGAATGGAGTGGAGTGGAGTAGAGTAGAGTGTGGAATGGAATGGAATGGTGTCGAGTGGAGTAGAGTTGAGTGGAGTAGAGTGTGGAATTGATTGGAATGGAGTGGATTGGTGTGGCGAAGAGTAGAATGTGGAATGGAATGGAATGGAGTGGAATGGAGAAGAGTAGAATGTGGAATGGAATGGAGTGGAGTAGAGTAGAGTGTGGAATGGAATAGAATGGAGTGAAGTGGAGTAGAGTAGAGTGTGGAATGGAATGGAGTAGAGTAGAATATGGAATGGAATGGAGTGGAGTGGAGTAGAGTAGAGTGTGGAATGGAATGGAATGGAATGGAGTGGATTGGAGTGGAGTAGAGGAGAGTGTGGAATGGAATGGAGTGGAGTGAAGTGGAGTAGAGTAGAGTGTGGAATGGAATGGAGTAGAGTAGAATATGGAATGGAATGGAATGGAGTGGAGTGGAGTAGAGTAGAGTGTGAAATGGAATGGAATGGAATGGAGAAGAGTAGAATGTGCAATGGAATGGAATGGAGTGGAGTGGGGTGGAGTAGAGTAGAGTGTGCAATGGAATGGAATGGAGTGGAGTGGAGTGAAGTGGAGTAGAGTAGAGTGTGGAATGGAATGGAGTAGGGTAGAATATGGAATGGAATGGAGTGGAGTGGAGTAGAGTAGAGTGTGAAATGGAATGGAGTGGAGTGGGGTGGAGTAGAGTAGAATGTGCAATGGAATGGAATGGAGTGGAGTGGGGTGGAGTAGAGTAGAGTGTGCAATGGAATGGAATGGAGTGGAGTGGAGTGAAGTGGAGTAGAGTAGACTGTGGAATGGAATGGAGTAGAGTAGAATATGGAATGGAATGGAGTGGAGTGGAGTGGAGTAGAGTAGAGTGTGAAATGGAATGGAGTGGAGTGGAGTAGAGTAGAGTGTGAAATGGAATGGAGTGGAGTGGAGTAGAGGAGAGTGTGAAATGGAGTGGAATGGAATGGAATGGAGTGTCACCCAATGCAACTGCTCCTATTTGTTATTGCATCAGGTTTATTGGATATTTTAGGGGTTCAGAGGTCAAATAAGAAATACAGAATTGAATAGAATAGAACAGAACACAATAGAATAGAACAGAACAGAACAGAATAGAATAGAATAGAATAGAATAGAATAGAATAGAATAGAATAGAATAGAATAGAATAAAATAGAATAGTCAGAGCTACAGACAGAGAGGGAAGTATATTTCTGCAACATGATCTTGATCTGTTCCCCCTTTCCACTCAAATAGAAGCATAAAAACACAATAAATGGAATTAAACCAATGCACAGAAAAGAATGAACATTTAGCAAGTATTACATTCTTTATACTTTAAACTTTTACTTCTAAACTTTTACTTTTTACTTCTATTACTAACAGTATCAAAATTATTCTGATGTTTACTTGAAAAAGTTTTTTTAAAAATTACTTAATAAGATTTCACAGCAGAAAGACTCAAGCTGATTATACTTATACTATATAATTATACTAAACTATCAGCCAGACGACAGCAGGGCTGAAGGAGACTGTGTGTGACAGGTTCATCAGAAAAGTTTTGATCACGTTTAGAAATGTGTATATCATAAATGATACAGTAGGTTTATAGGGTTAAGAGCCTTTGGGTTTCTGCGGTTGATTTAATAGAATTTTAATCTGTTTTAAACTCTCCTGAATTAATTATATTAGAATCTCTGACGAGAAGATAGTTTAAGAATTAGATTAGCAGTATCTTAAAGCACTTTCGCTTCACTGTTAGGGTTGACGTTTCAAATCCTGTGAGATTAGAGAATCTAATCCTGTGAGCGACCACCTCTCTAGGCAACATCACAAGTGAAGTGTGACGTTCATTTTTCATTCATGCTTCTTTGCATTTGTAGAGCCACAAAGTTATTGTTTTTGGTTTTGTTGCCAAAGTCCTGAAGAACGTCAAAGGCGCTGGCAGAATCACAGCAAAAGTGAGTCCATTTTGAGCTTTGTTAATGATGTTAGCAAAATACTCTCAATCTACATACACTCACCTAAAGGATTATTAGGAACACCATACTAATACTTTGTTTGACCCCCTTTCGCCTTCAGAACTGCCTTAACGTGGCATTGATTCAACAAGGTGCTGAAAGCATTCCTTAGAAATGTTGGCCCATATTGATAGGATAGCATCTTGCAGTTGATGGAGATTTGTGGGATGCACATCCACATCCCAAAGATGCTCTATTGGGTTGAGATCTGGTGACTGTTGGGGCCATTTTAGTACAGTGAACTCATTGTCATGTTCAAGAAACCAATTTGAAACGATTCGAGCTTTGCGACATGGTGCATTATCCTGCTGGAAGTAGCCATCAGAAGATGGGTACACGGTGGTCATAAGGGGATGGACATGGTCAGAAACAATGCTTAGGTATGTCGTGGCATTTAAACGATGCCCAATTGGCACTAAGGGGCCTAAAGTGTGCCAAGAAAACACCCCCACACCATTACACCACCATCACCAGCCTGCACAGTGGTAACAAGGCATGATGGATCCATGTTCTCATTCTGTTTACGCCAAATTCTGACTCGACCATCTGAATGTCTCAACAGAAATCGAGACTCATCAGACCAGGCAATATTTTTCCAGTCTTCAACTGTCCAGTTTTGGTGAGCTCACGCAAATTGTAGCCTCTTTTTCCTATTTGTAGTGGAGATGAGTGGTACCCGGTGGGGTCTTCTGCTGTTGTAGCCCATCCGCCTCAAGGTTGTGCGTGTTGTGGCTTTACAAATGCTTTGCTGCAGACCTCGGTTGTAACGAGTGATTATTTCAGTCAAAGTTGCTCTTCAATCAGCAAAATCAAAATTGCTTAAATCACCTTTATTTCCCATTCTGACATTCAGTTTGAAGTTCAGGAGATTGTCTTGACCAGGACCACACCCCTAAATGCATTGAAGCAACTGCCATGTGATTGGTTGATTAGATAATGGCATTAATGAGAAATTGAACAGGTGTTCCTAATAATCCTTTAGGTGAGTGTATGTATATGAATATTAAACCCACCCTTGGAAATAATAATTAATCGCATAAGGGTAAATTTGATGGGTTAAATGCATCTAGAATCAAGGCTGCTAATGAAGCGGATGGTCACATTGTTCTCTGTTAATTCAATTGTAAGGGTTTTTGAACAGGAAATAACTGCAAAAGCTCTATAAAGTTGGGCAAACTTTTCAAAGACATCTAAGAAAGACTTGTGGCGTGAAAACCTCACGGTCTTTCTGTCAGATGTGAGATGTTTCTAGCCTTTGGCTTCACTGGACTATATGAGTCAAAGCGCTTTATGAAAGGCTCAGATGCAATTAACAGTTGACACCCATTATAGCAAGTGAAGTGGACAGATGTTTCCTGAAGTGTTAGTGATGTATTTGTTTGCGACAGGGTCCATTTGCATACTGACACTTCTTCACTCGCTCAAAGAGACTGCATTTTATAATTGGCAATTTGATATAACTTAACAAGAAAACTTTAAAGTGTCAGTTCACCCAAAAATGAAATTTCAGTCATTAATTCCTCGCCCTCATGTCGTTCTACACCCGTAAGACCTTCGTTCATCTTCAGAACACAAATGAAGATATTTTTGATGAAATCCGAAGGCTCAGTGAGGCCTGTAAGATAATTTACACTTTAAGACGCCCAAAAAGCTACTAAAACATTTTAAAACAGGTCATGTGAGTAGAGTGGTTCAGTATTGAAATTATAAAGCGACGAGAATACTTTTTGTGTGGCAACAATATCAACAATATCTAGTGATGGCCGATTTCAAATCACTGCTTCATGAAGATTTAAGAATCTTTTGTTTCGAATCAGTGGTTCGGAGCGGCAAAGTCACGTTATTTCTGTAAACGATGCTTCGTCACGTCATAAGTGATTCAATAGTTCACATGACAGTTTGATACTCTGTTGATCTGACAGCTTTTGTCCCCGTATAGTTGAATCACAGGACCGGATACCAAGTTGCCTTGCCAAGGAAAACTTTTATTGTGTGTCAGGAGAGAAGTTTGTTCTAATGTCTTCAGGCCATCTTCATGTGCTTCTCTTCTCTGAGGAGCAGGGTGTTTCATCAAGCTTATATATCATGACTAGGGATCTTACAATTCCTTTCAAGGTGGATAAAAACAGGTTTCTTTAAAATAGAGCGTATACTTCATACATACACATCCTACCCTCCTTGTAGGGAATACTGCACATCAATAGAAGTTTACATCATGGAGCGACTGCATCAGCTGAAACATGTGCTACCTTTCAGAATACTTTTACACACATACATTCCTGTGAAGCCAAAATGATCTCCTTGCCTCTGCAGAACCATATGACACTACATGTTCATACAGACTTGGCTCATGAAGCTTATACTTTCTCAAACGCAATATACATTTGATTATGAACATATAATTAATATTAAAACAATGAAATTTTAATTTTCAACTCTAACCGAACCACCGATTCAAATCAAAAGATTCGTGAAGCTTCATGAATCAGTGTTTTGAAATCGTCCATCACTAGATATTTTTGAAAAGTCGTTGTTTTGGGGGGTTTTAGGCGCACAAAAAGTATTTTCGTGGCTTTATAATATTAAAGTTGAACCACTGTACTCACATGAACTTCTTTAAATATGTTTTAGTGTCTTTCTGGACATCTGAAAGTGTTCATTATCTCACTGAACCATCGGATTTCATCAAAAATGTCTTAATTTGTGTTCTGAAGATGAACGAAGATCTTACGGGTGTAGAACGACATGAGGGAGAGGAATTAATGACTGAATTTCCATTTTTGGGTGAACAAACGCTTTAATAACTCTCCACTGCTGCTTATGAATACATATATAGCCTGTAAGCTCTCCTTCTTGTGAATGGTTATTCCGTGCATGTTATTATGATGGGAAATAAATGTTTGTCATCGAAATGCAATCATATTATTTCACAAATGCCTCTTACTTTCCAAGCATCTGGCACAAGAATTTATATCATCTAATTTAAACGGATGGATAAAATCAATTCCTGCCATTCATAATATCCCATTTTACTCAGAAATCCTTCTTATCAATCACAGTAATGCATAAAAAAAGCCTTTTTTTAAATTCACGCATTTCATTTAATGGCGTCTGTCCAACTGAATTTAATAATCCTTAAATACTTTAAATGAATAACTGAATAATCCTTAAATTTTTCTACATAAGGATTATTCAATTAAATTTTATGGAATTTTACTATTAATTGAAATGCGTAAATCTTGAAAAAAGGCTTTTTTTTTAGTGTTGGTTGCAAGCAGACTCATGTTAAATAGCAATAAAATAGTATTATATCTAAATAGATCTGTCCTTTTGTCTAAATTTCTATCTTGCTTTTTGTTTAATGCTGCATAAAGTCATGTGATGCTGTGGCTTTCATGAAAATGATTAAATATGACGCATTGCAAGAAGACTAAGACACTGATCCTTTCTCACATTATAGTGCCAAAGTAAGTAAAATTTACCTAAATTCTTTCAGTATTTTAGTATTATATTTTAGTATTTGCATATAATTTTTGATTAAATATAAATGTATAACATCTTTTTTGAAGCCAGCATTAGGAATGAAATGATAGAGTGACTCTAACTTAAACTCGTCCGGTTTACAAAATAACATTTTTATTTGCGAATCTAATGCAATGGCACTAAATCAATTATATAATATGATAACTGAAAAAAACTGATGGCTATTTTCTGCACACAAACGCCAGGCATCGCAAAACAAGCTACCAAACTTGACAACAACATCAACAAATGCAACAGTGAAAAAAAGCAACCTTATAAATTATTCATGTTCTGGTGCGTTATTGGAACATCTGTATCGTGAGGATAAATAAATAGCAAAGTACTTTGGAATCAACAATTAAACTCACTGAATATAACAAACAAGGTAGGTAAATGATAAGTTCGAGCTAAATGTTGAATATTTTCTTATTGGTTGTAGAAAATAAAACTTCTCTGCTGCAAATACTGCATTAAATCATTATCTTGGAGGGCTTGGATGACCTCTAACCTTTTGAAGATGTCAGGACGTGCTGTGTTTTTAATTCATGGCAATCGGCAGACAGAAAGGATTAGATTCCCTACTTATTTTGCAGATATGTTTTAATCTGGAGTGTGTTTTGGGAAGATTTGCATGGACAACCAGCTCAATTAAATCAGGTTTGACATTAAGTAGATCAAGTCTCAGTCAATGTTTGTCTTCTGGAGTCTGCGCTCTGAACACACTGCCTCTCTGATCTAAACATGGTTTTCTGTTTTCCTGTGCTCAAATCATCTCAGTGAGATGAGATGAATTAATAAATAAACGCAGCTATTCACAACTATACAGTATTCCTAAAGCCAGCACAGCCTGTGTTCATGCATGCAAAACAAGTCAATGGCATTTCTACCATTTATATCCAGGAATCAATTATTCAATCACTGCTAAATTTGTCCAGCTCTGCTAAATGTGAACGATTAGGCATTCATAGAAAGAATGCCATTGAAAATTTTTGGACGCCACTGGTGTAAGGGTTTCATGTTCTGTGTATCTGTTTCCCCAGTCCTGTCTGCAGTCACGTGTTCCTTGTTTTGAGTTTTAGTCCTGTCATATGTCACATGGTCTTTGCTTAGAGTTTCAGTTCATCATTGTTTCTTCATTAGTTAATTCCTGTCAGCTGTCTGTCATTATTAGTTATCCACATCACCTGTGTTCCCGTCATTAGTCTCTGTTTATATTCCCTGTGTTTCCCTCACTCCTCGTCCGTTCTCGTTTATGTGTAGACGTTCGTGTGTTGACGTGTTTCCAGTGTTCCTGCGTTCATGTAATTCTGAGTTTTCTATGTGTCCGTGTTTTCTTTGTTCCCGTATTCCTGGTTGTGCTCATTAAAAGAGTTATTATGTCATCCCTCATCTTCGTGCGTTCTATGTAAACACGTTCCGTAACAACTGGCAGATATTTGTTCTTGACTGACTTAAATTTTTCATTAAACAACTTAATATCTTCAATCATTTTGCTTCTCCAATGAATGTCTCTTGATTTAAGAATGTTCAGGTATTTGTACTTGAAAACAAAAATACTGAGGAAGAACATTTTTGCTGTGCAAATTACTGTAATCACATTTCGATAATGCTATAAAATTACGCTTATCTCTTGATTCTTCAATATCCTGTAATTGACCCGTCACAAACAGTTTGATTGACAGGCGATCTGACCAATCAGAACCTTGAATCTGCCATTTTATTCGACAAAGCGGTCATGGGAGTTAGTAGATTAACGTTGGTGAACTTGAATCACGTCTTTCCGCGCTTGAAACAACATTCCTTCTGATGTTCATTCATGTTTATTTGATGCTATAAATGAACTAGTATGAAGAGATGATCGAGGAGCTACAGCGATCTGTCACCACACATTAAAGACACACTAGATGCTATTTATTGTTTAAACTTCTTTAAAAATATATGATATATTAAAAATGAAACTGTTTCATACGTTGTCAGTGTCCTCTTTGCTCCGTGATGTATTTTTCACAACGTGCGAACATGATGTGTGGCGTGAGAGCGCGTGACTTGTCTGACATAGCAACAGTAACTAAAGGGGGCGGGTCTTTGCGAAGGCTCAAATATAGAGCAGTGATGAGTTCGCAGGTGATGGAGTGCAGGTTCACTGAGCTTGTATTCTTCAGTGATACAGACACACTTTGACACTGCTGGAATGTGAGTCAACTGTTCAATTGTCATTCAACACATGCATTCTCTTCTCCTTCCCATTTATCTGCTTATTTCTATTGAGTTTGAAAAGTACAGTATTGCGGATGTGTAATTCATTCATGACCGGCCACTGACCCGACACCCTCCTAAAGCTGTTGAGGGCTGACTTCAGTAATCTGCTTCCCTTCATATTCCTCACAGCTTCTTTTGACCTGAATAAAAGCAGTTAATGTGTGACCAAACATCACTTCTGCTTGAGTCCATAGACATCCACTTAAAAGCATAAGAAACGTGTGCTTTCATGATATAAATTGCCCTTACCACAGGGAAACTGTACCAACACAATCTCATAATCTTGTCAAACGCTTGTTCGGTTGATTGGGAAGTTTGGGAAAACGATGCAAAAATATCAGAGAATTCCGCAAGATTTCTGTGAAATCAAGACATAAATTCCTGCTTCTCAAGTTAAGCATATTTAGATAATTGTGTTGGAAAACGAAACAAAAATACTGATTGAATATGATATTTTTGCAGTGTTTTGACACCGTATCATTGTTACTTTTGTACAAGCAAAAATGACCTCCAGTCCACACACTTCCTTTCCGAATTACACACTTTCTTACATCACTTAATGGATTCGGTGCTCTTCCTTTCAGTGTCTCGTGGGGCAGGAAATGCCTTTTTACTACCATTTAAAAGCACAAGCGCAAACGTGGCCCGCTTTCACACGCAGTATATATTCCTTAAGGGAAATGGCAATACACGGATGATTGCAGAGGAAGTTCGATTCACTACAACATAAAATTCTGTTACCTTCATCTGAATTAATGACATCCTTGGGCAATCATGTGTGAATCAGGCCAACATTTCTTTCTAATTAAAGATTCATAAACATATGCAACTGAACTGGGCCATGGCGATTGTTGTACGATCAACGTATAAGCTTACGATGCTTTTGGAAAACGCAGCCCTGAATGATGCTGTCAGCATTAAACACTCCTTCCAACTGTAAAAAAACAAACAAACTGGCTGCAGTGCCAGTTAGGATGACGTCATGCCCACCTGACCACTAAGGGGGCGTGTTCAAAGCAACCATCATGCTTTTTTCTCAAAACAAACAAAAATTTGTATTAAGTACAAGTATAAAGTAAATGAATGCTTCTTCTACATTTAAGTTTTATGTCAATTAAATCGAGGCTATAATCCTAATTTAGTTACAATTTAAAATATACATTCTTCAACAGTTCACAAACATTTCTCAAATTCCCTTTAATTTAACTAGATTTTTTCAGTTTGCCCTCTTGCTCTTCTCCTCTTCTCTCTGTGTTTCTCTCAGCCCCGTCACGCTGTTTTACATGCTTTCTGTTGATTTTCCATCTGTTGAAATGGACCCTGAGTTGTCTGGAAGCAAAGACAGCAATTATCCAGAGCCGAGCTGCCCGCCGCTGCATCATCTTTCTGACTAATTAGGGAGGCGAAAGCTCACGCCCTCCTGACAGCATCCGACGGCATCAAATAAAAGATCACCTAACGGTCACATTACCAAAGCTAATTTACAGGCCTTACTAATGCCGATCGTCTTCATTTTCCTTTGATGTTGCACAAGCTTGTCATTATTATTGCTTATGTTAACAAACCCTTCCATCCCTTCAGTTGCCAAATTTAAATGCAGAAATAGTTTTATATATTGGATTCATGGGATTTTTTCACTGCTGATCCATCCATCCACCCGTTCACCCATTATACATCCATCCATCCATCCATCCATCCGCTCATTGACCCATTATCCATCCATCCATCCATCCATCCATCCATCCGCTCATTCACCCATTATCCATCCATCCATCCATCCATCCATCCATCTGCTCATTCACCCATTATCCATCTATCCATCCACCCATTATCCATCCATCCATCCGTCCACCCATTATCTATCCATCCATCCACCCATTATACATCCATCCATCCATTCATTCACCCATTATCCATTCATCCATCCATCCATCCACCCATTATACATCCATCCATCCATCCATTCATTCGCCATATTATCCATTCATCCACCCATTATACATCCATCCATCCACTTATTCACCAATTATCCATCCATACACCCATTATACATCCATACATCCATCGACTCATCCACCCATTATACATCCCCCATTACACATCCATCCATCCACCCATCCATTTATCCACTCATCATCCATCCATCCATCCATCCATTCTTCCACCCATCCATCCATCCATTTTACCACCCATCCATCCATCCACTCATCCACCCATTATACATTCACCCATCCATCCATTCATACACCCATCCATTCATCCATCCACCCATTATCCTTCCATTCATCCACTCATCCACCCATTATACTCCCATCCATCCATCCACCCACCCACCCATCCATCCATTCTTCCACCCACAGACAGACAGACAGATGGATAAAAAAATAGATAGATAGATAGATAGATAGATAGATAGATAGATAGATAGATAGATAGATAGATAGATAGATAGATAGATAGATAGATAGATAGATAGATAGATAGATAGACTCTGTCATGATGGAGGTGTGGAGCTTGTTGTCACTTGTATGTCAGAGCATCTCTGGCTGTTTCACGGTTCACATCACCCTTCATCTAAAGCTCTCTCTCTCTGGACTAAGTGTGACAGATTACACAATTTTTTTCACATTTGTAACCCCACTTGAGAAAAACACTTTACGTAAGGCCGCAGATGGGCCACCCCAGGCCTGAAATCCTCCTCTGCCGAGGCAAGAAATCATATCAGTGTCAGCTCTCTCTTTCCCCCGTCCTCTTCACACACTTCTTTCTCTCCCTTCGGCTCACCGTCAGTCCTGCTGCTTTATTCTCGCCGCCTTGAGCGTTGTCTCTTTTTCTTTTTTTGCTCTTCATCACCATGAGACCGTTTTCTGCCTTCATTTATGTCTCCTACTTCTCAGCATGATGTGCTTGCTGGTTACATTTCGTCTCAGTTTCAGATGGTGTGTACACTCAATGAGCGTCTCATGAATATTGCATACAAAACTAGAAAAACCCAATCACATGGACGCTTTCCTCAGACTGTGATGATGCATTTCCACAGTTTTTATCATCATAAATCTAGCAAAGTTTTTTTATATTTAAATTTTTTAAAAATTTAATGGATGGACGGATAGATAGATAGATAGATAGATAGATAGATAGATAGATAGATAGATAGATAGATAGATAGATAGATAGATAGATAGATAGAAAGATGGACAGATAGATAGATAGATAGATAGATAGATAGATAGATAGATAGATAGATAGATAGATAGATAGATAGATAGATAGATAGATAGATAGATAGATAGATAGATGGACAGATAGATAGATAGATAGATAGATAGATAGATAGATAGATAGATAGATAGATAGATAGATAGATAGATAGATAGATAGATAGACATATTTTATTCAGTTTCTGTCTCTTTCTTCTCTTTTACGGTGCGATATGTGTGTCTTCTCATTGTCTTGTGTCTGTTTGTCTGTTTATAGGTTGGATATGTTGTGCTGCTCCAGAAGCCCCTGCTGACACAAAGTCACAGTGGTCTCGTCACATGATCATTTCCTCACCGTCTCAGGCTTTGGCTCTTCAGCTCATCAGCATCTGTGTTGAGCCCTGACCGTCAGAACTCTCAGTTCAGCAGATGGTGGGATTCCCGGCGCCTGACTATTCACTACAGCGCTGTCAAAGAGACATCCAACAGTCATTGAACTGAACTGAGCTTCAGCTGCATTGTGAAGAATTTGCATTTGTCTCGCATTTGATGAAGCATCATTGATCCTGTTACTTTTTGTGTTGTTGTGTGTTGTCATCCTCTAATTGCTTATTAGTTGCATCACAGCTTTAATGAACAAAAGTGAACTGATTAACCATTGTCACTTTGGTAAAACAAGAGCACCAACTCCTGACAAATAACAGCCTCTGATCAAGTGCAAATAGAAGCACAGCAGGGTAAACTCCAGATGCTGTGGATGTGACATGACAAACTGCATCTGCATGTATGTGATGTGACTCGTTTGCGCATGTTTTACAGTCTTTTCCCTCATGAAACACTGAAGCAGCAGGAGTTTAATGCTCTCCAGAGGAGTTCGTAGCACTTTAGCAATTGAAGCTGTGTGTCATTTTTATTGATATCAAATTACATGCAATAAACTTTAAGGCTTGACATGCCACTAGCCTGATGTCCCATGAGGCTTTTGGGTGAATGAAAGAGAAAAACAGAGAGAAAGGACTCGGCTGTCGGCTAAATAAAGCATGCAAGTTGCAACCAATTGGCTTAAGTAACCCAGGTCGCAACATAAAAACGCCAGTTTGTTTGCACGATGGCAAAAGTAAATCATGTTAGTGTCATGATCATTACGGCACCTGAATTAAAATATGAGCTTCCCTCCTGCAGCTCGACTAGTCTTTCATGTGAGAAACGCCTGCTTCAATCACAAGAACTCTTCAGACGGGCAGGTGTGATTTAGAGACACAGAGAAAGTTTCTCCCCCTCTTTGCTGTTTCTTCCTCTACTTTTCTTTTCTGAGACCTTCTCAGACCCTCAAGAAGGTCTGGTACCCAAGACATACAGCCTCTCATAATAAAAACAAAAAACAAAACAAAAGACAGTAACAAAAGAAAAACAACAACAGGAGATCTGTTTAATATTTCAATTGTTTCTCCTAGATGGATGAATTCACATTAATTGTATAGCTATACACTTTCATTGTATGTCAACTATTGACTAAGTATCTATCTATCTATCTATCTATCTATCTATCTATCTATCTATCTATCTATCTATCTATCTATCTATCTATCTATCTATCTATCTATCTATCTATCTATCTATCTATCTATCTATCTATCTATCTATTGTTTTATCCATCTGTCTGTCTGTCTGTGGGTGGAAGAATGGATGGATGGGTGTATAATGGGTGGATGAGTGGATGGATGAAAGGATAATGCGTGGATGGATGAATGGATGGGTCTATGAATGGATGGATGGGTGAATGTATAATGGGCAGATGAGTGGATGGATGGATGAATGGGTGGAAGAATGGATGGCCGGATGGATGTATAAAGGGTGGATGAATGGATGCTGGATGGATGGATGTATAATGGGTGGATGGGTGGGTGGATGGATGGATGGGTGGATGAATGGATGGGTGGATGGATGGATGTATAATTGGTGGGCAGGTGGATGGGTGGGTGGATGTATAATGGGTGGATGAGTGGATGGATGGATAATCAGTGAATAAATGGATGGATGGATGGATGTAAAATGGGTGGATGGATGGATGGGTGGATAATGGGTGAATGGATGGATGGATGTATAATGGGTGGATAGATGGATGGATAATGGGTGAATGGATGGACGGATGTATAATGGGTGTATGGATGGATGCACAATGGGTGAATGAGTGGATGGATGGATGGATGGATGGATGGATGGATGGATGGATTGAATGGATTGATCATTTTTAAGAAGAAGAAGAAGTCTCTTTTGTTCACCAATGCTGCATTTATTTGATCAAAAAATACAGTAAAGATTATTATTAAACTGCATTAATATTATTAAAATTTAAAATAGCTGTTTCAAGGATCAATAGCTGTCACATGATCCTTCAGAAATCATTCATAGGCTGATTTTCTGCTCAAGAAACGTTCCTGATCATTATCAAAGTTGAAAACAGTTGTGTTGCTTAGAGTTAGAATTATAAATGTATTTAATGTCACTTTTGTCAACTTTTTGCAACCTTGATGAATAAGAATATTAATTTCTTCCAAAAAGTAACAGTTTGAAAACAGTCTTGCTGATCAAGTTATTCTAAGATTTGGCATTTTCTCAGCTTCTTGCATTTTTTCAGTATTTTTTGTCTTTATAATAGCATAAGCATCTCTCTTTCACATTGTTATCATCTGAATCCTGTGACTCCCCTCACATCTGTTCTTAGTCACACGGGACTCAACGGCTCTGGTCGCAATGCAAATCATGTAGATATGGAAAGTTTTAGGCAGATATGATCAAGTATTCTTTTGAAACTTGAGAGAGGCCGAGACCTTTCAGACAACATATAGAATAGATAATGAAGCCTGAAGAGGAGAGAGAAGGAAAGTTCATCAAGACAAACTTTGACAAAGGCTTGTGTGAGAGCAGAAAAAGGCCTTGAAGTCTGAAGGTTATTTGGGTCTTAAGTACAGTAGTTTGAGCACATGGAGCGTTTAAAGAAACGTTTGAAGGTCATAGGGCTGGTTAGACTGAGAACAATTAAAGATCTCAATATGATATATGAGAAATCTCAATTATTTGGCATCGAATGATCTGAGCTGCTATTCACATTAATTGTATAGCTCTTACTGTAAGACACCATTGACAAAAATCAAGACAAAATCAGGCTTGAATGAACTGAGAACTGAATTATTATTAAGACAAAGTGAGCTACAACTGATCAAAAGTGACAGTAATGACATTTATTATGTTACAAATTTCTCATAAATGCTGTTTTACAAAACTTTCTATCCATCAAAGAATCCTGAAAAATAAAATGTATGTTTCCACAGAAATACAAAAATGTTTAATCATTGATAATAATTAGAAATGTTTCTTGAGCAGCAAATCATCATATCAGAATGATTTCTGAAGGATCATGTGACACTGAAGACTGGAGGAATGATGCTGAAAATTCAGCTTTGATCACAGGAATAATAACATTTTAAAATATATTCACATTGAAAACAGCTATTTTAAATTTTAATAATATTAATACAGTTTCAAAATAATTTTTACTGTATTTTTTGATCAAATAAATGCAGCATTGGGAAGCAGACGAGACTTCTTTCAAAAATATTAAAACATCTGTGTGTGGAAGGAACTTAACCAGCATCAGTTTAAAAATGGATTTATTGGCATTTTTACCTTTTACTATGACAGATATATAATAGTATTTACATAGCCAAAAATAAGATATATTAAAGATATGCATCTACCGATGCATGTGATACGATTCACCCCTACTTCGATGCAGTTCGATCTGATTTTGATACGATTCAACACAATACGATTCAGTGGAAGAAAATATGATGCTATGTAATTCAATATGTAGGGCTCTATTAAATACTTTTTTCTCAAATTCCGTTTTATTTTTTCACCAATTCTGCAAGCTGGGACTTGAACTTGCACCAAAGCACAATGGTGCTGTATTTCAGCGTGCTGCCCACTAGGCTATTGCATTGATGCAGCCTTTATGCAGTCTTATAAATATTAGAGCCTTTTTCAGTGAGAACTACCCACAGGGGGAACAGAATCCGACGGCAAATGGTCCAGCTGTCGTAATCCGTTCCCCCACCCACATGATGAGAAATGTGGATGCAGTGACTTAAAGGATGTTGATCCTGTCTGTGTTTGGACAGAGCTTAGCCAGCATTTTGTTTTATTTTTTTTGCCATTTTTGCGTTTTTTTATGATAAGACAGTATGTAGACAGTACATAAGAGTGAAAGAGGTCCTGCTATCAAAATCTGTTCCTCCACCCCCATGATAAGAGATGTGGATGCAGTGACTTAAAAGATGTTGATTCCATTCTGTGTGTGGGTGGAGCTTAAGAAGAATCAGTTTAAAAATGTATTTATTTGTTTTCCTTTTTGCCTTTTTATGATAGGACAGTATGTAGACGGGAAGAAAAGTGGAAGAGAGAGGGGGACAGGATCAGGAAAAGTCCACAAGCCAGGACTTGAACTTGCGTTGCTATATGCAACATGCTACCCACTAGGCTATTGGATTGACAGTGCAGCCGGATAAATATTAGAGCCTTGTTCTGTGAGAACCACGAGGAACAGAATCCAAGGCAGGTCCAGCTGTCGGAACCAACCCCATGATGAGAGATTTGGATTTAGTAACTTAAAAAATGCTGATTCTATTCCGTGTGTGGGTGGAGCTTAACCAGCATCAGCTTGATAAATATTACCCCAACTCCGTTTCCCCCAACTCCATGATGAGAGACGTTGATGTAGTGGCTTAAAAGATACTGATTCTATTCTATGTGTGGATGGAGTACCAGCATCAAATAGTTTTTGACATTTTTGCCTTTTATTATGAAGAAAAGTGGGAGAAATAGAGGGGGAGGGAAAAGTCCACAAACTGGGATTGTGCAAAGCACAGAAATGCTATCTGATAGTGTGCTGCCCACAAAGCTATTGGAACCAACTAACCAGTGTCAGTTTGATATTTATTAGAACCTCACCGTGTTTTTACCTTTTACTATGGTAGAAAGAGAGGGGGATGGGACATTATATGTTAGCATGCTACCCACTAGACTACTGGTTTGATAAATGTTAGAACCTCATTGTGTGCACACCATGGGGGGAACAGAATCTGATGGCAAAAATTCCAGCTGTCGGAATCTGTTCCCCCAGCACCATCACAAAAGATGTTGATGTAGTGGATTAAAAGATGCGGATTCTATTCCGCATGTGAACCGGAATCAGTTTAAAAATGTATTTATTTTTTATTCAAATTTCTGCCTTTTATTATGATAGGAAAGGAAGCAAAGTGGGAGAGAGAGGGGGGATGGTATCAGGAAAAGTCCACAAGCCAGGACTTGGGTCGCCCAAAGTACAATGTTGCTATATGTCAGCATGCTGCTCACTAGGCTATTGGAATGATAGATCAACTTGATAAATCAGAACCTCATTGTGTAAAAACCATGAGGGAAACATAATCCGACAGCAAACAGTCCAGCTGTTGGAATCCGTCTTTTGACTAGTAAACAAGTAACCAGAAGCTGCTGTAATTTTGTATGTAATTTCATATGGCTTTACAACACTTAAATGAGAGAAGCTTTCCAATTTAAACTTTCTAAGTCTGGTAATTCAAGCATGATGTGAATGCAGCAAAAATCTCCTGAGTTTTTAAAGAGAAAAATCTGAGCAATCAAAGTGCAAATGTTTTTGTAAACCAGACATCTCCAAACTCAGTCCTGGAGTGCCGCTGTCTTGCAAAGTGTTTACAGAATAACATTAAAGTGGAAAAATATTGTAATTTTAACTTCACGCTCATAGTTTTTATTAGAATGCATCACGTCGACGGGTCAAATACTGTCTAGCTGCAGAAATTAAAATATTTCAACGCAACTGAAGCTCAAATCGGATCCGAAATCTCTGCATATGCATGTGATCAGATCTCCCATACTACTGTCCATTGGAAATGAATGACTTCTGGTCTGTAGCTTTTCGTTTGTCGGAAATAGAAATGTGGCTTCAGAGAGACTGAAGCAACCGATGAGTCACTTGAGAATCACTGGAAAATGTGGTGATGTGCAATGTATATTATGAGAAAATGCTGCTTGTGACCCTTAATGCATATAAACCTGTTATAGGAGACCTCCAAAACAAACTTAAGAACCTTTAAAATACCATAATTGGGGCACTTTAAGTTCTTCTTATCATAAAAAAAACCCGATTGAAAACAGTCTGTTTTGCGTCTCTTCATTAACTTCTCAGTTTGCTCACAGTTGATAACAGACCAGCGTGAATGTGTTTGATTACTCTCTTTTATTCTGGCTTTATCTCGCTCTCTTTGTTCACAGTGTGGTTGCAGGCGCCGTGACTCTTTTCCCCTCATCTTCTTGCTTTTTCTCCAGGGTGGCAGCAGTCAAATAGTGTTGCTTACAAAATTATTCATATTTTAAACAAATGCCTCGACGATGTTAGTTCTTCATACAGTCACAACAACAGCCGATACCACTGAAACTGCAGCTGCATGCAAATCAACACATGTACTCTATTTATTCAGCAATAAATCTGGTTACTACAGACAAAGGCTGTGACATTAAGAAACTATAGAATATAGGAGTGGGATACTGTACATATTCGCATGTGTTGCTGTTCTTTATGTAGCTTTTTGCGTATGTGCATTTATCTGAATATTTGTATGGCATTTATCTAATTTAATGAGTATGTGAAAACACAATTACAATGGAAGTCAAGGCATGCTGGTCGATTTACAAGCAAAGAATTTCAGTTCATGTTTATGTTAAAGTGACTTATTCAATCTAAAAGCATGTTTATTTGTTGCCTTTTTCATATGGGACTGTATATGTGGATGAACTTTAGATATTTACTGCTATTCTTGCATGTGGAAAAATGCTGGAAAATTGTGACATAAACAAGGTTCGTGAGGGATATTATCACTAATCTCAAGTGAACACATGCATGTTATTTTTAGCATCTAGTGTCTTGTGTGCAGTGCATAAAGGGTTGAAAGATCATGCAATACCTGAATGTGTTTGTTGTAATCATACTGACTCATGAAGGATGTATGAACATCTCGATCCCTCCCTGCCAGCGCCAACATCTGATGGGCTACAGAAACCCAAGATGTTTGGCCCAGTCTGAAAGTGTTGTTCAAGGGACACACAGATTCCTGTAAGTCGGCTGAAACTCACTGAAATCTACTAATGTAAGGAATACATGCACAAGTGTGAGTTTAAGAGCCACTGCACTTTCTTCTGCTGGGCCACAGGCTCCTGTTGAGCTGCTTTTGGAAGAGGGATTTGAGCTGGTCGATACCACCATCTTGTTTCTTCATCTGAGATTGTGCTGGTAATTCATTGAGAAAGTCTCAGATTCACCTTGACACGCAGTCATCCATTAATCATCAGAGACGACACTGTCACCATGTGTCTCAAAGACAGAGATGAGAGAATCTTCTCCTCCTCTTTTTTTCCTGACCCGCTTAGTAAAGCATCACGGGAGAATCCCATTATTGTGCTGCTCAAATGAATCACTGATTCAGATTTAAAGAGACAGTGTTGTTTTACATAAGGTCCTAATTATGGCCTCATTACCAGTTGCTTGCTAAAGTTCTCAAGTTTTTAGAGCCAACATGAAATATTGAAATATTTTTGTGCGTGTGTGGAATATTGAAGTGTTTATTCTAAATGATTTATTGATGCACATCATTGTTTTAAATTCATGTCTCTGAATCAGAATAATTTCCTCATACTCTTGCAACGACATCTCTTCTCTTCTCTGATGACGAAGGCGGGGCAACCTGTCACTCACATGAGATCCACCTATAGCAAACCACAACAGTTCAATTTGATCTTGATCGAAAACAGTTTCTTCTTAGGATTCTAATTAGTTCTGTGCTTTATGAAAGTTTAAATAGCATTTCAGTATGTTGGCTTGAGAAAGAGAAAATGTTGCCTTCTTCTTCTTCTAAGACTAATATCTTTGACTCTGACTCTCAGGGCTTTCAAGCAATAACCACAAAACTCAGACCTTCAGACTGTTCTTACTTATGTTGATATATCCTTTCTAACTGATCGGTCTTCCAAACAATCCCAAATTACCATACACTTTGATTGAGGTGGTCAAAATATCTATATAATAATTATTATAGAGTATTTAAGCTTCTATCACTTGCAAAGCTTAACAACTAGCTTAGGACAACAATCTAAAACATGCTAGCCGTGTGTTAAAACATGCTAGCAACATTCTAATGCATGCTAGCAATATGTTAAAACATGCTAGCAATGTGCTAATTCATGTTAGTAAAATGCATGTTAGCAATCTGTTGATTTATAATAGAAACATGTTAGCAATGTGATAAATCATGCAAGCAACATGCTAAAGCATGCTAGTAATTTCAGACTTTCTCTCCAATTTTGCTTCCTGTCAGCATATTTCATATCGTAATAAAATCCAAAAAGTCAAAATATGAACATTTAAACTGATGCTGGTTAAACTCCATCCACACACAGGATAGAATCAGTATCTTTTAAGTCACTGCATCAACAACTCTCATCATACTTGGGGGGGACGGATTTCGACAGCTGTATTTTTGCCGTCGGATTCCGTCCCCCCCCATGTTCTGTGCAAAATGAAGTTCTAATATTTATCAAACTGGTTGAACATTCCACTTACTGATAACCTTGTGGATAGTGTGCCAACATATGGTGCTTTTGCACACCAAGAAATCTGATTTCGAATCCATGCTTGTGGATTTTTGGTATCCCATCAGACTTTTCTCTCCAATTTTGCTTCCTGTCAACATATTTCATATCGTAATAAATGGCAAAAAGGAAAAATATGAACATTTAAACTGATGCTGGTTAAACTCCATCCACACACAGGATAGAATCAGTATCTTTTAAGTCACTGCATCAACAACTCTCATCATACAGAGGGGCGGGGGGGGGGGGGGGGCAGATTTCGACAGCTGTATTTTTGCCATCGGATTCCGTCCGTCCCCCCATGTTCTGTGCAAAATGAAGTTCTAATATTTATCAAACTGCGACGGAGCTGAGATGAGAGATTTAGCATGTGGTTATTCTTGTTAGAAACATTCTAGCATTCTAAATCATACTAGCAATATGTTAAAACATGCTAGCAATTTGTTCATTAATTCTAACAACATACTAAAACATGGTAGGCTATGTGTTAATTGAAGTTAGAAACATGCTAGCAATGTGTTAAATCGTAGCCATTGTTCATTCATACAAGAAACATGCCAGTAATATGGCAAAACATTCTAGCAATGTGTTAAGTCATTCTAACAGTGTGTTTAATAATGCTAGCAACATGCTAAATCATGCTAGTTATGAATTAATTCATGCTAGGAACAAGTTAGCAACATAGCTAGCAAAGTGTTAAACCATGTTAGAAGCATGTTAGCTAGTCTGTTTTCTGATAGATTGTATTGCCTTCAAAACATTTCAAACTTCTTCACACTTCAAAATCAGTTTGTCTTGACTTTTTTTTTTTTTTTATCTAGCTTTAAGTTAAATTTATCAAGCCTTAAATGTTGCCGCCATATTTGATTTTGTTGATTTTTTATGATTTTTTTAACCTTAAAATTCACTTTTTTTTTTTTTTTTTACAGTGCAGCATGTCATCATCAACTCCTGCCGTCCCGTCTCTTCTTCTGTGGACGGTTCATTGGTTCTCAGTCTGATTTGGTGTGTCAGTTTATCGCTGGAGGTGCGACTGATCAAAGGAAACGCAGATGAGAGATGACAGAGAACATTAAGGCAGCTTTTGTCACACTCTACTACATGCCTCCCATTTTTGGAGAATATGTATTTGGGTGGCAGACCTCTCAAGTGACTCTTAGCACTGCTTTTAAAGAAGGGACGGACTGGCCTTCTGGAGCAGGAGGAGTTTTCCACAAGGCACAGTTTTCCGGCCGCTGTACATTGTGGGCCCATTGCTATAAGAATAGGCCTATATATAAAAAATGAATAATAGTAAATGTATGAATGTAGTCTATTCTTCCAGAGGCCTACTTGAGTAAATCTAAGGCTCAGTGCAGCAGGCACTCGTCAATGCCGAAATGTTTGAGAGAGCCAATCAAATAGAAGGAGGCGTGGCTTAATGTTCAGTAAGACATGCTCTATGACTGCAAGCTCTGGGCCAGACATACGGGGAAGCTTGAAGAGACTTGCTCCACAAGCAGGGCTGGGTAGGTTACTTTAAAAATGTAATTCACGACAGATTACAAAATACATGCTTTAAAAAGTAATTTGTAATGTATTTTGTTACATTACTCAAGTTTAGTAACTTAATCTAAATACTTTAGAATACTTTGGAATACTAATATATATGTATCACACACAAAAAAGGTAATTGTGAGTTTTTATATCACAATTCTGACTTTTTTCTCAGAATTGCATGATATAAACTTGCAATTTTGAGAAAAGTCAAAATTATGAGATATAAACTGACAATATTGAGAAAAGTCCAAATTATGAGATATAAACTCGCAATATTGAGAAAAGTCAAAATTATGAGATATAAACTCACAATATTGAGAAAAGTCAGAATTATGAGATATAAACTCGCAATATTGAGAAAAGTCAAAATTATGAGATATAAACTCACAATATTGAGAAAAGTCAGAATTATGAGATATAAACTCGCAATATTGAGAAAAGTCAAAATTATGAGATATAAACTGACAATTTTGAGAAAAGTCAAAATTATGAGATATAAACTCACAATATTGAGAAAAGTCAGAATTATGAGATATAAACTCACAATATTGAGAAAAGTCAGAATTATGAGATATAAACTCACAATATTGGGAAAAGTCAAAATTATGAGATATAAACTGACAATATTGAGAAAAGTCAAAATTATGAGATATAAACTCGCAATTGCAAGAAAAAATGCAATTACTTTTTCACAATTACAAGGCATTCAAACAACTGTCGCAAAACATGAAAACAGTCACGAAACATCCAGTAATGTTTACATTATTGTTTAAATGACATTAAAACTCAAAGTAATCACTTTGGTAATCTAAAATACTTTTCAGATGTAACTGTAATTTGATTACCACCCATTTAAAATGTAACTAATGAAATACAGTAACTCAAATTTTGAGTTACTAAGTTACTCCACAACCCTGTCCACAAGCCAGCAGTGATCAACCTGAAGCTTTCATCTGCACACCCAATACATCTAAGCGGAGTTGAGCCTGGTCGGGACCTGGATGGGAGACCTCCTGGGAAGGCTAGGTTGCTGCTAGAAGAGGTTTTAGTTAGCAGGCTCTGCTCATCCTGCGCTCTCAGTGGGTTAATAAAAAACCCAGAGTCTTTCTCAGAAAGACTAGTGGTGTAACACAGGTGTAAAATAGTACCTACTTATCAATCTTCGCAGGTACTTAGTTAGTTTCACTTCACAAGGCAATATTTATTTCTTGCGTGGAACTACTTGAATGCTTCTTCAAGTGAATCCAACAGTCTATTTGCAAAGAAATGTTCTAATAAAAAATGCTTTAAGGTCAAATACACAGCACACACTCATATTCTAAAGATATTGTCATGTATAATTGAATCTTTTCTCTTATGAAACTATAATTGCTTATTGCATTTGTAATATGCAAAGTGTTACCAATTCATTATTATAGTTACAAAGAAGAGTGCTTCATATTTTTTGTGCTTTATATATATAGTCCTCAGTCCTCATTCAAAACATATATTTAAAAACTATATATTGTCTCCTCAAATCGTTTCTTTAAACTTGATCACTGAAAACACTAAAGCCAGTTGTTGTTTAATCTAGTTAACTACGTTTTCGAAAGGGCTTGACTACAGTTTAAATCTTGCATCTGCAGCATCACATGATCGTCCTCATTACTGTTCCTCTCAGGGAATCTCTTTTTCTCTCTCAGTCTTTGTGAGTCTCAGACTAAAGCAGATGCTCCATCCCTCCAGCAGAGTTTGTTTTAAGGCGTTTCCAGACTTTCTTTCTCTTCTCTTTTCTCCAGTGACCCTCATATCTCACTTCCTCTGCCCTCTCGCCACATGAGCTGAGGGAGAACAACTAGTTTTATACAGAGTCCCAGAGGAGAGATTTAAAGTCTGTCTTTCACAGATTCTGTGTGTGTTTCTCTCTTTCTCTCTCAGGTAAAGCTTGAGTTTGAGTGTTGCTGCTGGAGTAAAAACAGCTTGAGGGTTGAAGTGGGGGATCATATGCCTGCAAGAGCCCAAACACACAGTACTTTGACTCTCATACCAGTGGCATACTGCGGGAATTATATGAGTAGTGTGTGTAGGCGGGGCATCATAAAACTTGCTTTATGAATATTAATGATGTGACTTGACATTCATCCGGTGGTCCTGATTTGCTGTAAGGCAGATGTAGATAAACAGGCACCAACTACTTTCTGTGAATCTACAGCATGTGGTCCTGCGGTGCAGTTATAAACAGAAATGTGCTCAAAAATGACTGTATCATTAGATCCAGCAATCAGCACAGGAATCTCAACAATGGTGACAATTAACAAAAACTTCATGCCGCAATGCATGCTGGGTGCCGGCATAGTATAAAACTTTTACAAAAATTGCTTTTTATTTTTGTTGGTTTGAGAGTTGCTCTGAACATTTTGTTGAACGTCACCATTGTGGAGGTTTGTATGATGAGTGTTGATGAGTCTCAATGCCGTTAAAACTTCCTATACAAAAGTTGTCATGGTATCAATTATGTTCTTCTTGTAACACTGATGCATTACGGTGATCTTCAGTTCCGTTCGAAACATTCCGAAAACATTGATTAAATGTCAAAGATCATAAACATTTAAATGAACCTGATCTAATTCTCCTTCTGCAACATCTTTCGTAAAAACGTTATTAAAAGAGAAATAACTTTTATAAAAGAGACCAACTAATGAAAACACCAATCAAACCATTTTCAATCATCTCAAGAGCTAAATCTCTTTTAATTCTAATTTTAACATAAAGTGGAGGTGTGTGTCTCTACCAGATCAAAGAAGAGCGAGGAAGACGAGGATCGGAAGTGATGTGAACTTAGTTAAAGGTGAGACCGCCGTTGTTCCCTGAGGAGCCTCGTGTCACACTCTTCGGCACAGCTGCGTTAACAGACCCCATTCATGTCAGACTGACCCATAAAAGCCTGTGCTCTCAGAACAACATTTAAGAGCTCCAAAATGTCTCAGCTAAATGCTCCACTGAACTTTATCTTGGATGTTGCACCCAAAAGTCCAGAGGGGGGATACAAATGAACATTCGATAGAGTTGTAAAATGAATGCGGAGCAGCTGAAGCTTCTGACATTTTGTCTCATTGGGTAACATACAGTTTTTACTAACCTTTGTAGGCTAAACGTTTGTTAATAAAAATGTTCAAGTTAGTTCACAGTGCATTAACTAATGTTAACAGACACAACTTTTGATCCGTTGTAAATAAATGTTGAGATATTCATTGGCTAAGATATTTTTTGTTTTTCATTGTTCATGTGTTACCTAATGTTAACAAACGAAATCTTACTGTAAAGTGTTAATGCACTTTGGTATCTTGGCAAATCTGAGCACAGGTTGAGGCCTATCGACAAGAATAAGGACTTATATCAGCATCTAAGGAATGATCCAACGGAAATGACGAAAAAAGAATTGCTTTCTAACTGATGCAAGAAAAAAGAGCTGGATCACGGACAGTGAATTGCAATTTCTCTCCACACATTGCATGTTTTTATATGTTGCCAAACATTCACAAAGTCTTTTGTGAGTCATTGGGAGTCTTTTTGGAAGCATCTTCACAATACATCGATTATTTTATTAAGCCTGTGCTACCCATCCTCCCAGCCTTTATTCAAGACACAACAGATGCAATTTAAAAAAATCAAGGATATTGGCTCCGTTGATCCTGCCTCTTATGGATGTGGAGGCTTTATATACTAACATTAACCATGATGAGGGCCTCAGAGCCTTAAGATACTTCTTAACATCTGGGTTGATGGATGAGAGTCCTCCAGCAGAATTTATCCTGACACTAACGGGATGGACTTTGTGTTCGGAGACAACTTTTTCCAACAGATTAAAGGTACGACTATGGGTCATGTTCGGCACCAAATTATGCCAATCTTTTTTGGGGACTGTGGGAGGAGGAGTCAGTGTTTAACGCTACGACTAATCCTTTTTTTATAAAATTAAAATGGTGGACCAGATATATTGATGACATCTGCATGATTTTTGAAGGAGATGAAACTGAATTACAAAACTTTCATGCATTTCTAAATTCCACAAATACATGCGTTAAGTTGAGCCTTGACTACAATCAGGATAAAATACATTTTTTAGATATTACCATATATGATGATCAAGATGGATGTCCACGTACTTCACTTTTCAGAAAGAATACAGAACGTAATACCATCTTGCACGAACATCTGACAGAAAGCATTCCACTGCGTCAATTCCAAAGATTACGACTTAAGATTTTAATAGTCTGGCTATGGATATGAAATATTGTTTTAAACAGCGATGTTATCAGAAAAGAGGAATAAAGTGTCATTACCACAACATGATGACCTTCTCAAAAAGGACAACAGCTCCACGCGACCATACTTTGTTATGGAATTCAGTACTGTCTCACAAGACATCAGACGTATAATAAACAGGACCTGGGGGATTATTCAAAGCGATCCAAGACTATGCAAGATTTTTCAGGAGCCTCCAATTGTGAGCAAAACACGGACAACATGGTTGGACAGAGGAATACTATGCATGTTTAAATGTGGACACTGTAATCACTGTGAGAATGTAATTGGATATTTGCAACTGTATGTAATTAGATCCTTCATTAATTGTAAAAGTATGCATGTAATTTACAGGCTTCAATGTCCCTGTAACTGTTTCTGTCATGATCATCAGCTAAAGTGCCCATGACCTCCACAGGAGGGCACTTCATCCTGGACTTTAACGCACTCTCACCCTCACTCACTTATTCACATAAGTCTCGTACCCAGTCACTGATTACTGCATCAGCCGCACCTCATCACCCACACCACATATAAGCACCATTCTCACACAACACTAACCGCAAAGTCTTTATTAGGTTCCCTGTCAGTTCTGAGCATTATTTCCCGTGTCTTGTTTTCCTGGTTCTGTTTCCTTCCTTCCTGCCTGTCTGTCTGTCCCGGTTTTTGATTGTGTGCTGCCTACCCTGTTTGACTCACTGCTTTGGATTACTGGACTGTTGTTTGCCTGCCCCCTATACCGACCCCTCGCCTGTTTGCTGACCACGAACCTGCTTACCTCCGATTTTCCTGTTTGCCACTGTTTGACCCTGTAAGGTTTGATTTTCCTGCTAAGATAAAGCTGAGATCAGGCATCCTGCAATAAAGCAATAAAACTCATCTGGAGAGAAGACTTCAAAGGAATAGGACAACACCCTGTCCAAATTGTCCTCAGCTATGTGACCAGCCCCCCCTCTCCCTTCTACCCCCTGATTCAAATCACTGAAATTCTCTGAGAATGCATATATACTATGTATTATGTATCTTGTGAATCTATTATTTTCCAATTTCATGTTTGGTATCATTTTAAATGTCTCAGTGCGATTGGTAAAATGGTCTCAGTTTCACAGCAGTCACTAGTATTATGAGAAAGTTTGAAAACTTAGGAGAATTCTGTTCTCTTCAAGCAGACCACCTCCTCTCCCCCAAAGCCAGGTGTGGGGGCAATAAATATTTACAACTGTTTTGTTTCTGGTTTGGGTATTTAAGGGAAAAGACAAAGCAGCAAGACGGGACATTCTGTAACCAGAACCCCCGCATAGAGATGGTGAATGTCTTTTAAGACTTCCATCCGCCATCTCTATGTGTATGCATAACTTTAAATACTCTTAGAGAAATCTTTTGAGTAACTGATGTTATGTATTTATTATATTGGAATCGTGTAATTATGTAATTGGCATTGAAACATTTTTACCTAAAACAATAAATGTTAATCTTGATTTATTTTGAATTCGTCTGAAATCATTTGTTACCGGTAGATTTATGTGGCTTTCGAGGCTTCCGCATTTCTGGGTGTTAGGATAGATCATACTGAAATCGTAGCATACGGAGCATGAGCACGATGTTAAGGTTTCAGATTTCTGACTATTATGACTTAACATGTTATAGTATTGTGACTAAATCGAATGGCGCTTTTATGAGAATAAGCATGCGGCGATTCCATAACTTGTGTTTTTTAGTAAACGCTATATCCTCTGTTTTGATTCTAAACTAAACGGAATGTGATCGTTGGGCGTGGTTTTCAGCTGAACATAGTCCATGAGCGGCCCGGCGCCCGAATGAAAGGACAATTGAAATTAAGAGAAATCAAAGATCTAAATTAATTCACATTTAATTGCGCGATTAGCTATTAATGTTATATCAGGAACATTACCCATTAGAGATCGTTTACAATTGGAGTCAGATCGAGCGAGAAGCTAAAGTAAAACTTAATCTAAAATCATAAAAACTAATGTGAATTTAACGCGGGCCGCTGAAAAGATTTACACGCAAAATTCCCTTCACCCGGGCTGACGGATTCCTACATTGGGCCGACAGGCGGAGCTTACAACCCTGCCTGGTACGACCATTATGTTTTCTAATAAAGCCTGCAATTGGATCTCATGCCGCTGACTCGCCCTTAATTACAGATTCTAAATGGGCCAGACTAAACGTAGACTGCAAGATAGATTATGGGAAAATTAAATTTGTACAAGAAACAAGAAAGTTTACCCCATGGCAGTACATTATGCACCTGCACATGACTCAAATCCGTCTACTTTAAGAATCATTGGTTTCGGAATTGTAACTGAATCGATAAGAAATGGTGATAGATTACAAAGACTGTTACAAAGGGAAGCTTTTTTTTGGATTTTTCAGGTAAAAAAACACTATTTTTGCTGATTTGAATGAGGAATTCAAATGTCATTTTTGTGAAATGATCATTATTTATATATTTTTTTTGGTATGTGATTATACTTTGTAATTTTTAATCATACAATTGGTCCCCCCTTAAATGATCAGTTTGGTTTCTCCCATGTCTACTGAGCAACTGATTATATCCACACCTGTGACTCATCTAGTACCTGACACACTCTGAGGAAGGCTGGATGGCCGAAATGCATCAGTTTTAATGATTCTTATGCTCCTAGAGTCAGCCATGTTTCAATTATGGCTTTTTAACCTTTTTGGAACTGGAAGAAGTGCCTTGGATCTGCATTTCTATATATGTAGTTTGAGACATTGTTGAGATCTGAAACTCAAAGGTCTACTTCTACTAGAAAAAGTTGGGAGGCAAGATAAAGTAACAATGATATTTATTAACAATCAGCAAGCAAAGTTCTTTGGCATAGGCCCCGTCCGTAGCTTACATCCTGAGGATTGTGGACTCTGCATTTCCCGCCTAAAGATGAAGGCAGGTGCTTAGCCGACCCCCGGGAGGTATGGACAAGGACCATCCTGGTGGTGAAAGTGAAGGTTGGCGTCAGCATCTGCGAACTCAAACGTGTAAGTACCAATGTTATGTACTCCAAGTGTTCGATAATAATTGGCTGGATCTAAACTAATAGTGACGTAGCATTTGAGTCTTCCCAGCAGAATTTGCACTAGAGCTTTCATATTATGTTTCGTTTGATTGTTGTCTTGCATGGTAAAAGTCAAAGTTGTAATTCAAATATCATTGGAGTACATTTCACACACACAAACTCTTTCAGTCTTTCTACTTCAATTTCTCCTTTACTTGCTGTTTCATTGTAATTTTGTACAATGATTAGACATTGAAGAGATTTCTGAAATACTGAGTAAATAACAATAAAGGTTTCAAGGTGTGGTTTTGGCAACTTTCCGTGATCAGTTCTTAAAAGAACCATTTTTCATTAAGGTGTAGAACATTTCAACAATCATGGAACCATAAATGGCAATAAAGAACGTCTATTTTTAAGAGTGTCGACCTTTAAGAAATTGCGGTGAACTTATGAGCTTCAAGTCCATCAGTTCAAGGCTTTCATTTAATATATTTGCTAAAGCAACTTTTTTTTTACATTCAGGAAGAGGTTGCGCACACACTCTTTTGTTTCAGCTCTCTCAGAGCTGTCAAGGTATCAGGAAAATAATTAAGTGAAACACAAGACTTGATCTGATTGAATCTGGCCGTGAGTTAAACGCTGTCGCCTGCTGCATACCAAGAAGATCAGTGCAGTCTCTGGTGAAATGAGTTTGTGCCATAAAGAAATAATCTCATTTAGTGCGATAAAGGAGCTGGGTCACTTTCTGAATAGAGAGCTTCATTACAGACGGACTGATAAACACTGCGTTCATGATACTACAGCTTTCGCTGAAGGAGATCAGAGCGCATATTAATTTTTGTCTCATTTTTATAATCTACCGGGCTCTTGCATCATTTTGGTACATCCAACACCACAGCGAGCCACTCGAGTGATTAGAACGTGTTATCCTGGTTTCTGGGTTCAGACCGGCCCTTTAGGCACCGTAATGTCGGGTTCAATGATCTAGAACAAACTCAAGTGAGCTTCAGAGAAAGTCGAGCAAAGATTTAATGATTGCAGTGCTTAAAATGAACTGAGTTAACTTCATCAGATGACGTTGTAATTCTGTTGACCAACCATCAATTGAGAATTAATTTCTCAGACTTTTTCCTGAACATTCAGATAAGCACATTGGATCAATGAGAGAAAATGGTCAACATAGCTTAACATATAATGATATTTATATTTACACACACTTTTAAATGTGAGGACTCATGAAATGTCCTCATAAAATATGTTTGTCATAATACCCTTATCATTATACAAATTTTGTGTCCTCATAAATGATGAAAACAAAAACGCATACAGCTCGCTCACTTGCGCGCGCACACACACACACACACGTTGGGCTTCCAAGTTTTATGGAGGCATTTCACTGACAAAATGAATTTTATACTGTACAAACTGTATTACTATCTTTTTACCTCCCCATGAAAACACACACTCTCACACTCTCACACGCAGACACGCACTCTCACACGCAGACACGCACTCTCACACGCAGACACGCACTCTCACACGCAGACACGCACTCTCACACGCAGACACGCACTCTCACACGCAGACACACACTCTCACACGCAGACACACACTCTCTCACGCAGACACACACTCACTCTCACACACACACTCACGCAGATACACACTCTCTCACACACTCTCACGCAGACACACACACTCTCACGCAGACACACACTCTCTCACTCTCTCTCTCACTCTCACGCAGACACACACACTCTCACGCAGACACACACACTCTCACGCAGACACACACACACTCACGCAGACACACACACACTCACGCAGACACACACTCACTCACTCACTCTCTCACTCTCACGCAGACACACACTCTCTCTCTCTCTCTCTCTCTCTCTCTCTCTCTCTCACACACACACACGTTGGGTTTCCATGTTCCATGTCAAAGAATACTGTAGTATTATCACACTAGTTTTAGTGAACAATAGGAATGTTTTGTGTCCCAGTTCACATTTAAAGAAAATCTCCTCATGACCCATAAATAAGTGTGGGCTGAAGATCTCATCATTACATGCATTGTTCAAGTATGAACAAGTATGTGATTGACAGCTCTGTGATGCCTTGTGAAGGACACTCGCTGTGCTGGCAGAGACCTGAGTGTCACGCTTCCCATGATACTCCTCTTACTGGAGATGGCACTGATGCAAATGGATGTCCTCATTACAGCCTTGAGCCAAAATAGGTCTGATATTACCCAGCAGACTCCTGGTAAGAGGCAGCATATAGGACAGACTCTTCCAGTTACAGTATCTCTCAAAAGTGAATACACCCCTAAAATTTAATCCATTTTAGTATATCTATCTTCTCAAGGCACAATACTATAGAAATGAAACTTGGATATACTTTAGAGTAGTCTATAGCAGTATGTCCTCTGAAAATAACTTAGCCATTATTGTAAAAATAGCTGACAACAAAAGTGAGTACACCCTAAGTGATAACAGCACGAAACTGTACGTCGTTTAAGCCACATGTCCTGTTCATCATGTTCATGTTTTTGTCTGCTTGGCAGGACCATACAAATTTGTGTATTTTGTATTAAAGTAGTTCAAATTTGGTGCTTTGAGTATAGTTCTCTCACACAAACCACTGGATGTTCACCTAGGCACCTCATGGCAAAGAACTCTCTGAGGATCTGAGAAATAGACTTGTTGCTCTCCACAAAGACGGCCTAGGCTATAAGAAGATTGGTAACACCCTGAAACTGAGTTATAGTACAGCGACCAGGGCCATACAGAGGTTTTCCAAGAGGGGTTCCACTCGGAAAAGGGCTCGCAAAGCTTGATCAAAGAAGTTGCTTTAGAGGTTGCAGAAGCGGAAGGTCACCTCGTCAGTGCTCGCTCCAAACGCTGCACAGTGCAACAAGTCAGTTTGCATGGCCCTCCTCCCAGAAGGAAGCCTCTTCTAAAGCTGGCTCACAAGAAACTCGCAAAAAATTTGCTGAAGACAATCTGTCCAAGAGCATTATTTTCCACATATTTCCATAACAATACAATAAGCTGAATGAAATGAAATGAAATTTGTGCATTTACAATTGAACTTTGATTTAAAAAAAATAATAATAATTAGCACAAATAAAAAATAGAGTAAAATAAGGTATGTTGATATTAATTTGTGTGCAAATTCTTCTTTCGGTTTTGTTTTTCAATGAATCGGCTGAACCGATTCACAACTCAATTTGTATGTTTTAATGTAGTATGTTTATCCAGCAAATGTAGAGTTAAAGTGATTGAAATGTATTGGTGGAAGCGTGTGGAAACCCTGTAAATAGAGCGTCAGACAGCTGAGAACCCTGTGAAAGTGTCTCACATCAGAGGACACATAAGAGTCGTGCTCCAGGTTTTGGCCCGTAATGAGTCGCCGGAGAGCTTTGAAATGTCACTGCTTATGTAAGATGTGCATCAGAAAAACATGACTCTGAAAAAGAAAAACATTGTAAAGAGCCGACAGTCCTCTGAGGTCTGAAGAGAAACAAGACAAATGAGCGCAATTCTTCGAAAGGAAGAATGGAGACATTGATGTCTACAATTTGATTCCTGTTCACATTCGAAATAATAATCTCTCTTCTGCTTTTTTTCCCCTCTCTATTCTGTGTATTTATGTTCTCATCTGCCTACAGAATCCAATATATTCTTCCCTCCAAAATAAGTATTTGATGTCAGACCTTTTAAACAATGTCAAAAAATTCTATGAATGGTGAGATTTTATTGATGCACTGTTGTGGGCGGTTCTCAGTAACACCTGAAAACTTTGTATTGTGATCTTTGTAGGTTAAGAGGCTAAGAATGAGAGCTTGTTACACCGGTTGATGAGGATGATATATGAACTGAAGTTGCTGAACGCTGCTCTCTAAGCACTGAAAGACAATTCACCTCAGGATCCTCCAGAGAGTGTGTGCGGTTAGTGAAGCGTGTATTGCTGTGGGTCAAAGACTTCTAATTGCCAATTAACACTCAAACATAGTCAATAAGTCATTGCAGATCTATTATTGTGATTGAAGATGCTATAGGGGTGCTCATTCCAAGTAGTTTTTATTGTATTGAGCAGTTGAAAGGGTGTTTTGAGTAGTAGACAGGAGTTTTCTTACTGCCTCATGTTTTGTTATCTATCTATATCTATTTATACACTCTCACTTTATTGCCTTCATTGCTCTTTTGTATTATTTATTATTTATTGTGGACGGCAAAGTAAGAATTTCATTGTGCAGGGAAACGTGCTTTCTGTCTGTGCATGTGACAATAAACACTATGAACTTTATATACTTTATTTCTGTTTTATTTTTGTGAGTGGATGTGTCTACATAAATATCATTGCTGAATTGCATTGAAGAATTTCTCATGAAATCACTGTCAGAGCGCTGTTATTATACCAAACTGAATGAGGCACAAACCTTTCCAGCGAGCCAGAGGGACGATGAGTAAGAGTCTTATAAATGCCAGGCTTTAGGATTTTAGACGTAGTCTAAAGCTCTCTCCTCTTCTGACAGTCTGAATGCAAATTCCAGATTTTTTTTTTTTTCATTTTTAGACACAAAAGCCAGAATAAAAATCAATACCAGCCCAAACAGAGTTAAGTCCCAGACAACTGTAATAAAAAAAAAAAGGCAAACAAACAAAAACTGCATTTAAATTATTACTATTCATTTAAACTTTTAGGTAGTTGCCAAAGAAGCATTTATCATTTTCATTTAGTTTAACTTGATAAAACTGAAATGAAAATTAAGGGCAACAATATAGACATACAAAAAAAAGGTAACACTTTACAATAAGGTCTCATTTGTTAATATTAGTTAATCCGTTAACTAACAATGTGAAATATGCAATGCTTCATGGGATTGTAGTTCTTGTTGGTCTTTTCATCCAAATTTTGAGTACTTTTTGCTGCAAATGAAAGTTTTTAATGTTGTGATTCACCTCTTAGCTTCATACTGTAATTTTTTTTTTTTTTTTTTTTTAAACGAACACTTTAATTCGTTCCCCGTCAGGTTTTTTTTTCTTTTTTTTTCCCCCAGCCAAATTGAGTACCTTTTGATAATTTTCACAAAACTTTCATTGCCGCCAGTATATTTCATTGTATGAATGCTTTTAAACAAAACATCTTATGCTAGCTCAAAGCATTCTTTTTCTGTCAGTGTGGCTTAGTTTCATTAAAAAAAAGCAACATTTTGAACAAAAAGCTGAGAAAATTATCATTTTTCTAAAACACTACACCGGGATTGGATTCAGAACTCTGATCAAAACATAGATGGACTATATTGCAACCATGGGTTCGACATTTCATTCAGCAGTGTTAGGTAGTTTTGATTTGTTGAATGTTTGATTGTGCTATTTTACATGTGTGTCAGCAATACTTCTATCAATAGCTGTGTCCAAAACCGTTCACTAACCCCTATATAGTGCACGGCAGTTGAGCGCACTATATCAGCAAAGAGTGAACGAAAATGAGTGAGCGAATTCGAACGCTGACGTTAATAGCACGCGCCAGACAATTTCGTCATTAACATTTACTACACCCATCTGTAATATGTCCTGTTTAGCTTAATGAATAGTATATTACTGTTTATTTGTCATGTTTATTGAGACAACATCCTCATCCGTCCCTAAAGCAAATAAAAATTCGTCATACATCATATTCTAAGACGTACTGTACAACAGTTCACTAACATATGAGAAAAATCGACCAAATCATCATATGATAATAAGTATATATATTATGATATAGACCTGTATCATTTCGCTTAAATATTTTTACAAAGATGTTCTAATTAATAAAAAATGACACTTACATTTGTAGAAGTTGCCGCTTCCCTTATTGCCGTCCGCCATATTTATTTTTCTTTCGCGCTCGATCGTCTTATCGCGATGGATTTTGGGTAACGCCGCTTTAACGAGTCGAATGTGCACTCAAAATCAGAGAGGATTGTGGGTAAAAGTAGTGAACGAATGTAGGGAAGGAAGACGTTCACTCAGAATTCGGACAGCACTACAAAATGACCC
>CM074279.1:29472632-29530132 GCA_037194245.1 Opsariichthys bidens
CTTAATATATTTCTACAGAGTGTTTTTGAACACATTCAGATGATGAAAGTACTGAGAGTGGCTGAAAAATTCTAAATTCTGAATAGAAATGAATTCCCTCAAGTACCTGTCACTATGGTTACAAGAGTTAGTATACAGCCCATTTCTGCCACATGAGATCAAATCATACTGCTGTAAATCATAATTATGACTTAGTAAGTGAGCTGAAACGTAGAAATTACGAATTAAAAAGTCACCATTGTGACATTAAGAGGTCGAAATTGACATTCTTAGTCACAATTATGACAGGCCTAGAAATTCATTTTTTAATCTCATAATTTACACATTAGGTCATAATGTCTTTATATACATTTAAAAAAAAAAACTTTTTGTGTCATAATTATGACTTATGTCGTAATTAAGATTGTGGCACAAATGTGCTCCCGTAGTCGAGTGAACGCTGGTTAAATCGATAACCTGATCACAGACAGGTAATTTTCACAGGTAACAGATTTTTTTTTTTGTCATAATATAAACATATTAGGTCATAATGTCTTTATACATTTAAAAAAACAACTTTGTGTCATAATTAGGACTTTTTGTGTCGTAATTAAGATTGTGGCACAAATGTGCTCCCGTAGTCGAGTGAAGGCTGATTAAATCGATAACCTGATCACAGACAGGTAATTTTCACAGGTAACAGGTATTTTTTTTTTGTCATAATATAAACATATTAGGTCATAATGTCTTTATACATTTAAAAAAAAAAAAAAAAAACTTTGTCATAATTAGGACTTTTTGTGTCGTAATTAAGATTGTGGCACAAATGTGCTCCCGTAGTCGAGTGAAGGCTGATTAAATCGATAACCTGATCACAGACAGGTAATTTTCACAGGTAACAGGTTTTTATTTGTCATAATATAAACATTTTAGGTCATAATGTCTTTATACATTTAAAAAAACAACAGCTTTGTGTCATAATTAAGATTGTGGCACAAATGTGCTCCCGTAGTCGAGTGAAGGCTGATTAAATCGATAACCTGATCACAGACAGGTAATTTTCACAGGTAACAGGTATTTTTTTTTGTCATAATATAAACATATTAGGTCATAATGTCTTTATACATTTAAAAAAAAAAAAAAAAAAAAACTTTGTCATAATTAGGACTTTTTGTGTCGTAATTAAGATTGTGGCACAAATGTGCTCCCGTAGTCGAGTGAAGGCTGATTAAATCGATAACCTGATCACAGACAGGTAATTTTCACAGGTAACAGGTATTTTTTTTTGTCATAATATAAACATATTAGGTCATAATGTCTTTATACATTTAAAAAAAAAAAAAAAAAAACTTTGTCATAATTAGGACTTTTTGTGTCGTAATTAAGATTGTGGCACAAATGTGCTCCCGTAGTCGAGTGAAGGCTGATTAAATCGATAACCTGATCACAGACAGGTAATTTTCACAGGTAACAGGTATTTTTTTTGTCATAATTATAAAACATATTAGGTCATAATGTCTTTATACATTTAAAAAAAAAAAAAAAAACAACTTTGTCATAATTAGGACTTTTTGTGTCGTACTTAAGATTGTGGCACAAATGTGCTCCCGTAGTCGAGTGAAGGCTGATTAAATCGATAACCTGATCACAGACAGGTAATTTTCACAGGTAACAGGTTTTTTTTGTCATAATATAAACATATTAGATCATAATGTCTTTATGCATTAAAAAAAAAAAAAAAAAACTTTGTCATAATTAGGACTTTTTGTGTCGTAATTAAGATTGTGGCACAAATGTGCTCCCGTAGTCGAGTGAAGGCTGATTAAATCGATAACCTGATCACAGACAGGTAATTTTCACAGGTAACAGTTTTTTTTTTGTCATAATATAAACATATTAGATCATAATGTCTTTATGCATTAAAAAAAAAAAAAAAAAAAACTTTGTCATAATTAGGACTTTTTGTGTCGTAATTAAGATTGTGGCACAAATGTGCTCCCGTAGTCGAGTGAAGGCTGATTAAATCGATAACCTGATCACAGACAGGTAATTTTCACAGGTAACAGTTTTTTTTTTGTCATAATATAAACATATTAGATCATAATGTCTTTATGCATTAAAAAAAAAAAAAAAAAAAACTTTGTCATAATTAGGACTTTTTGTGTCGTAATTAAGATTGTGGCACAAATGTGCTCCCGTAGTCGAGTGAAGGCTGATTAAATCGATAACCTGATCACAGACAGGTAATTTTCACAGGTAACAGTTTTTTTTGTCATAATATAAACATATTAGATCATAATGTCTTTATGCATTTAAAAAAAAAAAAAAACTGTCATAATTAGGACTTTTTGTGTCGTAATTAAGATTGTGGCACAAATGTGCTCCCGTAGTCGAGTGAAGGCTGGTTAAATCGATAACCTGATCACAGACAGGTAATTTTCACAGGTAACAGATTTTTTTTTTTGTCATAATATAAACATATTAGGTCATAATGTCTTTATACATTTAAAAAAACAACTTTGTGTCATAATTAGGACTTTTTGTGTCGTAATTAAGATTGTGGCACAAATGTGCTCCCGTAGTCGAGTGAAGGCTGATTAAATCGATAACCTGATCACAGACAGGTAATTTTCACAGGTAACAGGTATTTTTTTTTTGTCATAATATAAACATATTAGGTCATAATGTCTTTATACATTTAAAAAAAAAAAAAAAAAACTTTGTCATAATTAGGACTTTTTGTGTCGTAATTAAGATTGTGGCACAAATGTGCTCCCGTAGTCGAGTGAAGGCTGATTAAATCGATAACCTGATCACAGACAGGTAATTTTCACAGGTAACAGGTTTTTATTTGTCATAATATAAACATTTTAGGTCATAATGTCTTTATACATTTAAAAAAACAACAGCTTTGTGTCATAATTAAGATTGTGGCACAAATGTGCTCCCGTAGTCGAGTGAAGGCTGATTAAATCGATAACCTGATCACAGACAGGTAATTTTCACAGGTAACAGGTATTTTTTTTTGTCATAATATAAACATATTAGGTCATAATGTCTTTATACATTTAAAAAAAAAAAAAAAAAAACTTTGTCATAATTAGGACTTTTTGTGTCGTAATTAAGATTGTGGCACAAATGTGCTCCCGTAGTCGAGTGAAGGCTGATTAAATCGATAACCTGATCACAGACAGGTAATTTTCACAGGTAACAGGTTTTTTTTGTCATAATATAAACATATTAGATCATAATGTCTTTATGCATTAAAAAAAAAAAAAAAAAAACTTTGTCATAATTAGGACTTTTTGTGTCGTAATTAAGATTGTGGCACAAATGTGCTCCCGTAGTCGAGTGAAGGCTGATTAAATCGATAACCTGATCACAGACAGGTAATTTTCACAGGTAACAGTTTTTTTTTTTGTCATAATATAAACATATTAGATCATAATGTCTTTATGCATTAAAAAAAAAAAAAAAAAAAACTTTGTCATAATTAGGACTTTTTGTGTCGTAATTAAGATTGTGGCACAAATGTGCTCCCGTAGTCGAGTGAAGGCTGATTAAATCGATAACCTGATCACAGACAGGTAATTTTCACAGGTAACAGTTTTTTTTTTTGTCATAATATAAACATATTAGATCATAATGTCTTTATGCATTAAAAAAAAAAAAAAAAAAAAACTTTGTCATAATTAGGACTTTTTGTGTCGTAATTAAGATTGTGGCACAAATGTGCTCCCGTAGTCGAGTGAAGGCTGATTAAATCGATAACCTGATCACAGACAGGTAATTTTCACAGGTAACAGTTTTTTTTGTCATAATATAAACATATTAGATCATAATGTCTTTATGCATTTAAAAAAAAAAAAAAAACTGTCATAATTAGGACTTTTTGTGTCGTAATTAAGATTGTGGCACAAATGTGCTCCCGTAGTCGAGTGAAGGCTGATTAAATCGATAACCTGATCACAGACAGCCTCCCCTCTTTTGTAGCCTACTAATAGCCAGCCTTGATAAACACTGTTGCCAGTCACACACACTGGCTGAGCTAAGCTCTTCTCTTGTGGGGAAGAAGCTGGAGGCGCGTGATGCCAGTCAGAGCGCGCGCGTGGGAATCATTTGCTCTCGCGCTCAGCTTCACGGACGCTTGCGCTTAAGGTGCGTCCATAAACCGGAGTAAAGTACTGCTTAATACTACTTTTATTTGGATGTCAAGTGAAGATCAATGTGTCTGTGGACCAAGCTGGTCAGATAATCCTGATATTTCTGAGAAATGCCAGCGTACGCGCCGCGCCACAGGTAAGAGACTTTTTTCCCGGTTGTGTGTTGCGCAGTTAAATTAAGCTTTAAAATGAGTACGTTTTAATTAGAATTGTCAAATTAAATGGTACGAGGTTAAATGTTTTTGTGAACTCCCAGACATTTTAGACTGCATTTATTGGATAAGACTACAATAATACGCACATGTTGAGTGCGTAATGTTCAGTTATCCATTTCCAGACTGTATAAATAGTGTGCAGAGCAAAATCTCTACATATGTTGTTGAACGTTATATAATGCAAATAAGTCAGGGTCATGTATGGCTCGTGTTAAGAAGATATTAAGAAGCGGAATTAATCTCATTCTCATAAGGCGTTGAGTTGGCAGTCATTGGCAGATTCACTTTATTGGCACGTTATGCTGTTGAAGATTTGGATAATGTGATTGGTTGTCTTGCATTACTGTTTTTTTTTTTTGTGCATTTCATATTAGGCTATTAATCGACAGATAATGCTTTTGGCACAGAAGAAAAACACTTCGAAAGTGTTGCTTAAAATAAATATAAAAGGTAAACAATCTAATAATCAAATGGTTTGTATTGGTATGCATTACAGCTGTGGATAAGATGTTATGTATATATATATATATATATATATATATATATATATATATATATATATATATATATATATTATTGCACAGTGTTACAGTCATATGGCTGTATGCTTGTGTCGGTCCCACTGACATGCAGAGCGAATGCAGGAATGGGAATGAACAGGATTAACATAAATGCCTTTTTTTTTTCTTTTTTCTTTTTTTTTTTTTAGAAGAGAGTTGTGGGGAACATAGTCTCAAACCTTATCATCAAAATACCAGAACCGGGATTTTCAGAGTGTCACATCCTGAGAGATTGCTTGTGTGAGGATGTAGGGGTTGATCAGGCACTCAAAAATGACTGAATTCTCATATTGGTGCTGGATTTCTGATAAAGTAGAGTGGAAAACGGCGAAATATATAGAGAGCGTTAGAGTCCGGCCAGTGGTATTTCTATTTAGTGTTTGCCATGTCAACTATTGCTCATACTTCAGTGCAACTATTAAACTTTTGTGTGAGTTGTCCTGCAGTTTATGCTCCAGTTACTCCACTAATGCTGCCTTCAATGACGTTATACATCATCTCACCATAAGCCCCGCCCACTGGCATTTAGTCACTTTACAGCTAGTCTTGTGTACTTTAGACTGATGGCAGAAGATCTGGACTCTATCGTAACTTTCATTGGCCAAGGACCGCCCAAGAGGACGTTTGACTAACATGTAACGCAAACAATTTTTGTTCTGGGTCATTTTAGGGGCGGAACTCAATGTTCTTGCAATAACAGACCGGCGTGCATCTAATAAATTACTCATTCAAGAGTGTTATGCAAGTTTACTGCAACCGTGGAAATGCGAACTTCACATACTTTTGAAAATCCAACGTTTAGGCGATCCTGATAAGTGATTATTGTAAACGCGACCTCGTTCTTCTTCCACAAGGGGGTTTGGCATCACGGCGTTTGTTTCCAGGCGGACTGTTAAAGAATGCGACGCACACGTCTTCCGGACATCCTGTTGAATTCAACCAATCGGACGACGACTTTGAAAATCCTGAAGTGTTTTCGGTTGAGTGTGCCTTACAGTGTTAGGTGTGACTAGTTACTAAGTAATTACTGTAATTTAATTACTTTTGCCTCGAAAAAGTAAAGTAAGGGATTACTCTTATTTTTTCTGTAATTTATATATTGATTATTATACAATAGTGGAATTAACATCAAAATTTAAAGTCTAAAGTTAAAATGCATGTTTTCTTCTCACTTTAAATACTTTGAGTTGATAAGAATAATGGCAACACTTTAGGGTTTGATTCTCACTATCTAGTTGGTTATTAGCATGAACATTTAATATTGGCTCTTTAATAATAATAATAATAATAAAAGACGGCGGCAATTCCTGCGAGGACTTCAGAAGACGCAATCATATAGATCAACATGCACATGGCCCAGTTTCTATATACTAATTATTGTTAATGTAATTCATTTTCCAGGAGCTCTTTGCTTCTACCTTCAGTTAAACCAACTAACTAACTGATGATTGTAAATTAATTATACCTAAATTATATTATTTGCTAACGGCATCCTTTAAATTGTAATGTTGACATCCATTCTCTGTAAAGCTGCTTTGAAATATGTATTGTGAAAAGCACTATACAAATAAATTTGAATTGAATTAATAATATGATAATAACATAATTATAATAAACATAATATAATTATAATATATAATAACTGCCTGTTTATTAGTACTGAAAAAGCACATATTAATGCCTTATTCTTGTTCCACAACCTTCATTCTACCCAATACTTAAACGTAACAACTACTTTACTAAGTATTAGTAAGTTTATTGAAGTCCAAAAGTACTGAGAATTGGACCCAAACTAAAGTGTGACCAGAATAATTTATGTAGTTTTATATTATTTATTTGAAAGAATTAAAAGAGCCGTTTCATGTATATCCGTGTATCGTTTATTAACTCGTTGAAGTTGATATAAGACTTAGAAAGTCATTTGTAATAAGTAATTAAATACTTTTTGGAGAGTAATTGGCACAGTAATCTAATCACACTATTGAAGATGTAATTAGTAATGTATTACTTGTTTAGAGTAACTTACCTAACACTGGTGCCATATGCATCAGACGTTCAGCCAACGGTCCTCTGAGGCTGAGACTATACCTAACGGCTGACATTTGCCTGTACGCTGGATGTGAGTGTCGCGTCACATCGAAAACAAATAAAAGCAGAGTAACCACTCACTTCTAACACACCAGAGACCCGGGTTCAAACCCCACCAAGGACGACCTCTCACTTGTAAGTCGCTTTGGATAAAAGCGTCTTCCAAATGAATAAATGCAAATGTAAAACCCATTATAATCGCTGACGCTGTCTACACTGGATATGCATTCTAAAGATGTGTGTTCATCAAGCAGACTTGTTTGCTGCAGTGTTTTCGCATCGACACGCCTATAATTATCATCTGGAATTCAGAGGGTCATTACTGTTAACTAAAACTAAAATCAGAAAAAAATAAACATTTTATTACTTGAGAAAAAAACAAAACTTAAGCTTACTTTGTCAGCTTGTTGCTGTGGCAACATTTATAATTTTCTTTTAGTTTGATGCACTAATTTATAGTTTTTATTCATATTTAGTTATTAGTCAAAGACATAAAAAAAACGAACACAAATGAAGACAAACGCAACAAAATTACTAAAACGTTCAGTAAAATTAAAAACGAAAAACCGTCTAATTCCATATATATATATATATATATGTATATATAAAATATAGGATCAAATATATAAATGGTACTAAAATAACACCGGTTTCCACTTGTAAATTTGCTTGGTCAGAACTCCCAACATTTCTGCGCTTGAAGGCCATGTAATTGGTGAGATTTATGATTTTCACCTGTCAGTTGTTAATCACACTGTTGTATCGTATTCTCCTCATCACTTGATTTGAAGAATCATTCATGTCTGGAGCACAAACCCCAAGTAACAGTTGGGTTGAGATGTTGCTGCTGGTGTCATGAACGACTGCAGTGTTCTGTCCTCTTGAAGGTCAAAAACAAGATAACAATGATGTCACCCATGGGACATGGGATATGATCATTGATGACCTTCCTAAAGCAGACACTTCATAAGTCTTACAGGCTTGATTGTCCATCGATCACATTATCTTGTCATCTTGCTCTACCTGACTGTCTCCATATCCCGCCTATTAGTGGAAGAAGCTCTCTGGCTCTTTCTGCATTTTCAGCGGTGTGGTTCTTGTCTTGATTTCGGTTTTCTAGCTTCCTCTGCCTTGACCTTTGGGTTCTTTGGAAACTTGAGTGACAAATCTTGCAGAAAGTGTGACAGCCGATGCATTGTTTCTCACATGTCCTCCCCTGTGTATAAGTTCTCATTCTTGGGATCCTTGGGATTTTTATACTGTTGTAAGAGGAAAAATGTCTGGATTGAGGCGTTTACATCAGGTCGGAATTACCATAATTTCGTAAAGATGACACCTGAGGAATAAAGCTTCAGATTGTGAATTGTTTTGTCAACCGTGCTAGAGTCCATTTACCCCCCCCCCCCCCAATTCTGTTTTCTATTTAAATTTTTCTGAATTCCATTTTAATGACTTCAATTTGAATCATCAAAACATAAACCTCTGATCAATGAGAAGAGAAGTATTTCATGTTAAAGAAGTTGTTTTAGAGAGTCTGTGTTTGAAATAAAGCTACTCTTAATGTTATTGTTATTGCAGGATTCAGACCTATTATATAATTTTTAGGGTTAGTTCACCCCAAACTGAAATTGTCATTAATTCCTCACCCTCATGTCGTCCCAAATCTCTAAAACCTTCGTTCATCTTCGTAACACAAAGGAAGATTGTCGTGCAGGGTAGTCGTGGCCTAATGGTGAGGGAGTCGGGCTTGTAATCTGAAGGTTGCTGGTTCGATTCCCACGCCGGCAGGAATTGAAGGTGGGGATTGTGAATGAACAGCACTCTCTCCACCTTCAATACCATGATTAAAGTGCCCTTGAACACCTAACCCCTAATTGCTCCCCTTGTAAGTCGCTTTGGATAAAAGCGGCTGCTAAATGATGAAAATCCGATGGTTTCTGAACCACACACAGGCATCAACGTCATTGCACCTTTTGAGATTTGAATCAGTGGTTCGGTTCGCTCATCAAAATGATAGTCAAAGGAAGTATTGAAATTGCTAATCACTTATGACATAACGGAGCATTGATTCGAAACAAAAGATTTGGGTAACACTTTATTTTACGGTGCCATTGTTACATGTTTCATGTATTTACTATAGTAATAACTAGACATTATGCATAATTACATGCAACTAACCCTACAGTAACTACATGTAGTTAATTGTTATTACTCAGTACTTAAATGTATAATTACACTGTAATACTGACACCTTAAAATAAAGTGTAACCAAGATTTGTAAAGCTTCATGAAGCAGTATTTTGAAATTGCCCATCACTAAATATTGTTGAAAAGTCTTGATTTTTGGCGCACAAAAAGTATTCTCGTGACTTTATAATATACTCACATGAACTGTTTTAAATATGTTTTAGTATCTTTCTGGGCATCTGAAAGTGTGAATTGTCTTGCTGGCAACAGAGACTCACCGAACCATCGGATTTCATCAAAAATACCTTAATATCTGTTCTGAAGATGAATGAAGGCCTTATGGGTGTAGAACGACATGAGGGTGAGGAATTAATGACTGAATTTTCACTTGGGTGAACTAACACTTTAACCGGAGTGAATGAGAGGCGGGTGTGTTACCGTTGTAGAGAAGAGAGCGAGAACGGCAGCTGACGTGAGCATCGATAAGACTGCGCATCAGTAAATATAGTGTTGCATGATGTACCAGTGCTAGAAAGGTATCATGACACCCTGCTATTAAAAACAGTACAATACCACAATTTATTAATAATGGTACTTTAGGAATGGCAGCATTCTAATAAGAGCCGTAATTCCTTAATTTATGCTGATGTGTGACAGGAGTCAGGAACTCTGCTTCTGCTCCAGGGAGTAAAATAAATCCTTGCAGCGCAGTTATTAACATCTTAGAGCAACAAAGAAACATGCATGCATGAGAAAGTAAAGCGTGGGATGTGTTTGATGTTAAAAAGAGTTATTAAGGGCAATAAGCCTCGAAGAAGAACTCTATGCGCTACTCGCCCTGCTTTAAATTCAGTTCTCATTCGCAGATTATTGTGCTTGAATGGTCAAAAAGCTTTATCTTGGAATTTACCGCTGGCTCTTATGTAGATGGTGGTTGAACATGAGATGTAATTCATTTCGGGTATATCAAACGAGCAATCTTAGGTCATATTAATATTTTACTTGTTCCAGAGCAAATTGATTTGGCGTAAGGGCTATATTAAAGGGCGCCTATTCACGAGTCCACGCTTACAAATAATCAGTTAGTTAATAGTATGCGTATCAGATAGTAACTGTATACAGGGTTGGGGAGTGACGAAATACAAGTAACTTAGTTACGTATTTAAAATACAAAATTTGAGTAACTGTATTTCATTAGTTACATTTTAAATGGGTGGTAATCAGATTACAGTTCCATCTGAAAAGTGTTTTAGATTACCAAAGTGATTACTTTGAGTTTTAATGTCATTTAAACAGCGATTGGTGATTCTCTGACTCTGACAGTCTGAATAAGTGGAGTTAAGTTTCATCAACATTTTAATATTTTAAAGAGGGATCATAATTTTGTTATTTTTATTTAGTACTGTCCTTGAACAAGACAAAATGACTGAATTTATATAAAAATTGCCCAACTGTCAACTGAACTGTCCTGTCATGACCTGATGATCCACGACTGTTTTCATGTTTTGTGAGTCATTTTATAATTCACTCGTCACTGCGACTTTTTCTCACAATTTGTTTTTTTCCCCTCACAATTGTGGATTTGCATTTCACAATTCTGACTTCTCAAAATTGTGAGATTTAAACTCACAATTGCAAGTTATAAAGTCAGAATTGGGAGAAATAAACTTGCGATACTGACTTTTTTTCTTGCAATTGTGAATTTAGTATGTGAGTTTATATCTCATAATTCTGATTGTTCTCAATATTGCGAGTTTATATCTCATAATTCTGACTTTATAACTCACAATTGCAACTTTATATCACACAATTTTGAGGAAAAAAGTCAGAATTGTGAGAACTTGCAATCACCTTTTTTGTGTTTGTTCCACACTTATTAGTGTTCTAAAGTATTTAGATTAAGTTACTAAACTTGAGTAATGTAACGAAATACATTACAAACTACTTTTTAAAGCATGTATTTTGTAATCTGTAGTGAAATACATTTTAAAAGTGACCCACCCAGCTTTGACAGTATGTGTGTTTGGCGTGCTGTCCGAAGAGAGGACTCCGAGCTCGGTATTTGGCACGAACCCAAAGTACTCTCCCCCCCCCTCAATATTTCTAGTTAAGGAAAGTAAGAAGGCGAGTGTGAAGGAGATGGGGTGGTGGAGGGATGCTGAAAACTGTCGAGAGGTCTTCACTCATGATTGGGTGGACGGGTTGATTGCTGATTGAAGACTGCTGGCTGGAGTTCGGCTGGATTAGAACATCATTTATGCAAAATTCACTTTCACATAGGGGTCGGTGATATGAGCTAAAATTCATATCACAATATTTTTCACTGTCAAGACGTTATCGGTGTTATTTTGCGATATGAGGGAAAAAAAAAATGGAATCACATTTAATACAAACTTAAATATGTTAAACACTAAGTTTTTCAAAGTAAACTTTTCAAGCCTCGACCATCAAGTATCAACTTCAAGTTCCTTCCCAGGTCTGTTGACCATTACTGCTACAAGTGCACGAGTGCTTCTTTGCCAGAAAACTCGCACATGGGAAATTAGATCCATGAAATCACCAGCACTCTAAAGGATCAGTCTCACTGTCTGGCGCCATTGCCAGAATGAAGCTGTTTAGCTGTTGTCCAGTTGTTCAGCTGCAGCGCTTTGATCATTTTTGATCCACTGTCGGTCATCATATATACTTGACATGACTCTTTTAAACCCCAACATGAAAGTGCATCCCTCAGACCCAACGCAATTATTTCCCCGTGTGGTCGCTAGGAAAACGGAGGAGAAAAATGCAATGTTACTTTGTTGTAAAGTCTTTTCCGGCGTTCAGTAGCATGTTTGGCTAAAATATTTATGGCTAGGCATGTCTTAGCTACAGAGTTTGAATCATCAACTTTCTGAAACGTATAAAAAATTAGAATTCATGAATATGTAACGGTATCCATGGTATAATAAAATCAATATCGTGGCACAACATAATTATGTCTAGCTTTTGTTTTGTTCATGTTTGTTTATCCATGTGCTCCATCTATCTTATGTCATGTGATTCCCCAGTTTGTCATGTGCTCCTTGTCATGTGATTCCCCTGTTTGATGTCGTGTTCTGATTGGTTTATTGGGTGTAATCACCGTTCACAGCTGTTAATCATTAGTCTGTCTATTTAAACTCATGTTTCCATTGTTCCTGGTCAATGTTATGTGGATATTAGTCTGGTCTAGTCTGGTCTAGTCTGGTCTAGTCTGGTCTAGTCGTGGGCAGAGCAAGGCTTCATGAAACACTGAAACAGTTGAAGCAAATGTGCCGTATTGTGTCGAGGCTTCGAAACTATACCGACACCTAGTGGTCAATTGCATATGTTATCTGAAACAACTTTGACAACAAGCCATTTAAAGAAATAAAAATGTTGTGTTTTTGTTAATGTGGTGAGTTTTTAAAATCCTCACTATATAACTATAATACTAATAAATAGGTTATTTTGGTCATGAAAAATTAATAAAACGCATCAATCCACAATGGTCTCATTTTTGTTTGTTTTTTACAGATTTTTTTTAATAAATTTCACTATATTGTAAACGCTATCTCAATCTTTGTCCTCTCACAAAAACCCATGATGTGAAGGTGTATTAACTCTTTTAAACTTTGTGGGAGTTGAGACAGATGTGCGATTATGTGCTTTGTTCCCGCCCCTGTCAATCAAACGCAGACTCGGCGAGCACGCCACCTGTCGAAACTCGCAGAAGCTTCGTTTAGCCATAGTCACGTGACATGGGCGTTTTGAATCACAGTTCGGAGCAGTGTTTCGAAACATCTACGCTTCGGGATCTCGACACTGTGTCGAAGATCCCCAGTCTCATCTAGTTGTCGAGTCATTGGATTTTGTTTTTTGGATTTATAAATAAAGCTGCACTTGGGTTCTCACCTAAACTCGCGTCCAGTGGATCAATTGTTACAATAATACTGGCAGTCATGCACTGACATACTTTTTATTTATTCATCAAAAATGACAAATTCCGTGACATTCCGAGTTATACTGTAAATTCCACGCTTCCGTGTTTTCTGCATCATAGGGCCCTACTAAATGTTTCAGTGAGGATTCTATCCTTCTCGCAGAGGATAATATATAAAATGATGGCGGGGCAAAATAATTGTAATATTAATTTAGCAATAATTGTCACCTTGCATAATAATATTACTAATAATTTAATACATTAATTGGACATGCCAAACCATCTTGATATCGCTGATGCTTTTGATATCTTTAGTTTTTGTCAGTGCACAATAATCACAACCCTAGTCCATATTAATGTGATTTGTGTTCTGTGAACCCTTCTACTAATTTTCTAAGTAACCGTGACCCCTTGCTGTTACCAGATGCCAGCAGATGGGCGCACATTATAGATGGAGCAGCAGCTCGTTCGCTCTGACTGATTAAAACTCATGCGCTCCCTGGCACAGGTGTATTATGGGATTTGGAGTTGGTGTTGTCATATTTGATCCTGGCTCATCTCTGTATCCTCTTGCATTTTCACGCATCTAGTTACAGACACGGAACACAGAGATGATGCTTGTTCAGTTTGGATAGTTGGTCCTTAATGAGCAGATCAGGCTGCTCTATTTGGGCACACAAAAAAATAATGTTAATGAATGATATCTTTTCTTATGAATATACATTACTGCTCATCACTCTCCACACTTTTTCTGGCAATGAGAACTGTCAGTTTTCCAGTTGCCAAGGCACAATTTCTCATTCTCATTTAGCTTAACTTAAAGTAATAAAATAACTAGAATTAAGCTAAAATGAATAAATATAAAATGGGAAAACTATATAGACATTATTAAAAAAACACCAGAAACTAATAGCAATGACAAAAAGCGATTACTTTGCGTTTTAAAAACAATTACTAAAAATGTAACTAAAACAAAATAAAAAAATTTGTAATTAACAAAACTATAATAGTATATCAGTGATACAAAAATAACACAGCACTCGAGTTTACTGAGGCGAACAAACGTCTTTGACCCCAGTTTAGTACTTTTTATTTTTTATTTTTTTTGATTGGAGGGCGGTAATAAACTTATCAGCGTCTACACTGCCAGAATTCTGCACGAAAAAGAAAAGAGAGCTAGTGCAAGACGAATGTTTGTGGTTAAAACGTATATAATTTTTAAAAAAATTTAGAAAATGTCCATCCCTTATTCCTCGTCCGGGATCATGTAGACCCTTTGAAGCTGCACTGAAACTGACATTTGGACCTTCAACCTGTTGAACCCCAGTGAAGTCCACTATATGGAGAAAAATCCTGGAATGTTTTCCTCTAAAACCTTAATTTCTTTTCGACTAAAGAAGGACATGAACATCTTGGATGACTTGGAGGAGAGTAAATTATTAGGAAATTTTAATTCAGAAGTGAACTAATCCTTTAAGTATGCCACTTGAAATCACATATATTAGATATTGAATATTACATAGATACATGGATATTGAAATTGCCTTCAGACTGAAAGGGGTGAACATTGACAGTCAACAGAGAGATTGCATATCACTTACAAAGCTTGAAGGATCAGGATTGGCCGATCATGATTACAAGAAATCTGAAGTTTGCTGCAAAAATCCTGATCGGAGCATCCCTAATATCACGTGTTTATAAAGTTAAAATCTCCTAACAGATTCGTTGGATTGAATATATCATGGTTTGCATGCCATGTTGCATTCGGTCTTGTCACTAACGTTTACATTTTTTGAATGGAGACTCTGTTGTATGAGTTAGACAGGTGGGAGTGGAGAAATTTGCTTGGTTTTCTTGCCTGACTGCATAATAACTGGCTCTTTAAGTCAGAAAGAGAGCAATGAAAAGAGTAAGACAAGCTGTCACATGATGCCAAAACCCACACTTTTTCTTTTTGCCCTTTTCATGTCAACTTAAACTCAAAAGTCACACTTGCACCGATCCAATTTCCTCAGGCTCTGGCCACAATCTGCTGCAAACTCCTGTTGAGCGGGAGAATCCGCTGGACAGTCGCACATCAGCCCGGATCTGATGACTGTGTGACCCGACGGCTGTGTGATTGTGATCAAGGACGTGGATATGGCACGATTTCTTGTGCTATCTAAACATAGAGCTTTTGGCTGGACGTCTGCAAACACATACAGCCACTTTCACCGTCGATATCTGCTGCATGTATCTGCACGTGTGTATGTGTGTGTGTGTATATATATATATATGGGTGTGTGTTTGTGCGTCACTTTAGCTCTGTTCCCAAAACTACTGAGCTGTTTTGACCTACTATCTGTATAGGTGACCGATTTGAAACGCTCTACATACACTGTAATGAATTGCTGTAAAAATTACAGCAATATTTTACAGCAGATGGCTGTATTCTTAATAATACAGCATATTGCCGTAAACGGCAATGCATTCTGGGGGGCGTGGCGGTTTGACTCAAAATATTACCGTAAATTTCAAACATAAAGAGGCATTGTAGGATTTTCAACGGTTGAGATTCTGGTAGCAGCAAGAGAGAGTGGTCTACAACTGTGGTAAGTGACTTATTTAATTAAAAAAATACAGCAAATTAAAAAAAAAAAAAATGTTAATCAAAGAATACAGTAAAATTCTGTAAAAATTACAGTAGCTGGCTGGCAACCCTGCTGCCAGTATTATACTGTAAAATTCACAGGTAATTTTTAACAGTGTAGGCAACAACTCCACATGCTACACATAGCGTTCGTCTTGTGAAGCAAGTAGAATCAAATCACAATTGACACAGTATGATATTCAAGCGAAGCTAACAATGCAGTTTTCTAATATGCATATACACGGATATAATGAATATTCAGAATTACTTTTAGGGATTTAATGTACATGCAGTTGTTACACACAGGAAATCTTCCAATGACTTGTATCGGGCTCATATTGAATTGGGCTCGTATTGTTAAATCCACAGATGTCGCAAATCCAATCTGCAGTTCATCATCTGACGATCACGCTTTCAGTTTCTCGTCATTGCGCCTGTAACTTCCATTTCTCGTGAAAGGCCTTCAGTAGCGGGCGATTATTTTCTCTTGGATTCACAGATTTGAAAAGTTTCTATATACCATTCTTTAAATAATTGGAACAGATATGCAAAATATGCCAACTTATGTATTATCTGTTTCCGCTTCAGATATTTGTTGTGTATTTGATGCACAACTGGGGTTGAGCTTCAGTGATTCCTGATCATGTTTATGAAAATTTTGGAGGGTGTGGATTCAGTTGTTAGTAGTTTTAAGGATTATGATTCATTTAGTATTTTTTCTGCACCCATTACGTTGATATGAACTACAATTATTGGCATTTCCATGTTTAAAATTGTTAAAAATGGTTTCACTCCAAATGAGTTTCATGTTTCACACGGCTCATACCTCACTATGGGTTAGTATTTATTTCTGAGTCATTGACTGACAAAATTTTACACTTTATGTGTATACTCTGTTGTGTTCTTTATTCATATCATATCACATTTCTTCTGCACGCTCAGTATGTTCCTAAGCATCCATTTTGCTTCCCTAGTTGAAAAATGGCAAGAGTCAGACCCTTATGGATGAGCCATCTGGACGTTTGATATCTCTGAAGACGTTTCACGCTCTTTCATCCTCCCAGTGAGGTGCATTTGAGGAAAAAAAGAGAACGCAACTCCAGCGTTAGACAGCAGTTTTGCAAAGCCTGATTTCTTTTAACTACCTTAATGTGTAGATGAGTGCCGGAGCTGTTTCTGGAAAAGTCGTTACGGTGGAATGACTTCCGCTTGTCTGTTTGTATCAGCTGCTGACTTGTTTGGCAGGTGTTTGAAAGGTGTGTTGAACTCTACAGTGCATTATAGAACAGATTTCACTGGCCTAAAGGTAAATAATACTGCTCTCAAGAGCAAGTATTTCCCATAAAACGGAGAGTATTGCTCTGGGGAAGATGGCTGATGCCATCTGTGAAGTTTGGAGACGACACAGTTCACTGGTCGATTTCACTGGTTTTCCAGGCAATTGTTCCATATTTGGGAAATAGGCAGCATAATGCAAAAATGAAAATGGTCGTCATTTACTCACCCTCAAGTTGTTCCAAACCTGCATGGATTTTTTCTTCTTCTGCTGAACACAAAATAAGATATTTAATTTATTAAGATTAGTGATATTCCACATGTAAGATGGTGAAAAAAACATGACCTTGTGACCTTGAAATTGTCTAACATTCTTTAATGGACCTTTATGATATAAAATGATGTATAAATAAATGTATGATATGACATAAGTACACTGACTGATAAAAGAGCCAGCGCCGGGATGGTTCAAAAGACTCTTTTACGGTCATTCTGCTGAGCGCGTCTTGACCCACGTGTGGCGATCGTTTCAGTGACCTGCTTTTGTTCTTCTTCAGATAGACTCCAGCGGACCGAAGCTCTCACTCGCTCACCATGACCTTCGCCAGCTCTTTATTTGCCCTCCTCTTCATCAGCAGGTAAGAGGATTCTGTCATGGATCAAACCCATTTAATCGTGTTTGATGGTTTTAAATCAGGCTTATAAAATGGTGAATGTGCTTCTAGAATAGTACATTTCCAAGTAAAGGATGTAATTCATCATTTCTTTAAAGGAATGTATACCCTAGAAATAAAATTCATAGATTCACCCACAAGAAATGCATATTTTGGTAAATGAATTTGGTAACTCTTCCCATTAGTTAATGCATTAGCTAACATGAACTAACAATGAGCAATGCTTTTATTACAGCTTTTATTAATTTTTCTTCATTGTTTGTTGATGTGTGCATTAACTAATTTTAGATACAGGATTTGATTTAAAAAATGTATGAGTAAATATTGAAATGAACTAGCACTGGTTAAAGATTCCTAGATTTGATTCTCAATTCAATGAACAAATATTTAGTAGTGGGCGATAGGGCAAAAATATCATATCACGATTTTTTTCATACAGGATCATGATCCACAGTTCTTTATGTTGGTTTTTAAAACTATTTTGCAAGTTACTTAGCAGTAATAATTTCTATATTTTGCATATTTAGCCTTGAGGGTAACAAAATAAAAAGAAAAAAAGGATGAAAGACAATTTAGGTCAAAGTAGGGGTGAGTGATACAGTCAATCTTATATTTTACTTTGTTCTATTTCATTATTTCATCTTTATCATTGAAAAATTAAAAATAGGAGGACAAATACAATATAAGGTACAAATAAGATAAACGGTGCATTAATATTTTCTGCTACAGTAAGGTATATTTATTGCATTCAAGTAAGAGATTGAAGAATCAAATGTAATAAAACACTACATAGACTTCACTGTATGAATTAAATGTAAACTGATTCTTATTAAAGATAATGAAGTTAGTTAGTCAAGAGCAGAGAATGATTTTCTCCTTCTTTTGTTGTTTTATTTACATTAATGACACATACAGGAGCAGGTTTATTAGGCTGCTGTCACTTTAAGACCAAATGCACAGATCTAATACACATCCAAACTGTTTACATTCACTTCTGATATAAACAAATGCATAATATAAAAAAAAGTTGAGGTGAAAAATGTTTCTTCCACCGAGATTCTGAAGTGCGCATCTGATGGCCACTGAGGCCATGGGAGAGGATTTATGAATGGCAGTGAAGCGACACAACTGATGCTGACTGCTCATGTGACCGTAACAACATGGCGGATGTAGTTTGTCCAAATTTCCTTCATACTATCCACATTCATGCTATACAGAATATACTTTTTTGAACTGTTTGAAGTAAATTCATATGTAGTACCTACTCTGAATACGATTTTCGGACGAAAGGCTTTCCATTATAAATTCACACATGGATGACGTGTAGTGGAGGTAAGAATCCCATTAATCCAGATCTTATGTGCTATGGTAGCAAATCGCAGGCCGGGACGCGCAGCGGGAATGATGGGAGCTTTTTCACAGTCGGATTCTCGGCCTGACGGTTGTGTTTACAGAGACCGTGATGAACATATACTCACTCAAACACACATACATGTGCGTGCATGAGGAATGAGGAATGTCTCTAGGCATGATACTGTAACTGGGAGATTTATATGTTCTGACACTCACCTACTTCCCGCGGCGGTTTGAATCAAACGCCTTCATGCCTCGTGTGCCTGTCGAGTTCAGACTCGAGCAGTTCCTCTGATTATCATCAATAATGAAGACGAGTGAGCGTAGGCACAGTTTTCACATGTGGTGGCCGCGCAAATTCTTCTGTACATGAACAAACACGCATGCATCAGTGTTTGCAGAATGTAAATTCAGTCAATACGTTTACATGGACCACAATTTTCCGATATTAACCCAATTAAGACAATACGCTGATTAATGGAGATTTCTGTTAACTCGAATACACTTTACTCATTACTCAAATTACTCGATTACTCTATTACTAATGCTTGAACACAAAACAAATTAAGATGTGCAGTTAGTGCTGTCCCTGTCAAGAGATTTTTCTATTCGACTACTTCATTTAAGCCATTTTATATATATATATATGTATATGTGTGTATATATGTATATATATATATATATATATATATATATTATACATATATATTATACATACATTATATACATATATACATTTATTTAACATGTTTTTCTATATATATATATATATGTATGTATATATATGTATGTATGTATGTATAAATGTATGTATATGTGTGTGTATATGTATGTATATATATATATATATATATATATATATATATATATATATATATATAGTCCAGTAACTAACTATGAGTTTCCTTAATCATTAAAAGTATCGTTTGTCAAGTCAAATTTATTTGTATGGTATTTTTCACTATACACCTTGCTTCAAAGTAACTTTGCAGGAAGTCATTTTGTTAATGTTTATAATATCTTCATTGCTTTATCATTGCATTTAGCAGATTAGAGCGGTGTTTAATTTAGTTTACATTCTTTGACAATGTAACAAATCAGGCAGATTTGCTATATTGTTTATGAATCTGGTCATGCTGTTCGTTTGTTAGTGCATGCAAAAAGAAAGCACAATGCACTAACCAAATATGTTTATGTATATATTTTTTTCATCTCATTACATTCACTTTAGACTGCCTCATTTGTGTTGTTGTGGTATTACAGGAGACACTATTATGGACACGCAGACGAATACAGAAACTGAGCTGCATTTGTGTCTTCTCATCCCCCGATTATCAGATTAAAGAAACGGGCGTTGTTGATCTTCAGCATGTCATTTTCCAGTTGATTTGGGCTCTAAATGCAGAAATACTCTGAAAGAAATGCATTTGTATCTCACTTATCCTAATCGCAAACACACTGTTTATATCCTACTACAGAAAGAGCTTTATATAAACAACTGTATCGCCACATAGTGTACTTGTCATTTAGTTCTAGTCTTTCCAGCATATTCTTGAATGAGATCTTTAAGGGTAATGTGATTGTTTTTGTGTCTGGAAGAGATGAATGATTTAAATGGAGATTATATTAACTCTTCATGATTTGTATAAATCAGGGATTGCACATTTCTCAGATTGTTATTGTTTTAAGCATTAGGACGTTTCTGACTCTTTGAGCTCAAACTTCTCGTTGTCTCTCATATTCTGTGTCTTTGTCATAGCAGCTTCATTTCAGCAATTAGATTCATTGAAATGCCAACAAATAGAACAAAATAAAGTTGGAAAATTTGATCCTCTAACCTCATCCAGTGTTTGTAGTCCAGCTGAACATGCTCAGGAACATGCTTGGGTGTCCCTGCAGGTTATAAAGGGAAAAAAACAAACAATTCTTAGTGTTTATCTCTGATTTCATGTCACACATCTAAATAGGATATGTTTTCTTTAACCCTGTTTAACGAACGTGCAGCGCGTTGTGATGGATTTTTCCTTAGAGACAGAGGAAGCAACTCCGTCATTTTTGGCCATAAAGACTAGTGAAAGACAACTTTAAAGGGTCTACTTTTATTTGTGTACACTCATAATAACACCAAAACCTTGTCTTTTTGTAAAATAAAGAAAATAATCAACTTTGTGACCGCGAGAATCTTTCTAAAACTCAAAAATGAACTGAAGCTCAGCGAATAGCCTACTTATCACAAACAGGAAATATGTCTAAAGAAATAAAAAACAAATATTATCCTGCAATATAATCTGTATGACATTAAAGATGCACATAATAGTTTGCCTATCTCGGCTAATTATCATTAATGTGATCACACCCACGCACAGAGCTCTCATATAAAACGCCGAGGCCATCTATGCAAAATGGTAAACGTCTCCAGCAATGCATTAAAAGGCTTCAACAAAGGCTATAGGACAGTACTTGGAAATTTCATGTCGGAGCAGAATTTTAGCGAACGTCATTTTACCGTGAGTGGACGCGCTGACGTAGAGCGGAGCGTCACATTAAAGCTGACGGCTACTGTTGGGGTCAGCCTTAAACTTTTATGCTGATGAAAAAGGATCCCTGAAGCCAGATGGTTTCTGGACAATTCTTTTGCAGGATGAGAGCGCTTTAAACAGGAAGATGTTTTTTCATGTAGCCCAGCTTGAGGTACAGATGGAGCTGGTCCTGGCTTGAGTAGACAGTCCAGTAGACAGAAGGCCGCAGCAACTTCGCTTAGGCAGGAACAAGTAACCACAGCCTGTGACAATAAAAGTTGCTCAGAGTCTGAGAGAGGTGGATCGAGTTTGACTGCTAGGCATCCTCAAGTGCCGTCAAGAAAAGGCTTGAAGCTGAAGAGGAAGAAAATGTTGTGGAAAAGAGGCACACTCAGCTGTGAAAACGGGCCCTTGAACGAATTGTGTAGGCCAAAAGACTGAAGAAATAAACATTTCAACAAGCAAGTTGTGGCTGGTGTGCCAAAAAGTTCAAGTGGTGTCTTTTCCCGCTATTTTCTTCACGATACACCAGAATGCTTCGTTTACGTGCTAAAATCACAATTGTACGGTGGCCGAGAGAGCTCAACGCGCTGCAAATAAGAAAACGCTTGCAAATAAAAAAGCACATGCAAATAATAAAAAAAAAAACGTGATTTACAACACGCTTGTAAACACAAAAACGCGCTGCATGTACAAAAACGCGCTGCATATACAAAAATGTGCTGCAAATAGCGCAAAACATAACGGAAATGTTTCAAGGGGACCCCAAAAAGTGACGGACCCTACTTGACAACAGCACAAACTAAAAAATATTAAAATATATAATGTAGGCATTAACTCAATGTAATGTGTTTCACTAACAGAAAAGTGTTTTAAAATGTGGCATTGTTGTTCACTCATTAAACTTTAAGAGATGATAATTTAGTGGATGATTTAATAATATTCGTTAATCGTCTGTAGCGTACTAATGTGACCCAATCGTAACGGCGCCTGAGGCGCTCGACGACCGCGTCATCTGTGAGCGTGAGCTTCTAGCAAACTGAAAAACACTTTATTCAAAATAATAAATACATGAAATAATGTACAGTTGTTCATTTTTGTTAGCAGTTTTTATAGTATTTAATGATTGTGAACACATTGTGCACTCAAATGATGTACACTATATAGGGATTAGTGAATAAGTGAACGGGTGAGTTGAACTGGTTTTGGACAGCGCTAACAAGCAGGTCCTAGTAGGGTTCATCACTTTTTGAAGTCCCCCTTGAAACATTTCCGTTGTGGTTTGTGCTATTTGCAGCACGTTTTTGTATTTGCAGCACGTTTTTGTGTTTGCATGTGTTGTGAGGATTTGCAGCACGTGTTGTCAAACTGATGATCACGTTTTTTTAATTTTTTTTTTATTTGCATGTACTTTTTTTTTTTATTTGCCTGTGTTTTCTTATTTGCAGCACTTTGAGCTCTCTCTGCCACCGTACAATTTGCACGATTTCTTCTGAGGGAGGATACACCCACAGGGATTTAATTCATGCCACCCTTTTTTTTTTTTAAAACATCTTGTGCATTTGCAGGTCTGTAGAAAGTTACATTGTGAATATAGCTGTAACAAAACAAAGTGTTCAGATAGACCAGTTGATCCAGGTCTAGTGAGAGCGCTGACGCCCATGCAGTGTTATTTATTAGGGCCTGGTAAGAAAATATTGAATTTTTATCGATTCTCATTGTTCTTAAATTCCAAGAATCAATCATGCTGTTTTCAGTTGATGACTGAAACAGAGTGAACAGAACATTGTAGAGCGCATCCCATCCAGTAAATCGCAATAAGCTTTGTGCTTTATTTTTTTATGTGAAACAAGGTCTCAGATTTTGAATTTTATTACTGTCCATTTTATTATGAAATTTAAACAATAAATATGGTTTTGGTGCTCTTTAATGTGGCGGGATCGATCGCTGTAGCGCCTCGGGTCAAGGGAAGCATGCATGAACGGATCATCTCTTCCGCTTTACTACTAGTTATAGCACAAAGTAAGAATGAATGAACATCAGAAGGTATGTTAAAAGATACAACCTACTGAAATCCATATAATGTCAGTTAAACAGCTTGTAGACAATGTCACGTAATGTTATATTTACCTCAGGAAAGTCATTAAGTGGCCATAAACTTGTTAGTCAGCTAGGAAAAAAAATAAATTCTAGAGAGGAGCTCTACTTATATACTTACAGGGAGTGCAGAATTATTAGGCAAGTTGTATTTTTGAGGATTAACTTTATTATTGAACAACAACCATGTTCTCAATGAACACAAAAAACTCATTAATATCAAAGCTGAATATTTTTGGAAGTTTTTAGTTTTAGCTATTTTAGGGGGATATCTGTGTGTGCAGGTGACTATTACTGTGCATAATTATTAGGCACCTTAACAAAAAACAAATTTATACCCATTTCAATTATTTATTTTTACCAGTGAAACCAATATAACATCTCAACATTCACAAATATACATTTCTGACATTCAAAAACCAAACAAAAACAAATCAGTGACCAATATAGCCACCTTTCTTTGCAAGGACACTCAAAAGCCTGCCATCCATGGATTCTGTCAGTGTTTTGATCTGTTCACCATCAACCACAGCCTCCCAGACACTGTTCAGAGAGGTGTACTGTTTTCCCTCCTTGTAAATCGCACATTTGATGATGGACCACAGGTTCTCAATGGGGTTCAGATCAGGTGAACAAGGAGGCCATATCATTAGATTTTCTTCTTTTATACCCTTTCTTGCCAGCCACGCTGTGGAGTACTTGGACGCGTGTGATGGAGCATTGTCCTGCATGAAAATCATGTTTTTCTTGAAGGATGTAGACTTCTTCCTGTACCACTGCTTGAAGAAGGTGTCTTCCAGAAACTGGCAGTAGGACTGGGAGTTGAGCTTGACTCCATCCTCAACCCGAAAAGGCCCCACAAGCTCATCTTTGATGATACCAGCCCAAACCAGTACTCCACCTCCACCTTGCTGGCGTCTGAGTCGGACTGGAGCTCTCTGCCCTTTACCAATCCAGCCACGGGCCCATCCATCTGGCCCATCAAGACTCACTCTCATTTCATCAGTCCATAAAACCTTAGAAAAATCAGTCTTGAGATATTTCTTGGCCCAGTCTTGACATTTCACTTGTTCAGTGGTGGTCGACTTTCTGCCTTTCTTACCTTGGCCATGTCTCTGAGTATTGCACACCTTGTGCTTTTGGGCACTCCAGTGATGTTGCAGCTCTGAAATATGGCCAAACTGGTGGCAAGTGGCATCTTGGCAGCTGCACGCTTGACTTTTCTCAGTTCACGGGCAGTTATTTTGCACCTTGGTTTTTCCACACGCTTCTTGCGACCCTGTTGACTATTTTGAATGAAACGCTTGATTGTTCGATGATCACGCTTCAGAAGCTTGGCTATTTGAAGACTTCTGCATCCCTCTGCAATATATCTCACTATTTTTGACTTTTCTGAGCCTGTCAAGTCCTTCTTTTGACCCATTTTGCCAAAGGAATAATAATTATGCACACCTGAAATAGGGTGTTGATGTCATTAGACCACACCCCTTCTCATTACAGAGATGCACATCACCTAATATGCTTAATTGGTAGTAGGCTTTCCAGCCTATACAGCTTGGAGTAAGACAACATGCATAACGAGGATGATGTGGTCAAAATACTCATTTGCCTAATAATTCTACACTCCCTGTAATACTTGTTGTATTTTTTTTTTTTTTTTTACTGTTCTTTAATATTTGATGTTTTAATAAATCCATGAAGCCACCATTTAAATGTTTATATTTCAAAAAACTAATTGGAGTAGAAATATAATTATGCAATTATTAAGTTAATAATATAACTTTATCATAACAAGAACTTCCTTGTGTGTAAAGTGTTTTTCGATTCATTTTAACATTGAATATTATATAGTAATGTGACTGACTCCCTGTATAAGTTACAGCATTGGATCAGAATTTTTTTTCCCCCTTGTGTACTGTCTATGATATATATCCAAATGAATCGATATCAAATTGAATAGAATTGTGAGCTTGTGAATCCAAATCGAATTTTGAAATTTGTTTCAATAACCAGCCCCATTATTTATGTTATATTATTCGTGTTCTGTATGTATGTATGTATATATGCGTGGTTATGGAGACTGTCCTTGAGTAATATGCATGTGCCTTATTTTATGTCTCTTTCTCTCACTCTTCTGAGACAGAATGATCCCTTTTCCTTTTCATCTCCCACTTTCCATTTGCTGGGAAAGAACAAAGCAGGGGAAGATCCAAGAGTAAAAGCAGAAACAAAACCACACAGATTGGCCCTCGAGTCTTGTTTAAAACGCCCAGACAAATGCAACCAGTTTCACGCCCAATATGAGACTCATATGGTGTTAGTTTGCAGTCGAAGGCTTTCCACTGTATAAACATTTATACTCTAAACAAACGACGATAACAATGTTAAATTTGATATTGGGTAAAACGTTATTACAAAACTTGCTTTCATTCATAATGGGTTACATAACATGCACTACTGTTCACTAAGGATGCAATTATTTGATCAAAAATACAGTAAAAATTGTGAAATATTATCAAAATGTAAAACTGCTGTTTTCTATGTGAATATATAGTAAAATATAATTTATTCCAGTGATCAAAGCTGAATTTTCAGCATCATTATTCCAGTCTTCAGTGTCACATGATCCTTCAGAAATCATTCTAATATGATGATTTGCTGCTTAATAAACGTTTCTGATTATTATCAATGTTGAAAACAGTTGTGCTGCTTCATATGTGAGGAAAACGTCACATTTTTTTTTTTTTTTTCATGGTTCTTTGATGAATATGAAAAGAACAGCATTTTTTGAAACAGAATCTGGATATCTTTGCTGTCACTTTTGATCAATTTAATGTGTCCTTGATGATTAGAAATACGAATACGTTTCATAAAAAGACTCCAAACCCAAAAAAGCATGATATCCTTGCAAAATGTTATACTGGGTAAAAGATTATAAATGAAAAAATCTTTCATAATGGGTCATGAACTGGTTACACAACATCTTAAGTGTGTAAAATATTAACAACACTGAGTTATTAATGTAGCCGCATTTAGACCATGACAAGTATTTTTGAAAACTGTTTGTGTTAGTTGAGCTTTTGTTAAAATGCACTGGTTAATCTTATTCAGGATTAAGGATATTTGGTTTTATTTGAAATGAATTGAATTTTTAAAGTTTGCTCAATAGCTTTTACAATAACACAAGGTGGTTTGAATTCAATGGAAATGATCCCAAAGTGTCCAATCAGCCGATTGATTAGTCTGAATCTTGCTTGCTTTGCCTTTGTTCCTCTTTTGTAAGTCACTGTTTATAAAAGCATCTGTTAAATGTGTAGATGTAAATGTACACCAACCAGTGTGAAATGAATGGCATTGTGGAAAGTCTAGTTTGCTTTGATGATCCGATGTTTCTCTTATACTGGCTTGCAGACAAATGTTTAATTCTGTGTAGGAAATTCAGTCTTCAGTCAACTGATTTTTTTTTTTATCATGCATTGTTATTTGGCACAGTGATATCATGTACTGTACATTGTCATGATGAGCGTGAGCATCGTGAGCGTGTTTCCCCACGGGCTGAGAATGCGAGGGATTTCAGATCGGCTCTGGGAAAGATAAAGTGGATTAATATGAAATGAAATCTTAAAAGCTTCTTGTGTGCGGCGTAACACACAGAGACATGAACATACAGTCGTTCACATGCTAGCATACGCATGTGAGAATGTCTCCATTCACTGGAGGACAGATGAAGTCATGGATTCGCCTCCGGGGCTAGTGAAGTTTTCCCCACTCGTCTTATGTGATTAAGACAGGAGTTGAGCAGACATGTTTGACTCTCTTACATAAGTCTTACATTAACGAAGAGGTATCCAGCTACACTTATGCTGAAGGGAATTTTACTATATATCAAAGTATACAAACGCAGTGTTGTTTGAAAGCCTTCATCAGGGAATATAACAAATAAATCCACTACATACGGAGTTAACCAATTAATAAGAAGGATTAAAGGAGATTAGAAAGAGCTGCACTGTAAAAAATCATGTTCTTCCTCTGTGTTTCTGTCTTGTTTTCTGGTACAAATATCTAAACATTTTTAAATTAAGATGCATTTACTTGAGAAGCAAAATTACTTCTGCAAATTTAGATGGATTAACAATAGATAAGCATCATCAAAATAAGTTTAACTTATTACACCAACAATCAACATTAACATCACAGAAAAAAACTCCAGAATTGAGAGCACATTGACACCAAAGCAATATTCTGTACACAAAAAAATCATTTTATTATGCAAATAAACTGTTGAAAATATAAAATGAAGTAGTGGTAACATTGCTTATATTACATAAGGGAAAAAATTTGTGGAATTTTGTCTGTTCAATGCCCAAAAATAAATAAAATATGGTCAAATTAATTGGAATGTTTTGCAACAGGACTATTTGGATACTTATTGGATCCTATTTAAAGACACTGTTTTTTTTTTTTCCGCTAAAGGTCACCGAACTCTTTAAAAGTCATGCCGATTGATAATATTTATGGATGAGTGAATGCATGTTTTTTAATAAGGCTGTGGTGTGAAGCAGGACGTGGCCGAGAATTGCGAGCGAGATCACTAATGAGAGACAGATATCAGTCCCGGGGACGTTTCATCCTATCGAACTACTCACAAGTGCTGAAACTCTACTCATACAGGTCAGTTTATTTGACGAATTAAAACTGTGAGGTAACGCAGCGCTGTTTCACTTGCTCTAACGTTACACTATCATACTAAACTACGTTTGAGTGTGTAGAAAGTTGTGATGTTTAGTATTAGTTTGTTGTCTGTATGAGACTTAACAGTGAGCTAGATCAACATTAGATTATCATACTGATGATATTCTTACATTTAATCATGTTGAGCTTTATAATATTGATTTGTCTTATATAGCCTACATTTGCTCACCTTGTCTAATAACGTGCGAGAGCGCCGTCTCTGTCAAATCGAAGTTTGTCTTGAAGCTCTCGCCATCTTGGCAACTCCACGTCGATAATGATCCTCATTTTATTTCTCCTTTTGTTTCAAAATTTGCTTGCCATGGTCCATAATGTTTGAACGAAACAACAACCGCTAGAAGTTACGCAGTTATTTGTTATTTGGCTACAATGCAGTACAAGCAGAAACCAGGGATCACGCAGATATTACGTCACTGACAGGCGACAAGGGAGGGACGGGCACCATTTAAAATTGTGATTTTCTCTGAATTTACAAATTCTTGGAAATGTATAGGATGATGCATGCACATAGCTGAACGAAATGTATAACACTGTACTAGTGGTTTTTGGATACTTTAATATAAACTTTTCACATATTGTGCCCTTAATAAACTTCTGTGTGCTTTTATCCACTCTTTTGAGATGTTCTCAACTTTTAATTTTATTACATGGACATAGAATTCTCTTGTCTAAATCACATATTTTATAAATTGGCAATTAATACAATTACCATGCACATTTAAAAGTGCTCAACGTAATTTGAGCTGTAAGATATTTAGTGAAGTTTGCTTTAGGAGACAAGCTTTTATAACTATTTTGAATAAATCAACCAGAAGATGAGTTCAAATAGGAATCAGACATATTAAAGTGTGGATAAACAGACATATTAAAGTGAAACTCTTATGGCTTCACATGAAGGCTCTCTCTGAGATTATACGTGATGATTTATTGTTGCCGGTGTTTGCCTGCTTGGAGCGTTTCATGATGCAATAGGTTTCATTGCATTTTGACCTGCAAAACCTCTATATTCTTATATTAAGCTCTTCAGAAAATCATCATTGTTATATGAACATTTTCTAAAGGGAATGCAAGTTGTTCGCTCATGCAAAAGTCACTGTTGCTAGGGTGTTGTGGGTGGTTGTCAGTGTGCCGTTATGCAATTTCTAAGGTCTTCTAGTTTGTTGCTAGGGAGTTGCTAGGGTGCAGGATAAACTTTATACAGAAGTTTAAAGTAACCCTCAGTATGAGCGATGGTAATAATGCAGTTTGACTTGGCAAACACCACTGATTTAACTGCCTGTATTTTGGAGGATTGTACCAAATTGATCCAATTTGTTCCAAGCTCCCATTTCTATAAATGATCCTCAAATGTATGAGTAACTTTTTTTTTTTTTTCCCAGAAACTTTTAAAATGAGAGCAGTTGCCATAGAAACCATCCTGAGGGATTCTCTAATGTGCTACACAGTCATAGCCAAACATAGATGGTTTTCGTTTACTCAAATTATTATTTTTCTGTGATTTCTTAAAGCAGATCACGCCACCAGCTAAATGCTTTGAAAAGAGTATGATATATATATATATACATATTATATATATATATATATTTATATATATATACATATATACATATACACATATATATGTATATATAATATGTATATATATGTGTATATATATATAATATGTATATATGTGTATATGTATATATATATATATATATGTATGTATGTGTATATACATTTACACACATATATAGGTATATAATATGTATATATTATATACCTATATATGTGTGTAAATGTATAGATGTGTGTGTGTATATATATATGCGTGTATATAATATGTATATAATATGTATGTGTATATATAATATATATATTTTGTGTGATATATCATGCATTTTTCTGTACTGTCTTTCTCCACAACCTTTGAGCAAAACTTCTACTTCCCATCTTCACTCTCTACTTAAGAGAAGCCTGTACTGAATAAACTCAAAAAATGTAGTCTCCAAGCGTGATGACAAATCAGCCGTTTTCCCCTATGCAGCTCAAACTGTCCTCTGCTTTACTGATATTTACTGCACTTACTGACATAAAGAACGCTGTTATTGCTGAATTAATAAGCAGAAAATATTCCCACTGAATGCTTGACCTCTCCTGCACACCATCATTAATTTGTCTCTGTGTAAATGAGCTGTCAGTGTGTCCAGCGCGCTCAACACGTTCGGAAATGCAGTTAGGTGTTATTGTTTCCTATATACATACATATATATATATATATATGTAGTGAATCACAAAGGGATTTATTGTGACACACTCGTGCTGGGTTCAGTTAATAGGCTTTTAGTTGAATGCTCACTATGATTGTATTGTTTTTTTATTCAGTACTTGTAAATGTCATTTGGAGGTGGTTAGTCTGTTGTATGCTCTATGCGGTAGTTTGCAAACGGAAACGTTTGGCCATGCAAAACTTGCGTGTGGTTGACAGGCCATTGCTAAAGTGTTGCATGTGTTTATAGGATGGTTGCACACTATTTTTTTTAGATTTGTTCCGAGTATAAGCAACAGTAATATAGTGATGCTTTTCTTAGCAAATACACAAAATAAAGACTGATTTCGATGTAGGTCATTCCACACACTATTGCTTCATGACTCTTGTTAAAACATTCAGATGATTGATGTGGTACCATTATTCGGCTACTGAATGCAGTTTTGCAGATTTGAGACTTTTCCTGCAATTGGCTGTCCTGAGGAACTGTCTCATCCCTTCACTGGCTGTCTGTGTCCTAGAGGACATTTAATATTGCAGGTGACATGTTTTGGCCATCAGCTGAGATGTGTGCAGAAGTGCAGAAGCGATGGATACCCACACGGTCTGAGAACCACTCTGATACAATGAAAAACAGCCATGGATTCATACTCGCACATTGCTCATGTTCTTCTACTTATTAGGTTTTATTATATATTGCAAATATACTGTAAAGGGAGATACATTAGAGATGAATCACTTTGAACACTCATTCTGATGCCTTCGCTTCCTTTTAGTTTTCATAATTCTGTTTGGTGCCATTAGTGTAGCTTTAAATTCATTAATTTGAGACCATTGCTTTAATTTGTGATTGAAATCAAATTCAAGTTTATTTGTGTAGTGATTTTGACACGTTTCAAAGCAGCTTTACATAAAAGGCTTGTTTCAATTTAGGAATTATTCCGTTATCAGCAGTCATTATGTACCCAACAATGTGACACTTTTTTTTTTGTCACCATAACTTTTTGGTTTTTAAAAATGTTTTAGTTAATGTTAATTAAAATTAACTAAGAATAGTTGATGCTGTAGAATTTTTTTCATGGTTAGTTTAACTTTTTAGTCTTATGAACTCAATTGATTAATAAAATTGTATTAAACCATTTAAACATCCAGAAAAAATGTAACATCCGTCCAGCCCAATTCAAATAACTTCCTTCCGTCCAGCTATCCATCCAGCCGTCCGTCCAGCCCAATTCAAATAACTTCCTTCCGTCCATCCATCATCCATCCGTCCATCCATCCAGCCCAATTCAAATAACTTCCTTCCGTCCAGCTATCCGTCCATCCATCCATCCAGCCCAATTCAAATAACTTCCATCCGTCCATCCATCTACCCCAATTCAAATAACTTCCATCCATCCATCCAGCCATCCATCCAGCCCAATTCAAATAACTTCCATCCATCCATCATCCATCCGTCCATCCATCTACCCCAATTCAAATAACTTCCATCCAGCCATCCATCCAGCCCAATTCAAATAACTTCCTTCCGTCCGTCCGTCCGTCCCAATTCAAATAACTTCCTTCCGTCCATCCATCATCCATCCGTCCATCTATCCACCCCAATTCAAATAACTTCCTTCAGTCCATCCATCCATCCGTCCATCCATCCAGCCCAATTCAAATAACTTCCATCCATCTATCCGTCCATCCATCAGTCCATCCATCCAGCCCAATTCAAATAACTTCCATCCATCCATCATCCATCCGTCCATCCATCATCCATCCGTCCATCCATCTACCCCAATTCAAATAACTTCCTTCCATCCATCCATCCATCCAGCATCCATCCAGCCCAATTCAAATAACTTCCTTCCATCCATCTATCCGTCCATCCATCCAGCCCAATTCAAATAACTTCCTTCCGTCCAGCTATCCGTCCATCCATCCATCCAGCCCAATTCAAATAACTTCCATCCGTCCATCCATCTACCCCAATTCAAATAACTTCCATCCATCCATCCAGCCATCCATCCAGCCCAATTCAAATAACTTCCATCCATCCATCATCCATCCGTCCATCCATCTACCCCAATTCAAATAACTTCCATCCAGCCATCCATCCAGCCCAATTCAAATAACTTCCTTCCGTCCGTCCGTCCGTCCCAATTCAAATAACTTCCTTCCGTCCATCCATCATCCATCCGTCCATCTATCCACCCCAATTCAAATAACTTCCTTCAGTCCATCCATCCATCCGTCCATCCATCCAGCCCAATTCAAATAACTTCCATCCATCTATCCGTCCATCCATCCGTCCATCCATCCAGCCCAATTCAAATAACTTCCATCCATCCATCATCCATCCGTCCATCCATCATCCATCCGTCCATCCATCTACCCCAATTCAAATAACTTCCTTCCATCCATCCATCCATCCAGCCATCCATCCAGCCCAATTCAAATAACTTCCTTCCATCCATCTATCCGTCCATCCATCCAGCCCAATTCAAATAACTTCCTTCCATCCATCCATCATCCATCCGTCCATCCATCTACCCCAATTCAAATAACTTCCATCCATCCATCCAGCCATCCATCCGTCCATCCATCTACCCCAATTCAAATAACTTCCTTCCATCCATCCATCATGCATCTGTCCATCCATCTACCCCAATTCAAATAACTTCCTTCCATCCATCCATCATGCATCTGTCCATCCATCTACCCCAATTCAAATAACTTCCTTCCATCTGTCTGTCCGTCCGTCCCAATTCAAATAACTTCCATCCGTCCATCCATCCAGCCCAATTCAAATAACATTCATTAGTCCGTCCCCTCCTGTCCATCCGTCCGTCCGTCCATCCATTCCAGTTCAAATAACATGCATTTGCAAACATCATCTAAACTCTACTAATTAACATATTTCTATTTCACTTATATTCATCAATTCACTCTGGTCTTGGCATCAGAAATGACCACACATGTGTACAATCTGAACATCTCTCCAGCTCAGATTTCTGCACAATGAAAAGAAATCAGAAAAGTGTGTTCATGAGTACTTTGGTAAGTCAACAGTCTCAGAAACATCTCTCAAGGGCGACAGCTATGAAATTAAATTTGAATTGCTGAATTGCTGGGGAATCAGTGAACAAACACACACAGATAAGAATACATCTGCTGCAAATGCACTTAGACAGGTGGAATGGATGGATTACACCACATATGTGGATTTTGCTGCTCGCGGGCTGTAGACATGTTAGACTGTTTGGTGCACGTCCAAAAATTACCACCCTCGCTTTCGCCTGCACTGTCGTTATTCACTGATACCATTCAGACACTCCTTGAAGACTTTCAGATTACTGAAGATTACTGTCTGTACTGACACACCGTTTTATGACAGTAAAAGCACAGCAACTTCACGGAAAAACCATGTGAAGTGTTTAGCAACATGACTTTTTTTCATTCTCACTTGTCAGTTTGTTCTGGATATGATAAATGTGTCAAATGACCAGGGGCCTCATTTATAAAACTTTGCGTATAAACCTTACTAAAAGTGAACCTACGTTATAAATCTGAAAATGGTGTACGAAAGAAAAAAATGAGATTTTTAAAACCATGCGTACACCAGAAGCTGCGCAAAAATCCCTTTATAAATCCCAGTCAGTGGAAGATTGTCCGTCCGTGCATCTCCACCCTGTCTCCTCCCAAAATCACCATATATGGAGCTCACAATGCCTAGTTTTACTATGCATAACCTCATCTGCATATCATCTGCATAACCCACGTGACACCCCTGTTAACACCGTCAAAAGTACAAGACATTGGGAAATATTACATATGGACCATAAATGCCATTTGTGCCACACATATTATTAAAAAATAATCTAATATCCTTGTTTTATAATAAATGTATGAAAATATTCATAACAAAACTGTAGCTATAAAATAGCTTACTTATCAGATAAAGTTTTTAGAATCGATTTGTATCGTTAATTTTCACTGTCCAAATAGTTTAATTGTCTTAAACGATTCGAATGAAATCGAATTTATGCAGTTTTGCAGGTGAACATCTATTAGGATGTTTAGGCTATTTTAGTGGATACAGATATTGGCCTACTTATTTATCGCAGTGTAAATACAGTTGTATTTTAAAAAGGAAGCGTATAAATCTTATCGTTTTCTTCAAGTTGTATCCTTCAAATACAGTGGATTTATTCATAATTGTTTGAAGATACTGTACACGACATCAACCCCTCCGTGCAGCTGCGGTTGTACAGTAAGATATCATCATTGAACCCGTTCAAAACGACCATCGAATCCAGCAGTGTCTTTCATAATATCACAGTAAGTGTGCATCACCAATCATTGCTCTCGCTAGTTTAAGAGCAATTATTGCGCTCCTATCACTCCTCATAGGATCACTCCGTTACTTAAACAGTGTGTCACAGGAAAAGTGATCAAAAGTAGCACATTTTTGTTTATCTTCTGCGTAATGACTTTGTGCAATTTTAGGGCTTATCACCATTAATAAAAGTGGAATATTAATGTAAATGTTTATAACAAAACTTCTGTTTACTTCATTACGTTTCTCACTCTAGTAAAAGTGTTCGTACGGATGGGGCAGAGATTTTATCGTCAAGTTTGTTTTTATAAATCCCATCTGTAATGAATCCGGTCTGTCATTTTCATCCACTTATCACCAGATGATCTCGCCACACTACATTTCCCATAAGCCCCTCACCCAGTCACTGATCACTGCACCAGCTGCACCCTATCTCTCCACTATAAAAGCAGCACTCACCCACTTCCACCTTGCGAAGTATTGTTAATCGTTGCATTGCAATTCTGAGCGTTATACCCGTGTCTTGTTTGCCTGTTCTCTGATCCCTGGTTTATCCGATGTTTGTCTGCCTGCCTGCCTCTGACCGCCTCTGACCTTCCGCCTGTGTATTTACTACGAGTCTGTCTGTTCCCTGCTATTTCTGTTCGCTACGGAGTTGACCCATGCCTGTCTGACCACGTTTCTGAATAAAAGCTGCATTTGGATTCCACTCGCTGACTCCTCATCATTACACCATGCGTAAGAAGTAGCGTACGCCTCTTTCAGGGCATGTTTTGTGCGTACGCAATGGCCCCAATTGCTTGTTAATCTCTCATTATGCTATATTTTCACCAAATATTGGATTTAACCTTTTTGTCAATTGTATGTCTCTTTGATCAGAGCTTAACTTTTTGAGTGAAAAAAGTTCACTCGTTCTCATTCACCTCAACAAAAGGTCAGCAAGGATTAATATGAAGTCATGCATCACCCTAATGGTATGTAAAAACGGCTGTTTTACGTCAGAAGAGTCTGTAATGTCATAGTAGACTGTAATTCAGGGTCTATGAAGCATTCAGTGCCGGCGGGAGTAATCCTCAGGACTACATTGATTAGATGTACTCATCAAATCGTATCCCACTGCTGAAACGCTGAACACAGAGCAGAATGAGCTTCACCAGGCCCATCCATCCATGACCTCGGGAACATGCAACCTGCTCAGAGCCGCGGGGAATCGTGGCACGAGAACGGAGACGAGAATGTGTGTGAGAGAAAAAAGGATGGCGCAGTAAATCCCGAAGAGGGGATCTGCTGAGAACAATGAAAACCAGATGGAGGTGTCCTGTGCTTTCTGCAGCGAATCGAATGAATGATGAGAGAGGAAGAGGATGAAAGGAAACGCTTTTTGAGTTGTGTTGTATGGCCCTATCACAGCTTTACTCTAATATATGCTGTCGAATATGCCAAATTACAACATTTAAGCCGCCTTGTGTAACATCTAACTTGGTTATGTATTCTGAAGAGTGTTCTCTGTGGACGAATTTGAATCAAGTTTTATTGAATAACATCAATTTAAGTTGCAACTTGTTCCTCACACGATTCTTTAATGGTGCCTTATTATTTTTTTAAAGCCCCAGTTGAGCATCTGTTATCGAGATGAATGGGAATGCCGACGCTGATCTTTCTCTTGGTGTTCTAGACCTAAATGAGTGCAGCTTTTGAACCAATATGTCATGAAATAATTGTTTCCCTTGCGAACATTTACATAAAATTTTTTAAATCATTTAAAATGAGCAATAGTCATCTCATTGTTATTTTATCGTAGGTTACCATGGCAATATTTATTGTGGCCGTATTTACACTGTGTCTAACCAGATGTGACGTATCTTTTCCATGTTAATCAGAGTTTTTGTCTTAATCCGTCGCGACTATTCTATTTATAAAAACGGTTTCTATTTCTGTGATGTCGTGGCTGGAACAACATGATTATGTGCTTTATTTAATGTTAAAAGCATCTAATTTTGAAAGTGACCTTTTTATAGCCGTTCTGAAAGCGACAATGGATAATTCACCTCAAATTCGGAAAATATACTGTATGAAAGTGTACTCTATCTATGGCAAAATTGTTTCAGTCACTCACTGTGTATTTTAATAATGTTATATAATTTACGAATTTGATTATGTGCTTATCATTTTGTGGTTTGCGGAGAGACTCCGCCCACACACTCTTCTTATTGGCTGTTTGATTTTGATCTTGTCACGTCTGGTGTGGATGGACAGATTGCTTGTCCCATCGCGTATGGCAAGCCGTTTTGACTTTTATTCATTTTGAGGATATGAATTTGTGATTTCAACAATTACATTTCCACCAGTTAAAATGTTTATTTCTGATATCGGGAATTAGATTTCCACTAGTAACAATGGCTATTTTTGATATCAAGAATTACATTTCCACTAGTACAAACTATAATTCTTGACATTTCTACTAGTAAAAATGTTCATTTCTGATATCTGAAAATGAATTCCTGATATCAATATAATTTCTGATATCTAAAACGGCTTTCTTACTAGTAACAATCACATTCATGATATCAGAAATTAATATGTTTTCTAGTAGCAATTCAATTGTTGATATCAAGAATAGACATTTGCACTAGTAACAATGTAATTCTTGATATCAGAAATTTGCATTTCAACTAGTAAGAATTGTATTCTGATATGTGAAACTGGAATTTCAACTAGTAAGAAATGAATTCTTGATGTCAACAATTGAATTTGAATGGCAGCCTATGGCGAGATTTCACTAGTAAAAATACAATTCTTGATATCAAGAATGATAGTTTTAGAGATAGAGATCTGTTTGGTTTCTGACATTCTTCCAAATATCTTCCCTTGTGTTCAGCAGAGGTTTGGAACTACTTGAGGGGGAGTAAATGATGACAGAATTTTCATTTTTTTTCCAGGTGCTTCATATATAGAACCTTTCTAGTGGTTCCAGTCATGAGATCCGTCATTGCATCATTATCTCATAAACATGCTTTACCTCTAGAAAAATCTTAAATAATGGGAATATCATGCGTACTTAAGTTCATATTAAAGCACGACAGCTCACACACAGCGTCCTCTGGGAAAATCTGTAAAAGTCTTTGTTCGTAATAGAAAAGTGCTCAGTGCAAAGAGAAAATCATCACCAGTGTCTTCATAGATTACACACCTGAGTTCACTTATAGAAACATTCATAGATATTTTATTTTTGTTTAGATTTTTTTTACTACTTGTTAAATGTTAACCATTATTCTTAATCAGGGTTGGGGAGTAACGAAATACAGGTAACTTAGTGACGTATTTAAATACAAAATTTGAGTCACTGTATTTCATTTTAAATGGGTGGTAATCAGATTACAGTTCCATCTGAAAAGTGTTTTAGATTACCAAAGTGATTACTTTGAGTTTTAATGTCATTTAAACAGCGATTGGTGATTCTTTGACTCTGACAGTCTGAAAAAGACGAGTTCAGTTTCACCATCATTTTAATACCTTTAAGAGGGATCATAAATTGTTATTTTTATTTAGTACTGTCCTGAACAAGACAAAATGACTGAATTTATAAAAATAAAAAAATTGCCCAACTGTCAACTGAACTGTCCTGTCATGACCTGATGATCCACGACTGTTTTCATGTTTTGTGAGTCATTTTATAATTCACTCGTCACTGCAACTTTTTCTCAGTTTTTTTCCCTCACAATTGTGAGTTTGCATTTGACAATACTGACTCAGAATTGCGAGATTTAAACTCACAATCGTAAGTTATAAAGTCAGAATTGGGAAATAAACTTGCAATACTGACTTTTTTCTTGCAATTGTGAATTTAGTATGTGAGTTTCCTGACTCATAATTCTGACTTTATAACTCACAATTGTAACTTTGTCACACAATTCTGAGGGAAAAAGTCAGATTTAGATTAAGTTACTAAACTTGAGTAATGTAACGAAATACGTTACAAATGACTTTTTAAAGCATGTATTTTGTAATCTGTAGTGAAATACATTTTAAAAGTAACCAGCCCTGTTCTTAAAATATATGCATATTTAAAAAAATATGCATTATTGAAACCCCCCCCCCCCAAAAAAACTACTATATGTAGATATTAGGACTGTCACGATATCAGATTTCAGACCGTCTCTTTTTTTTTTTTACACAACAAACATTAGGATACTGATAAACACAGGGCATATGCATTTTCACTTCTTGCATTCTCGATGTCAATCGACCTGAGACTCTGTCTCTGGCTTTCTGTCTTCTTTGAAGATGCCTATGAAATAAGAGAGAAAATACTGTCAAGTTCAACAGTATAATGAATAAATATAACATCAAAACTGATACTTTAACCTGTTAATTTGCGTTCCTTATTTTCAGCTCTTTAACCCATCGGGTCAAAGGGTCACCAATCAAGTCATGCTGTAAGCGTGCTGCTAATTAAATGAGGCATTAAGCACACTGCGAACAACTTAACATTTTACAGAGTTTAATGTGGCAATGTAGAAGCTCAGTTTTTCTAGGTCAGTTTTAATCATGTAATAGATGTGAAAAAATATCCAGTGCTGCTATCAGGCCGTATTGGCCATGACTTAATTGCAAATATATTATTACAAATACAAAAATAAGACCAGAAAATGTGGTACTTATTAAAAGAATCACTCTTAATTTAAATATATGAACACAGAAAACTGCTGTTAACTGGTTAATATAACATTTCCCATTCCATGACTAGTAAAATAATCGCAATTTACTCTAAAATTGCGTAATCTGCAGTGTGGTCAGGGCTGGGTAGGTTACTTTTAAAATGTATTTCATTACAGATTACAAAATACATGCTTTAAAAAGTAATTTGTAACGTATTTCGTTACATTCCTCAAGTTTAGTGACTTAATCTAAATACTTTAGAATACTTTGGGATACTAATAAGTGTGGAACAAACACAAAAAAGGTCATTGCAAGTTTTTATCTCACAATTCTGACTTTTTCCCTCAGAATTGTGTGATATAAAGTTGCAATTGTGAGTTATAAAGAATTATGAGATATAAACTCGCAATATTGAGAAGTCAAAAATATGAGAAACGCGCAATATTGAGAAAAGTCAAAATTGTGAGATATAAACTCACAATATTGAGAAGTCAGAATTATGAGATATAAACTTGCAATAATGAGAAAAGTCAGAATTATGAGATATAAACTGAAAATGTTGAGAAAAGTCAGAATTATGAGATATAAACTGAAAATGTTGAGAAAAGTCAGAATTATGAGATATAAACTCGCAATATTGAGAAAAGTCCAAATTATGAGATATAAACTCGCAATATTGAGAAAAGTCCAAATTATGAGATATAAACTCGCAATATTGAGAAAAGTCCAAATTATGAGATATAAACTCGCAATATTGAGAAAAGTCAAAATTATGAGATATAAACTCACAATATTGAGAAAAGTCAGAATTATGAGATATAAACTCGCAATATTGAGAAAAGTCCAAATTATGAGATATAAACTCGCAATATTGAGAAAAGTCAAAAATATGAGATATAAACTCGCAATATTGAGAAAAGTCAGAATTGTGAGATATAAACTCACAATATTGAGAAGTCAAAAATATGAGATATAAACTCACAATATTGAGAAAAGTCAAAATTATGAGATATAAACTCACAATATTGAGAAAAGTCCAAATTATGAGATATAAACTCGCAATATTGAGAAAAGTCAAAAATATGAGATATAAACTGACAATATTGAGAAAAGTCAGAATTATGAGATATAAACTCGCAATATTGAGAAAAGTCAGAATTGTGAGATATAAACTCACAATATTGAGAAGTCAAAAATATGAGATATAAACTCACAATATTGAGAAAAGTCCAAATTATGAGATATAAACTCATATTGAGAAGTCAAAATTCATCAAAAATATACATTCCAAATATGAATCTTAATTCTCAATTATTAAATATATACATACACATTTACCAATGACATTTTTTAAGGGCCTTTCATGAAGACATTTTTCATAAAGCAAAAATAAGTGTGCTGTAAAAATAATTATGCTGTAAAAATCGTTCCTAGCAATTCCTGAGTGAAAATTGTTTCTACAGCAAATAGTTTTTCAGTGTAGCTGTTTTTGAGGTTGCTGTCGCAGGTGTTTTTAAAGGGCTGTCAGTGTGTCACCGCTGATGCTCGTGACCTCCTCAGCACCTCGCAGATCAAACCAGCCCGGTAGTCGTAGATGAAGAGAGGAAAGTAAGAGGACCGAAAGGGATGAAAGAGACTAATGATGTGAGGAGAATGTTGCTCTGTTTTACATGTCTGGGCGGGAGACTTCGGTCAGATGTGGGGAATCTTCCTTTAAGTACATTTCCTAAAATATTCACAGCATTTCACTCTTCGAGAAGTCAAACTGACTTATAGTGACTCATTAACCTTAGAGGAAGTGTTAACATGCAGCGAAATGACACACTTGACCTTTTTATGTTCAGAATGAGCAAACTGGGTAAGGCACCATTGAGGGTTTTATGAAGTCTGTTACAGGGTCAGAATTGTTTTTTACATTTTTTTTAAATTTGCCCTCTGGAATTTAATTGGTCATTGTCAGTTTTCACATGGCTTGCATTTATTTATGTTATAATGTAAATATCCTACATAAAATATACAAATTAACTAAAAAAATATGAATTTATTACAGCTTAGGGCTGCAATATTATTGCAGTAATTATTGCCCCTGATAAAGTAAATTATTGATTATGATTATCATAGTATTGATAGTTCACATTATATTCTTGTATGCAACACAGACAAAGCAAGCTTTATTTGCACATTAGAAAATCAGGACTTCACATTGGTTATTTTAGTAGCATGAAAAACAGAGAATTTCTTCATCACTGGTGACTAATGTGAGCATCTCTGATTGGCTGCTGAATTCATAAGCTCAACAGAAATGTTTGTGATTGGTTCTAATGCTCAACTCTAATACATAAAATAAATCTTTGATGCAATGTGTGCAGATCGAAATGTAATCTACACTTCACATTTCACTTAATAAATGTAGCTTAATTAAAAATTTTGAATTTGTAGGGCATTTTTGTTCATGTTGGTGGCATTTTTGCCTCAAATCCCCATTAATCTGTTGTTTGTATTAAAGCATGGATGGGATACAGGTCATAAAGAGGTCAATGGCATTCACATGTGGGAATGAGTAGAGATGGGACGCACAGTTTCCCAATTATACAAGAACAAAGTTGTATGCATTCAAGCCAGTGTTGATATTTTGTGTCTGCATCCATACAGCCTGTTTTTTGCAGGCTTATTTCTATGCAAACGCAAATGCATCCGTACTTAATGCCGTCTGCCAAATCATTCCAACAAGTTTTTGAGGAATGAATTGTATTTGGAGATGAATCCTTCCCATTTCCACCGGAACGTGACCCCGACGAGGTGCGGTCAATCTCAGAATCCCATCATCCTGACAGATATGAGTTGATATAAGCTGTATTTCGTTGCTGCTGCATGACATCCAGTTCAGTCTGAAATGCTTCTCACGTCTGAAGGTATCAACCGTTTCTTTTTTGCATCCCCCTCTTTTCTAAATTTAATCATTAAGAAACCAGAGCTGTCAGATTTTCTTTTAGAAGTGTGCTTGTTTTAATGTGTGCATCTATTAAAACCCGTCACAAAATCGGGCTCATTTTTGAACCAAAATCACAAGCACTTTGTGCATAAGTTATGCGTTTTTATCTGTGAGTATTTTTAGGATTTTCTACACTGTGGCTTTTTGTGTGAAATCTAAGTTCTCATTGTAATGCCAGAAACATCATGCTCATTACTCTAATTATAAAGTAAAATTATATCATGGTAAAATAGGCTAATTTAATAAAAAAATAAAACTATTAAAGTAATGAGTAACCTTGCAAAAAAATCTTTCGATGCTAAATTATGCCTTGTTTTCTTTTTCTTTCTTTTTTAATTCATGTTTTTTGCCATTTGATTTTGGGAGTGAACGGTAACCTGGATAGTATTCTGTGAGATTCACCCTGATGTGTTAAAACTGAAGGTCATATTAGGATATCTAGTGTCTTGACTGTGTGAAATCAAAGGCTCCAGAAACTGAGCTGGAGAGGTTCCTTCTCATCCCACACATGACCTCACGGGCCTGGCAGAACAACAAACGCTCCCGCTCTTATGATAAGACACGTGCCGCCGCTGTCACTCACTCACACGCACACAGATCCATCACACTCCTCCTGCTGAACACTGGTGTGGATGGATGTCAGGCGTCATATCTAACATGCAAGAGGAAGCCAGGCTTGATTTTTGTAATGACGGAGGTTTGGATTGTGTCTCTTGCCTGTTAGTAGTTTATTTTCAGCCAGGATCTGGCTGCACTGCTGGAAATTCAGCTTCCCTATCAGTCAGTCACGTTCGACGTTACGTCGGACTGACGTCATGGGATCTCGCTTGGGAGCCCAATCAACTCCGCATAGTAAAAAACAAGCCAATCAGAATTGGCTAGTGAGATTTACATGCCGGGCTCCTCCCCCGGCATCCGGGTATAAATAGAGCCGGCATTACTCACTTCATTCATACTTTTGCTTCGGAGCCGATCGGGACACTGATCTGCCTTTCATCTTCTGCAAAGAGAAACTAAGAGCGAAAACAGCAATTTTCATTGCTAAAGGGACCAGTTCCCGCAAAAAGCAATTTTAATTGCTAGAGAAATTTCCTCTTGCTCTGTTCTCTCTCGTTGACGGACGACAACACAGCAGCGGTGGAGTGCAGCAGGCGCTGATGCGGGAACGAATCAGCGCGCATTCCATCCCTCGGTGTTCCAGCGGGAGGGCACGTCTGAAAGAGCAGCACGGGAGAAAAAGCGTCTTTTTCAAGATGTCTTTTTTCCCGTGTGTTTCTGGATGCGGTCGTTTCCTGACTTCATCTGACGGCCACGAGCGCTGTTTCACGTGTCTGGGCAGGCAGCACGCTGAATCAGCGCTCGTGGATGGTTCATGCTCTCACTGCGAGAGCATGGCCATGTTGACATTGCGATCGCGACTCTCCTTCAATGGAAGGCGGAGTCCCCTCTGTTGCTACCCAATCCCCCTTGACTTTCCAAAGGAAAGCTGCGGGAATGGTTAGCACTCTGGGAGATCTGAGGGTTACAGTGGGAGCCTCTTCGTCGGGTCAGCCCCCACGAATCTCCCACTCCTCCACAATGCCATGTGCCGTCGAGTTGCTTAGTGCTGATGCGGGTCCTTCTCGTGAGGATCCCCGCATCTCATTTGGCGCTCTGGATGAGGATCGGATGTCTATCGCTGCATCGGAGAGTGGGCTGTTATCTTCTGCAGAGGAAGATGAAGCCAAACTTCCGCCCTCCGGGGTGGTTGCATAGGCTGAGTCTGATGCAGAACTGACAGCTATGCTGGCTCGGGCCGCCGTGGGCATCGGACTCGAGTGGAACCCTCCACTGTGTTCCGAGCGCTCGCGGCTTGACAATTGGTTTCTGGGTGCGGGGCGCGGTTCACAGCCGCGGCCCGCCCCAGTGCCATTTTTTTTTCCCGAGCTGCATGAGGAGGTTCAGAAGACATGGCTCGAAGCCGTTCTTCTACCTCCTCCACTCTCACTACCCTCGATGGTGGGGCCGCCAGGGGGCACGTGGACATTCCACAGGTGGAACGGGCGATTGCGGTGCACTTGTGCCTGCAGTCGGCTGCCACCTGGCGGAATCGTCCACGTCTCTCTTCCAAGGCGAGTAAGACGATAGCGGCTCCCGCCGCTAAGGCTTACTCCGCCGCTGGACAGGCGGCCTCCGCCCTGCACGCCATGGCCATCTTGCAGGTCCATCTGGCGAAAGCTCTCAAGAGCTGCACGAGGGTAGTTCTGACCCAGGGATGTTGCAAGAACTGCGTGCTGCGACCGACCTCGCTCTCCGGGCGACAAAAGTCACAGCACGTGCCCTGGGCTAGACGATGTCCACCCTGGTGGTTCAGGAACGCCATCTTTGGCTGGACCTGGCTGAGGTGAGGGATGTCGACAAAGTTCGCTTTGTCGACGCCCCCATTTCCCAGGCCGGCCTCTTCGGCGACACTGTCGAGGACTTCGCTCAGCAGTTCTCGGCAGTGCAGCAGCAGACTGAGGCCACTGGTCACATCCTGCCTCGGCGGGGTGTGGCTTGGGCCCCAGCCTGCTCGTCGCCGGGGGCGCCCCCCTGCGGCTGCACAGGCTTCGGGTGGATCGGAGAAATCCGGTCCCCCGCAAACCTCCCGCAGGAAGGTGGCGCAGCCCGTCCTGACCACTAAAGCTGCCAAAAAGAGGCAGCAAAAGCGGTCTTGAGATGGGTGGCCCAGAGGTGGTGGAGATTGCTCTATCTCAGGAGACGGTGAAGGCACCACTCCTTCCCCCCCGGAGTGGGCCGGGGGGGTAAATCCTTCGTTCCCTGGTTCCGCCGCTGACCCCAGGGTCAGCGGTACCCACCTCAATAATAGAGCGATTTCCACTATCTCTGAGCCAAAAAGGGTCTGTGTTGTGAATGTGCGACGCACCGCTTCCTCATTCTCAACCACTCCCTCCTTCGCCACAAGCAGGTCACGGACGTGTTTGGGACGCACAGCCTCCCCGCGCCCGCCTGCTCTGTCCCTCACGGGACACACGGAGCCAAGTGAGTTCACATCACTCGCTGCCTCTACCTCGGGACGCACTGCCTCCCAGGTTGGGCCCCAGTGCTCCATGCTGCCCCCCCGCGGGTACTTCTGGTGTTCGGATGTTGCCACTCGTACGGTATCTGGGGGCCTGGCTAGGCTGTCCCAGCCCGTCCCGTTGGCTCATTCGAACAGTCAGACTCGGCTACACAATCCAGTTTGCCAGGCGTCCTCCCTGATTCAGTGGCGTCCTATCCACACCAGTGGTGGGCAGAGATGCCACTGTTTTGCGGGAGGAGATTGCAGTCCTGCTGGCGAAGGACGCAATAGAGCCGGTCCCACTAGCCGAGATGAAGTCAGGGTTTTACAGCCCGTACTTCATAGTACCCAAGAAAGGCGGAGGGTTACGGCCAATCTTGGACTTGCGTGTCTTGAATCGGGCCCTGTACAAGCTCCCGTTCAAGATGCTCACCGTGAAACGCATGCTCGCATGCGTTCGCGCACAAGATTGGTTTGCAGCAATCGACCTGAAGGACGCGTACTTCCATGTCTCGATCCTCCCTCGACACAGACCGTTTCTACGCTTTGCGTTCGAGGGTCGGGCATACCAGTACAAGGTCCTACCCTTCGGGCTGTCCCTGTCCCCCCGTGTCTTTACCAAAGTCGCGGAGGGGGCCCTTACCCCTCTCAGGGAAGTGGGCGTTCGCATCCTCAACTACCTCGACGACTGGCTCATCCTGGCCCAGTCCCGAGAACAGTTGTGCGAACACAGGGACCTGGTGCTCACGCACCTCAGCCGGTTGGGGCTTCGGGTCAACTGGGAAAAGAGCAAACTTTGTCCAGTACAGAGTATCTCTTTTCTCGGTGTGGAGCTGGACTCGGTCAACATGACAGCACGTCTCACCAACGAACGCGCGCACAGTCTGTGCTGAGCTGCCTGAACTCGTTCTCGCAGAAAACAGTGGTCCCACTGAAACAATTTCAGAGGCTCCTGGGGCATATGGCATCCGTAGCCGCGGTCACGCCGCTCGGATTACTCCATATGAGACCACTTCAGCACTGGCTACACGACCGAGTCCCGAGGTGGGCATGGCACCGTGGCACGCTCCGTGTGGGCATCACACCGAGCTGTCGCCAAACATTCAGCCCGTGGTCGGACCTTGCTTTCCTACGGGCCGGGGTGCCCCTAGGACAAGTGTCCAGGCATGTTGTTGTCACAACAGATGCCTCCACCACCGGCTGGGGTGCTGTGTGCAATGGGCATGCTGCGTCGGGCTCCTGGACAGGACCCCACCAGCATTGGCATATCAATTGCCTCGAGTTGCTAGCAGTACTGCTGGCCCTGCGCCGGTTTCGGCCGTTGCTGCAGGGCAAGCATGTACTGGTCCGGACGGACAACACATCGGCAGTAGCGTACATCAACCATCAGGGTGGTCTACGCTCACGCCGCATGTCGCAACTCGCCCGCCACCTTCTCCTCTGGAGTCAGCGGCGACTCAAGTCACTGCGTGCCATTTATATCCCGGGCGAGCTCAATCGTGCGGCCGACGTGCTCTCACGACAGCTCACGCTCCCGGGGGAATGGAGACTCCACCCCCAGGCGGTCCAGCTGATCTGGAGCAGATTCGGGGACGCACAGGTAGACCTGTTTGCCTCTCAGGAATCTGCTCACTGCCAGTTGTTTTATTCCCTGACCGAGGGGACCCTCGGCACGGATGCACTGGCACACAGCTGGCCCCGGGGCCTACGCAAGTATGCGTTTCCCCCAGTGAGCCTTCTTGCGCAGCTACTGTGCAAAGTCAGGGAGGACGAGGAGCAGGTCTTGTTAGTTGCGCCGTACTGGCCCAACCGGACCTGGTTCCCAGAACTCATGCTCCTCGCGACAGTCCCTCCCTGGCGAGTTCCCCTGAGGAAGGACCTGCTTTCTCAGGGACGGGGCACCATATGGCACCCACGTCCCGACCTCTGGAACCTCCACGTGTGGTTCCTGGACGGGACGCGGAAGACTTAAGTGGCCTACCGCCCGCGGTAGTTGACACTATCACTTCGGCTAGAGCTCCCTCTACGAGGCGCGCCTATGCTTTGAAGTGGAGTCTCTTCGCTGATTGGTGTTCTTCCCCGCCGGGAAGACCCCCGGAGATGCCTGATCAGTTCAGTGCTTTCCTTCCTTCAAAGTGGCTTGGAGCGGAGACTGTCCCCCTCCACCTTGAAGGTCTACGTGGCCGCCATCGCAGCACATCACGATGTGGTCGATGGCAAGTCACTAGGAAAGCACGATCTGATCATCAGGTTCCTGAGAGGTGCTAGGCGGCTAAACCCGCCTAGACCTCCCGTAATTCCCTCTTGGGACCTTTCTGTCGCCCTAGCTGGGCTACAGAAAGCTCCCTTCGAGCCCCTTGAGTCAGCTGAGCTGAAACACCTGTCTCTTAAGACAGTGCTCCTGACGGCGCTCGCTTCCTTTAAGAGGGTAGGGGACCTGCAAGCATTTTCGGTCAGCGAGGCGTGCCTGGAATTTGGGCCGGCTTTGTCTCACGTGATCTTGAGACCCCGGCCTGGATACGTGCCCAAGGTTCCCACCACTCCCCTTCGGGACCAGGTGGTGAACCTGCAAGCGCTGCCCCGGGAGGAGGCAGACCCAGCCCTTGCGTTGCTGTGTCCTGTTCGTGCTCTTCGCGCTTACGTGGACCGCACGCAGAGCTTGAGAAGCTCCGAGCAGCTCTTTGTTTGCTTTGGAGGACAGCAGAAAGGGAAGGCTGTCTCCAAACAGAGGTTGGCCCACTGGATAGTGGATGCCATCGCCTTGGCGTACCATTCCCAAGGCGAGCCGTGCCCCCTAGGGGTGAGAGCACACTCCACTCGGGGTGTTGCTTCCTCCTGGGCGTTGGCGTGCGGCGCCTCTCTGGCAGACATCTGCAGAGCTGCGGGCTGGGCGACACCGAACACATTCGCCAGGTTTTATAACCTCCGAGTGGACCCGGTGTCCTCTCGTGTGCTGTCTTCAAGATAGCCACGAGAGACCGCTTGCTGCGCCATTCTCCTTTCACGAGGAGATGCGAGCGCTTGTCTACTCCTCAGTTCAGTTCCCCAGTTGGTGAACCCTGTGGAGTTCCTCCTGCATCCTTTCGGCAGTCAGACGCGGCGGAGGCGTCAGACGCTAGGTCCAGTACTCGTGTACATGCCCCCAGCGGTCAGTCCTTGTACTGGGCTAGATGCCCATATGTTTGTGGTTCCCTGCGGGTAACCCCATATGTGTATGGTCCACGGTACGGTTTCCCCGATGGTAAACCCGTGTCTTCCCTGGGCGACCAGCCCCTGCCCCTGAGGCGTAGCGTTCCTCCCCAAGCCTGGGTAGGACCTTCCTCAGGGAGCTCTCCATATGCAGATACTGCCCCGCGGGTCAGTGCATATGTGCTCCACACGTTACCTCCCTTCGGGCAGGGTGTGGTCTCCGTAGCTTCCCCAAGAGGGACGCTTTCCTGGCGTTTTTGGTCAGCTGAGAAAAACGTGGGAATTGAGTCACCGAAGCACTCTTCCCCTGAGGTAAGGAACAACAGCTTCGACCACCTCCTGAGTAAGATCCTGTCCTCTCCATCCCGCTGGTATGGAAGACATTGTAGGGCTTGCTCCGGGCGCTGGAGGGTTACGACATTCGAGGTTGCACTTGCAGGTGGCACGCCTCGGCCTGCCAGCATCTGCTTCCCCGACGCTCGTAGCGTGGCTCGGTTGCTATGGCGTTTTCCACGGGATCCCATGACGTCAGTCCGACGTAACGTCGAACGTGACTGACTGATAGGGAACGTCTAGGTTACTAATGTAACCCCCGTTCCCTGAAGGAGGGAACGGAGACGTTACGTCCCTTGCCATAGCACAGAGTCACCGCTGAGCGGCCGAGATCAGTTTCGGCTCCTCAGCAAAATATGAATGAAGTGAGTAATGCCGGCTCTATTTATACCCGGATGCCGGGGGAGGAGCCCGGCATGTAAATCTCACTAGCCAATTCTGATTGGCTTGTTTTTTACTATGCGGAGTTGATTGGGCTCCCAAGCGAGATCCCATGACGTCAGTCCGACGTAACGTCTCCGTTCCCTCCTTCAGGGAACGGGGGTTACATTAGTAACCTAGACGTTCTCAGATGTTGCGCTCTCATAGCTCAGCAGACAGATGGAGTTTCTCAGATGTTTGTCCTAAAATGTTTTTTTGAAGAATTAGATATAAACACTAACGAGACTGTTGTTAAAAGTACAGTGAGCAGATGTAATGTGTTGAATTGTAATGTGGAGATGTTTTGATCTGGAACAAATATAAATGAGTGATTTTTAGCGTTTAAATAGTTCAGCATGAAACATTTACATCTTCTGCATTATTTCCTTTTATGGAAAAGTGACGGAGGCATTCACATGATCATTTGGATTTTTATTTTTTTTGTTATACGAGATGTCTTTAGTCGAGCAACCCAATCTCAATATGGCATAGTGTGTTTATCAAATCGCAAAGCCTGCATAATAGTTAAATTCTTTTTTTTATGAATTTAATAGGGCAGCCATAATTTTTTTAAATGATATATTATTATATTTTCTTATTTTATGTATTTTATTAGTTAAATATGGATAGTAAGTATCACAATAGTAATATGTATTTTGCTTTTTAATAATGATAATAATAATAGAAGTAATAATTATTGAGACAGCCATAATAATTTGAATAATTATTAAAAATGTATTATTTAAATGAAATATTACTACATTAGTTTGCTTTTCTTATTTTTGTATTTTACTGTGACATTGCATATTGGATATGCATAGTGAATATTACAGTAGTAATAATATTTGTTTTGTTTTAGTAATGATAATTACTATAATATTAATAAATATTATTAATAATAATATTGTATAGCTATTATTGTTCTATAACGTGCCGTCAGGGAAGCACGGAGACGCAGGAGAACATTCAAACAATGACTTTTAATGGGAACCAGTAAACAGAACACAGAATACGTCTTTACAATAACAATGAACAGACAAGGACTGAGGGTAAAACACAGGGAATTTATACAAGGTAATTAACAGCTGGAGGGAATGAACTAATAATGGAGACAAACGAGTGGCAGGAATGGAATCAAAACACCAAGCACAAGTGAAACAGAAAATAAAACAGACCAGGAAGACATACACGTAACAATTGTAAAGAAGGGCGAGTCAGTTGATGAGATCCAAATACGCACTTTATTTGAAAACGTGGTCAGACAGGCAACGGTCAATCAACAGCAAACGGGTAAATCCAAGGAAGGGCAGTAATCGTAAACAATAGGCAGGCAGGAGTTCAGGTCAGGCAGATATCAATCACAGTCCAGTGTAACACAGCAAGAGTCGGGATAGGCAGCAAGAATCCAACAACGAAAAACAGACAGGGGAATAACTGGGAAAAAAACAAGACAAAGATTAATGCTCAGAAATGCTAGGGGAAATAACAAGACCTCGCAAATATGTGTGTGCGCGCTGAGCTTAAATATGGTTTGGATAATAAGCTGCAGCTGGTGAAGCAATCAGTGATAGGTACGTGGATTCTGGGAAACGTACTGAGGGGGAAATGAATCAAAGACAATCAATCTACTCTTTAAGTGGTTTGCTTTATTTAACAAAGGAATAAAAGTTTAATTTATACAAATGAAACAACCCAAAATCCTCATATACAACATTATATACACAATAAAACATTAAATAAAAGAAATAATAAGCCACAGAGAGAAAGAAAAAAAAATGAGCGGTGCTAAACAAGCGAAAGTAACACAAGGAAAACATTCACGAACTATAATCCCGCCCGCTAAACTAAAAACAAAAACAACAAAAATAAGAATCTTCAGCGTTCAGCACCAAATCTACACTAACTAACAACAAACAAAACTTACATGGGGTCACACTCGCTCCTTCCCTGGTGTGTTTAACAGAGATACTTTTGCGTGTTTGTTAAATGTAAGTCACGTGACATGCTTTCCTCTTTTTTTTTTTTTTTTTTTCCAACCGTCCGGGCTGATGAAGTATAGGTCAGGCAGGATAATCTCCAAGTCAACAATGCATGCAACAGCAAACAAACAAACCAAAAACGAAAAAGCAAACCACCACTGAAAACGGCATGAACGAAAAGACAAACAACAAACAGACTTCAAGTCTCTCTCCCCCGCGCTTCCGTTCTCATGGCCTTTTATCTTGAACCACTTTCTGATTGGATGTTTCCCGTGATCATTCGTCATGATGGACACGTCACTCAACCAATCACAGCAGAGACAGTGGAGAGCGGGAAAACGGCAAGAAACCAATATCTAAAAGGGAAAAATAAACAAACCACGTAAGGGGAGGGAACAAAAATCAAAACGCGTAACACAGCTATATTGATATATAATCCCAAAATATTGGCCAAATTATGCAACCCTACAAACAAGCACAGCAAACCTGGATTTTTTTAAAATTGCAATTTTTTATCAGAAAAATCATAATTCGAATTTCTCCGCAGCCCGTGCAGCGCTGTAGAAGTCTTGAATTTTTACTTTTAAATGAACCAATTCAAATTGTAAACACAGATCCTCTGATTATGTAATGTGCATAAAACTGATGACAAGTGCAGTACAGTAGATCACTTTTACTGAGTTTTTACCATGCTCATCTAGTAGGTCTCAGAGCTGTAGTGTATTTACTGTACATGTCACTTCATGCCATCATAAATGCGCTTTAGTTTCTGCTGAAGGTGCAGTGGTATATTTTGCTGTTCTGCGCTAAAGTCAAACGTGATGAAATCCGAGTGCTGATGGTACATTTTCAAGTCTTCCACACTAACAGATCAAAGTAATCCAATTATGAAAATGAGCTTATTTTCGCCCTCTCTCTCCTTTCTCGCTCTATCTTAATATAACGTTGTTTTGTGCTCTCTGAACTCTTATCGGTGTGGGCTGGTGATTTAAAAGCTGAAACAAAATCATCATTATCTGCCCTGAAATAATGAGCAGAGGACGTGAGAGAGAGCGTTTGGTGAAAACTTTCTTTCTCTTCATTCATTTTGCTCTGTTTTTCAACAGGTTTTTGGAAAACTCTCTGCTCAGCGCCGAGGTGAAAGAGGGAGAGATTCTTCCTCCGACCATCCAGAAGCTGATGAAAGGATACAACAAATACCTCCGGCCTTTCTTTGACAGTGAGGACGTAATGAATGTTTAATGCATGCATGTGTATACGTAGGCGCATGTTCATGTGAAAACGGATGGATTGATGCTCCATTATATTACACATTCAGATGTGATTTCTAAATGTGATTAAGCCACAGCATCATCAATCAGAAAGGGAAAGACAGACACTTAGAAATCACTAAGGACGCTGTTTCGTTGTACATGCAAAACATGTCAGCGGTTCTCAGCAAGAATCTTTTTTAAGCTGTTGTTGACTTGACAGAGAAAACTGACTAGAAGAATAAGGCCCCGATCAGACAAATGCATTTTTTGCAATGAGTGGCACCTTTTTTTGAATTGTTTTCTGTTGGCAGTGAGCGCTCTGCCTGCTGTTTAGCGCCTGAAGTTGAACAAAATAACTCTAAGCAGAAAAGTACCCAATGTAATTCGTGTTTTTTTTCCATTGTCCAAACGAATTAATGGAGAGATGGGGTTTCCGTCATGCTGACGAATACTTAAATCTCTTTGGACACTGCAAAGATGGAGTCCTTTGCTTGTAAACAGGGCTGGGTGGGTTACTTTTAAAATGAATTTCACTACAGATTACAAAATACATGCTTTAAAAAGTCATTTTAACGTATTTCGTTACATTACTCAAGTTTAGTAACTTCATCTAAATACTTTAGAATACTTTGGAATACTTTTTTCTCAGAATTGTGTGATATAAAGCTGCAATTGTGAGTTATAAAGTCAGAATTATGAGATATAAACTCACAATATTGAGAAAAGTCAGAATTATGAGGATAAAAACTTACAATATTGAGAAAAGTAAAAATAAATATGAGAGATAAATTGACAATATTGAGAAAAGTAAAAAAAAGAGATAAACTGACAATATTGAGAAGAATCATGAGATATAAACTCAAATACTAGTTTTTATCTCCCAATTCTGACTTTATAACTTGCAATTGTGAGTTTAAATCTCGCAATTCTGAGAAAAAGAAGGCAGAATTGTGAAATGCAAACTCACAATTGTGAGAGAAAAAACAAATTGTGAGAAAAAGTTGCAGTGATGAGTGAATTATAAAATGACTCACAAAACATGAAAACAGTCGTGGATCATCAGGTCATGACAGGACAGTTCAGTTGACAGTTGGGCAATTTTTATATAAATTCAGTCATTTTGTCTTGTTCAGGACAGTATTAAATAAAAACAACAATTTTTATGGTCCCTCATAAACGTATTAAAATGTTACATGTTAATGGAACTTAACGCTTTTTCAGACTGTCAGAGTCAGAGAATCACCAATCGCTGTTTAAATGACATTAAAACTCAAAGTAATCACTTTGGTAATCTAAAACACTTTTCAGATGGAACTGTAATCTGATTACCACCCATTTAAAATGTAACTAATGAAATACAGTCACTCAAATTTTGCATTTTAAATACGTCACTAAGTTACTTGTATTTCATCCTACTTGTAAACTACAATTTTTCTACTAATACGACAGTTTAACAGCAAACCAACGAGTGCTCGTGCTACACTGACAGGACAGCTGATTCAGTGGCTGCCTAACAACACAAATAACCGCAGCGCACTGAAACAAAAAAGGCAGTGCGGTTCGCCTCGCGTTTTCAGACCTGAAAAAGCGCGTTCCGTCTGATCGGGGCCTAATTTCATTTTCATTTCATTTTTCATCATTTAGCAGACGCTTTTACCCAAAGCGACTTACAAGGGGAGCAATTAGGGGTTAGGTGTCGTGCTCAAGGGCACTTTAGTCATGGTATCCCCACTTTCAATTCCTGCCCGGCGTGGGAATCAAACCAACAACCTTCTGATTACAAGCCCGACTCCCTCACCACTAGGCCACGACTAGCCTAACAATGTTAATGCCCATCATAGCACCTCTTATGGCATCTCTGAGGATGCAGTGCGTATTTGTGTTGCATTATGAATTGAGATGACGCATGCTCACGCACCAGCGTTAATGGAAAAAAACTTTAGGAAATGAATAAAGCACACGCAAGTTAGAGAAACTCATTGCTGTCTGTGTCTCTCCTCGTTTGCTCCGGTTGTAAATTATTGATGTTTATCTGTTGCTTCTCCAGCAGTCTGGTCTCTTATCATCACTTCACTCTCTACTCCGCTGTAGTTTGTTATAACTTAAAGCATAAAGCAAAAGTTGCTGTAGTCTTTTCTCCTACATACGTATGTATCCGAGTGAAACGGCTTCTGGAACGAGAACAAAAGTAGGGCGGGGCTTGATTTTGTCTGTGGGGAACTGATTGGATGGTTGTGGTCTGCTATTGGTGGATCTCATGTGAGTGACAGGTTGCCCCGCCCTCGTCGTCAGAGAAGAGATGTCGCTGCAAGAGAGAGAGGAACTTATTCTGATTCAAGAGGCAAAAATGTGCTTTTTTTAAGCCATTTAAGCAACTAACAAAAGTATTCCTGTAAACAGTGGATAATGGCACTAGCAACGCCAACTTTATGGGTTTGATTTCCAGGAAATGCATGAACTGATGAAGCATTAACCTTGAATGTAATGTAAAATGCTTTGGATTAAATGTAAAATGAATGCAAATGTAAAAGTAGCTGTTTAATGAGACAAAGCTCCAGTTAACTCCAGTACAGTTTGCGGTTGGTATGAAAGCAATCTGCTGTTGATGGCGAATAATTTGCATCTTCAAAGTTCCCCGTCACACATGCGGTATAATGCGTTTCTCACAGCTGCTCGTCTCAGAATAAATTGCTGTTTTCTGCTCACATCCTTCACATCTCTTGCAGTGAATTTGCGGCAGAGAAACACGAGCGCCATGTGTGTGATTTACTGGTGAATCCAAAGGGACACAAACTTCAATAACGGTGAAAGTCATTGCCTAGTTTTAGTGGTGAACAGCTGCTGCTTGTGTTCACCTACTGCGGACCCCAAAGTACAATGGGATTGAATCGGCTCAAACAGCAAAACCAAGTGTAAAATCAGCCGTAAAAAGAGCAGCGTGTCTAAGGAAAACAATGAAGAGAGCAGTTTTGATTATTGCCTCAACAAATATTCGAAATCCTGTTGTGTTCCTCTGAAGTCATTGCTATTTTTCATTCATTTGCGCCCACATCATCTGCGTGACTCTGACTCACTGTGTTATTTAGTAAATGTAAAGCTTTTAGACGAAGTAAAACGTATGCTTTCCACGTTATCAGCTTTAATGAGCAGAGAGTGCAGCGTGGAGTTTCGCTCCAAGGGTTTCCATCTTTAACGGCGATTCTCAGAATGAGTCTGTTTTGCAGAGCTGCGTTATTGACATGCACATGACATTTACATGCCTTCTCTCCATCTCTGTTCTTTAGATGGTCCTGTCACGGTGGGCATGAGTTTGGACATCGCCAGTATTGATACGATTTCAGAGATCAACATGGTGAGGAACAGAGCAATTTCACACATCTGTCAATGAAATGAAAATATTTTATACAGCAGTTTACGTGAGTGGTAATTTGAACAGTCTTATGCAATTTGCTAGTGGGTGTTATTTACTAATTTATTTATAATAAACTTTTCTCATCCCACGCTTATAATAATAATAATAATAATAATAATAACAACAGTAATTAAAAAATACAAAAACTGAATAATGGAAAATAAATAATTTTAAAAATTAATATTTTTATTTTAAATTGCAACAATAATGAACAATAAATTATAATATTTTTTATTATTACTATTATTCTTTGTTTATTACTAAAAATAATACTAATAATAATTTGAAATGATGTTTAAATAATAATATTATTATTATTTATTTAAAAAAGGAATACTACCAACAACGAATAAATAAAAAAAATACAAATATACATATAATACTACTAGTAATAAAAGATAATATTTAAACGTGTATTATTATCCTTTTGAAAATGAGATGATTCTACTAATGACGTATTAAATATAAACAGTAATATTTACAAACTATATTATTGTATAATGTATAATATACTATTATCATTTTTGGTTTTTATTTTTTTATTGACCTCAGTAATAAATGATAAAAATAAACCGTAATATTTAAAAATGATTTATTATTAGAGTAGCATTATTTGTTTAATAATTAATAATTAATTGTTTAATAATTAATTAGTTGTTTAAAAATAATATAAATAATAAAAAGTCATTTATTATTATTATTATTATTATTATAGCTTGTACTTAAATTTAAGGGTTTGTTCAAATTCTTTACCTCAAGTATTAATCTTTGCCTCATCCCACACAGTTTCTAATACGCTGTCCATAAAACGTTGGTATATTTTGGTAAATCTCAGGACGTTCTGCTGTTGTTTTACAAGTACTTCATTCTTTCATGGTTGAATCCTGTGCTCAGGACTACACGGCCACCATCTTCCTACGGCAGCGCTGGACGGATGAGAGGCTGGTGTTTGAAGGCAATAAGAGTTTAAGTCTGGACGGGCGACTGGTGGAGCTGCTGTGGGTCCCGGACACCTTTATAGTGGACTCCAAGAAGTCCTTCCTCCATGACATTACAGTGGAGAACCGATTGATCCGGATATTTCCCAATGGAACGGTTCTCTATGCCCTCCGGTGAGTGTCTGTAGCACAGATATATCGCTGTGATGTTTTGCATTCTGCTTAAATGTCTTGGTTTAAGGATGTTTGGATATTTCCACTGGAAAACAAGACTAAGATACT
>CM074279.1:29535132-29590132 GCA_037194245.1 Opsariichthys bidens
GTTACATTTTAAATGGGTGGTAATCAGATTACAGTTCCATCTGAAAAGTGTTTTAGATTACCAAAGTGATTACTTTGAGTTTTAATGTCATGTGATTCTCTGACTCTGACAGTCTGAAAAAGCGGAGTTAAGTTTCATGTTTTCGACTGTTTTCATGTTTTGTGATCGTTGTTTGTGAGTCATTTTATAATTCACTCGTCACTGCAGCTTTTTCTCACAGTTTGTTTTTTTCTCCTCACAATTGTGAGTTTGCGTTTCACAATTCTGACTTCTTTTTCTCAGAATTGCGAGATTTAAACTCACTGTTGCAAGTTATAAAGTCAGAATTTGGAGATATAAACTTGCAATACTGACTTTTTTTTTCTTGCAATTGTGAATTTAGTATGAGTTTATATCTCATAATTCTGACTTTATAACTCACAACTACAACTTTATATCACGCAATTCTGAGGGAAAAAGTCAGAATTGTGAGATAAAAACTTGCAATTACCTTTTTTGTGTTTGTTCCACACTTATTAGTATTCTAAAGTATTTAGATTAAGTTACTAAACTTGAGTAATGTAACGAAATACGTTACAAATTAATTTTTAAAGCATGTATTTTGTAATCTGTAGTGAAATACATTTTAAAAGTGACCCACCCAGCCCTACATGTGGAATCCTCTTGAATACTTTTACTACGTTTTTACTATTACAGCTGTCAAAGTTAACTAATCGCTAAAAGTGTTGATTATTGCATTATATTTAGATCTATTCCCGTCACATGAAAGGTTGCAGCAATGAGCAGATGACAGTCTGTTGAGCTTGTGAATGCAGCGTTCTTGTCATTTCAGCGCGATTGAATGCTTTCGTCAGTACTAACAATGAAGACAGTGAGAGCTTTGTTGTGCAGATGTTGTTACAACATCATTGATTTCTGGCAAGTGTCCAGATAAACTCACGCTGTTTGATTGACAGCTCCAGCCTTTCTAAAGAGAGATTTGATCGCTTTCTGTATGTAATTTAATAACAGATTATTTTCATGCTGCTAAGAGAAACGATGTGAAGTTGGTCGTTTAGTCACTGGCTTGATTCACTGATGCATAAACAACTTTAAATGATTTTGAGACAAAAAAAATCTGACTGAACTTGAATAATTGCACAATAGAAATCACTGATCACAGATCATGCATTTGAATAAACATGGTTACTTGCATGTTTGCGTCTCTGCTGTCGGATTCATATCGTAAAATTCTGTTTGCAAAGCCCGTGTCAAAGTTGAAACTGAATTACCAAATAATCCACAGTGAAATGCACTGAATACAACATAGTTGGAAATAAAAAATACTCTTCCTAGCTTTCTAGTTGAGATCCTTTTAAGGTAATGTCATTTAACCTCTGTCTATCTTTTCTCGTTCTCATGTCACTTTTCAAAATCTCATGTCCAAAGACTCGGTGATGTGATCTTCGAGAGAGGCGGTCTGTCATGGCACTGTGACGTCTTAAGTTCCTGTCGTTTTTTGGCTTTGGCATAAGAACCTCTTAACTGTCAAAAGATTAAGGAAAATTTGAGTTCTCAGTTCATGACCGCTTTAATAATGTTCTCAAAATGTTGGCCCAGAAACGTCATTTATGCATAGTTCAATTTTTTTTTTTTTTCTGGAATGGTTTAGTTGCACGTTCATCTAACATTTTTAAATATTGCTTGTTTTAGAATGTATGAGAACACTCCAAAGTAACATTCCCATTCAAAACGGATGTTCCCTCAATGTTCGCAGAACCAAGAAAAAAACATAAAAACATTTAAAAAATTGGACGTTTTGAACTTTCAAAAAGAACATTTTAGTAACGTATCAGGAATTCTATCAAAATGAACATTTTTGCTTGTTGGGATGTTCGGTTTGTGCTCATGTGTGACTCCTGAACAATAAGTTGGTGGATTCACTCTTATATTACGATGTGGTCGTTATAATTTTAAGAGTGGCATATAGAAACCACTCCAATAACTTCTAAATCTGATTTATTGATGGTCTTCTTACTTTAGCATTAATGTTTTAGATCACTGAGAAACGATGCTTTGATTCTCTTCCCAGGAAATTATCCCAGGCTGGTGTTTCATTTCGAGCTGAAGAGGAGCATCCTGTACTTCATCTTGGAAACATACGTGCCCTCCAGCCTGTTGGTGGTTCTCTCCTGGGTCTCTTTCTGGATCAGCCAATCGTCTGTCCCCGCACGCATTTGCATAGGTGCATTTATTAATTTCATTGGCTGTGTGATTTTTATTTTGGAAAAATGAAATAGTTTGAGTGTTCCTACAGATAAAACATAAATGAATTTCTTATGCTAAGTCTGTGGAGATTGATTTAATGATATTTAGACCCTATTCAGACCAATTCATTGGAAAGAAAGTTCAGTGGACCGTGTGCCGTCTGTGCTTGTTCCAGGTGTGACCACTGTCCTGACTATGACCACACTGATGATGGGAGCCCGCACGTCTCTGCCCAACGCCAACTGCTTCATTAAGGCCATAGACGTGTACCTGGGCATCTGCTTCAGCTTTATCTTTGGAGCACTGATCGAGTACGCGGTCGCCCACTTCTGCACGCTGCACCACCCCGACTGCAACAACGCACTCATGGTAAGAGCGGCCCAAGGCCTCTGCCTTCATCATGACCACCATCATCATCATCATCATCATAAAGTGCTCATCAACATCTGTGGTGTTTTCTAAGGTAAGCAGCACTGTTGTTGCTCATACTGTACAGGGTGTTAAAGTTGAGGATATGTGGCTTCGCATTGCAGTGTTTGTACTCCCTGATCTCGTTATAATATTATGCATATAATAAAATATGCTAATATACAGGATTGGGGAGTAACGAAATACAAGTAACTTAGTTACGTATTTAAAATACAAAATTTGAGTAACTGTGTTTCATTAGTTACATTTTAAATGGGTGGTAATCAGATTACAGTTCCATCTGAAAAGTGTTTTAGATTACCAAAGTGATTACTTTGAGTTTTAATGTCATTTAAACAGCGATTGGTGATTCTCTGATTCTGACAGTCTGAAAAAGCAGAGTTCAGTTTCATCAACATTTTAATACTTAAATACTTAAAAATGTTATTTTTATTTAGTACTGTCCTGAACAAGACAAAATGACTGAATTTATTATAAAATTGCCCAACTGTCAACTTAACTGTCCTGTCATGATCCACGACTGTTTTCATGTGACTGTTTCTTGCGATAGTTGTTTGTGAGTCATTTTATAATTCACTCGTCCCTGCAACTTTTTCTCACAATTAGTTTTTTCCCCTCACAATTGTGAGTTTGCATTTCACAATTCTGACTTCTTTTCCTCAGAATTATGAGATTTAAACTCATAATTCTAAGTTATAAAGTCAGAATTGGGAAATATAAACTTGCAATACTGACTTTTCCTCTTGCAATTGTGAATTTAGCATGTGAGTTTATATCTCATAATTCTGACTTTTCTCAATATTTCAGTTTATATCTCATATTTTTGATTTTTCTCAATATTGCAAGTATATTTCTCATAATTCTGACTTCATGACTCACAACTGAAACTTTATATCACGCAATTCTGAGGGAAAAAGTCAGAATTGTGAGATAAAAACTTGCAATGACCTTTTTTGTGTTTGTTCCACACTTATTAGTATTCCAAAGTATTCTAAAGTATTTAGATTAAGTTACTAAACTTGAGTAATGTAACATAATACGTTACAAATTACTTTTTAAAGCATGTATTTTGTAATCTGTAGTGAAATACATTTTAAAAGTAACCGACCCAGCCCTGCTAAAATATCACTTATGTTATGCTTGCTGTGTTATTACACACAGGGCAACAATTCAATTCAATTCAAATTTATTTGTATAGCGCTTTTCACGATCCATATTCGTTACAGAAAATGGATGTCAACATTACAATTTAAAGAAATAACATAATTTAGTTAATTCATTTACAATCAAAGTTAGCAGTTTAACCGAAGTTAGAAGCAAAGAGCTCCCGGAAAATAAATTACATTAACGATAAGTAGGATATAGAATTGGGCAATGTGCATGTTGATCCAGATGATTGCGTCTTCTGAAGTCCTCGCAGGAACTGGCGCCGTCTCTTCACGGGTGATGCTCATCTGAGGTCTTAAGAGGCTAGATCCCAACTGAAGCTGATCATAACTTTAAGCAAAGATAGTCATAATGAGCAATTGACCTGAAATGAGATGCATTTATGTGAATGCTTGGCTAAAGAGATGTGTCTTTAATCTAGATTTAAACTGGGTGAGTGAGTCTGAGCCCCTAACATTATCAGGAAGGCTATTCCAGAGTTTCGGAGCCAAATGTGAAAACGCTCTCCCTCCTTTTGTGGACTTAGCTATCCTAGGTACAACCAAAAGTCCAGAGTTTTGTGATCTTAAAGAGCGTGACGGATTGTAGGGTAATAGAAAATCGGTTAAGTACACAGGAGCTAAACCATTTAGAGCTTTATAGGTCATTAGCAATACTTTAAAATCCATATGGAACTTAAAATTGGTGTTATATGATCATATTTTCTTGACCACAGTATCCTTTTTACTGTCCTACTAGCTTACAAAACCACATTTTTCTCTCTGGTTATGTAACATAATGCAACTTTTTTTTTAAACAAATGTCACTCACTTTATTAACGTTTTATTGTAAAGTTGTGCAATTTTGGGAGATCTGTAGTATTTTTAAAATTATTTATTTCCCTCAATTTGTAATCATTTAAAGATATACATTTATTTAAAATGGCAACATTTTATGTAAAATCGATCTGCATTATTCAATTTCATTCATGATGATAACATGAAAAATGTGCTTTGGTTTTGGCAGGATTACTGCCATCTACTGGAAAACAAACACTTTAAAAAAAAAAAATAATAACATGATACTAGATGGCTGCAGAACATCCATTACTCAATGGTTTTTCTTTTAGATTTATGTTTACACATTATAAAGTCATTGTTATAATATTAAAAATGACTGTCAAAGTTTAGCATTTTCTGGACTAAAGTATTTTGCAGTTGTCACAATATTACAGTCAAACCTGAACATGCTGTTATGCGTTTATATGTGTGTTTTTTATATATATTTGTGCTCCATTTTTGATTTTTGATCTAAATCACCATGATCATCTCATCAAACACACTATCATACTTGTGGTCTTTAGTAGAAATGCACCGATACCAAATTTCTCTACCGATAGCCGATTATTCGGAGTGATATCTGATAGTTTGGGGTTTCCCTTTTATACCTTCATTTAAATTATTGATAATTTCATTATGATTCATTTATATTTGGTAAGAAATGCAAATAAAAGCTGTATTCTCTCCATTTCATCAACTTGTTTCAGAGTAACTGATAAACACATTACTCAAGTTAATATTAACACACATTAACTAAAGAAGATTAAATCAATCGAAATTCATTAATATAATTTATTAATATTAGACCTCAAACTGGTTTCTTATCATTTTCTTTACACAAAGACCAAATTCAGTGCACTTTTCTGCCCTCTTTTGATTGACAGGTTATATCAGCCCTGACTATTGAATTTTTTGTTTTTATAAGCCGGTACCGATTATTGGCCGCTATATCGGTGCATTTCTAGTCTTTAGTTTTCCTCTTATTGAATTTATTGCTCATTTTCTTTGGTCTCTGTCAGTACGGTCATCACATGCACGACTGCGAGGAGGAGATGAACGGCATCGTCACCACCATCGCCAGCAATTCCTCCCGGGTGAAGAGACGCAAAGACTCTCTGGCCTCGGCGCCCGCATCCCCCGCCACCGGAGAGCCTGGACTCGTGCCCTCCAGCCCGACCGCCAGCGAAGCCAAGACCTCCGAGGTCCCGCCGGAGCTCTTCAGCCGCTGCGCCAAAAACCTCTCCGTCTTGAGGAAGATTCTGAGATCAATCAACTGCTGTCACGTGGAAAACCCACATTATATAGACAACTACTCCCGGTTAACCTTCCCGCTGTCATTCGTCTTCATCAACCTGCTCTACTGGACCTACTACCTGTACTTTTAACCAGCGCTTCATGTTGAATCATTTCTGTGTGTGTGAGTACGATAGTGTGCGCGTGAAAGACCAATAGAAACTCAACACCGAAGTCGAGATCTAGCAACAGCATTCGTGCTATAATTTCCATTATTACAGTTACCGCATTTAGAGCATTTAAATGTGAAGCTCATAATTTTGTTAAATTATATAGTAAATCCCTGTTATTATATGTGTTGTAAACCATTCTTGCAGTGGATTACATACAGATATAATGTTCGTGAGTGAGGAAAATGTCCTTATTTTGAGAAAGTTGGTGTGTTGACCAGCTTTAAAATGCCACAGATGCTGTTGACGGTGACAATTTGTATTAAACCCGCAGATGTGTAATATATTGTCCCATATAAGAATGTCGCTGAGAGTAGCATCAGGTCGGATATTGTTGCGACTACCTCTGAATAACTACAGATAAATTGAGGAAAATGCTTGCGAGATTTATCTTGTTAGACTTCCAGTAATCTGATGCTAACCAGTTTGACTGAGTTGGACTTGACGTGTGGAAGAAGAGCAGACTAGATCTTAAAGTCGACATGAAATCAAAATGTAATCCCTTTGACGTCACCTAAGCTGTGTGGGTTATTGGATAATGTTAGTGTTAACCAGTGGTTAAATAGCTACACAGTAAAAACCCCAGAGTTAAATCAACTCTCCTCAGATAACATTTGGTCCCTCTCTAAATAGTGTTAAAGTAACACTGAAGCAGAGTTAAAGTCAATGAGATAATTAAGCGATGATTGAACATTAATGATGAACACCTGCTGTTAACAAGCAGAATCACTGAAGAAGAGAGAAACACAAGAAAAACAACTGATGAAATCAACTGAAGATAAAAGACATTCAATCTCTGAAGAGTGTTACTTTAACACTATTTAGAGAGGGACCAAATGTTATCTGAGCAGAGTTGATTTAACTCTGGGGTTTTTACTGTGTATTTAGTCATTGTTTTATCTTGCTGTTGTAGCTAATGCAGCCTGAAATATTGCCAATAATGTATCGAGATTAAACGGAGATAAATTACAGCAACGATGGCAAATGATGGATTTTGACAAAAAGAAACGTCACCGCTGGGAGACGTTTAGACGCTCTGGGGAACATTTTAGTATTTGAAGGTGTGTGAATGTGATTGTTGGAAACTGTCAGTGAGTATCTTTCATTTGTGTACACGTGTTTTGATCATCACTGGCTGCGAGTCGTTGCTGGAAGGCTCGACCCGTCCAGAAGTCTACCAGAAATAGTATGATGCAGTAAAATATTTTTCAAAAAGGGCCTAACAAGCTGATGTCCTAAAGGTGTAGTTCGCCCAAAGAGGAAAAACTCATTTACTCGCCTTCAAGTCGCTCCAAACTTTCTTTCGAATCTCAGTTTTTGCAGTCATTTCAATTATGATATGGTTCAAGATGGCAAGTTTTACATGCGCCCGTCTCATCTTTCACCCCAGCTAACAGCGAACGTTAGTAGAATATTTGTCCAAATTTATCTGGTCTTTAATAACTAGAGGAGCACAATATATCGGCCAATACACAGTAAAAACCCCTCTCTAAATAGTGTTAAAGTAACACTGAAGCAGAGTTAAAGGTAATGAGACAATTAAGCAATTAATTAAGTGATGATTGAACATTAATGATGAACACCTGCTGTTAACAAGCAGAATCACTGAAGAAAAGAGAAACACAAGAACTACAACTGACTTCAGCCACAGTCTTAGATGAAATCAACTGACGATAAAAGACATTTAATCTCTGAAGAGTGTTACTTTAACACTATTTAGAGAGGGACCAAATGTTATCTGAGCAGAGTTGATTTAACTCTGGGGTTTTTACTGTGTATATGTTCATTTCCAATGTTATCTTTTTTTTGGCCCGATAAGAAAATTTGGCCTATTTATATAAATTGGCCGATACTGATATATTGTGCTTGAAGGAAAATATAGTTAAGTGCAACATGTGCAGCGCAAGTCTGTCATATTGACTACATAAAATTATAATTGTGTGCTTTGGGACATAGGTTTTAATGGTGAGACTTTTGTTTTAGTAATCAGGCTCTCAAAAAGGATATACAAATTTGGATGTAGATTTATTGTCCAATTACCGGCTTTAAAATATAAAGAATTGTCGGTTATCGTATCGGTCAAAATTGACAAAAACATTCGTGCTACATTGTTCATGGAACTTATTTCTGAAACGTTTCAGTTCATCAAACATTTCTTAAATGTTACGACTTGTATCGTGATGTTCGGAAAACATTCAAATGTCTCATAATGTATGAAGAATAAAATGGAATGTTCCCATAACGTTCAAATGACCAAGAAAAGTTTTGGTGACACTTTATTTTACAGTGTCAGTGTAACATGTATTTACTATAGTAATAACTAGAAATTATGCAGAATTACATACAATTAACCCTAAACCAAACCCTCGTCCTAACCCTGTAGTAAGTACATTGTTATTACTCGGTACTTAAATGTATAATTACAATGTAATACTGACACCTTAAAATAAAGTGTAACCAAAGTTTTATTTTTAGCTTTAGCCCGGCTCAATACATCTTGACTTGCAATATGTGAATTAAATGCAAGCATGAATGACATTTGAGAGCTGTTGGAGACAAGAGGGTCAGTAAATGACGTGAACTTTTCTTTAGTACATCGCACTCTGCTTTCTTTCACTTGTGTCCGTATGTTCCACACTGTAATACCTCCTCTCTCCGAACTGCGTGTCTTCCTCGCACGTCTGCGGTTCTCGAGCTTGAGTTACGGCGTAGTTGCAGTGTTGAGGGCAGACAGAAGCCATCGCACCCTGTTTATCGCTTCCATAAATCCTCCAGCCTCGGCCGCTTTCTTGCACATTACGGGATCGATGGATCGCAGAGGCTGTGTAAACTCTTTATGCGACTTGGCTTTAATCATTCATGTTTTGAAGCAGAGGTCTTTTGTGGGCTCAGATATGGACCAGACCGAGTCGTAATCACCAAAGGCCACGGACTACATGTGGTGACTGATGCTAAACTATCTGGAATACATTAAATGGTGGATTTGATGGATTGCGTGTCAGTGGCTCCTACTGTACTGCTGGACCTAAACGCTTTGGGTTATGGTTATCTAAACTGATGTATTTAACGAAATTGATGCTTGAATTTTGCTTCATTTAAAATAAGCACAGGCGGTGCAAACAAGGCACGCTATCGCCTCCTGTGGACGTGATCCAGGACTCTTTTCTAAGCTGTGAATGCTCACCTTTTATTTGTGTTTGAGTTTTTATTAGCATTTAGTGGTCAGATGAATCACTTTTCCTCTCTGGACCTCGTTTAGGTTTTTGAAAACTGGTTTTTCAAAAATTAAAAAAAGTTTTTTTTGAGAGCTGATGCTCTGCTGTTTTAAGTTTTGGCTTTTAATCGGCTTCATTTAGATGTTTTGGGTGTTTGCTGCTGGCATGCAGTCGGATCCTTCATTTTCGAAGAATGCCTTCCGTTCAAAGTTTCAAACTACAAAGTGCTCGATTTTCAATTTAATGCATGTTTCTTTACCACTTTAGGGTAATGTAGTACATTAATATTGTCATATTTACGGGACTTTTTGTGTTGTTTTTAATTTGATAATTACTGTATTAACATCTTAGTTAATTATCAGGGTTATTATAGTTGAAAACCATAACTTTTTCAGTACTTGAAATAAAATGAACTGAAATAAAATATTAAACTTGTTTTATTTCAGCCATTCAAGGCAACATTTCTCATTTTGAATTAGTTAAATGTGGTGTACTAAAAAAAAAAAAAACTATATAGACATAAAAAAATGACTAAAACATTCAAATTAAAGCAGAAAAGATCAACTATAATAGTTTTTAATGAAACCGATGCATATTTTTCTTTAATGATTCCTGTTGTATAAGACACGCTCATGAACTTTATTTAGATTTTATTAGCATCCTTGCAAGGTATAATTATATTTACACCAATATTAGAAATCACTCCATGTGAAATCTTCATGTATTCCTAAAAATAATTCATCTCTGTTCCAGTAAATAGGACATTGATGACAGTCCCAAACAAGTAAGCCAAAGAGATCAGAAATCTAGAAATCCACCTAAAACAGGCCACAAGTTTGTTTAGCTCTTCTATTCAAAGTATAACCTGCTAACTGACCCATGTTTGATCACTGTCTGCGTCTTCACTTATTTTCCATCATCGTCACTTTATCGATCATAATGACATCCTAGTGAATTTCAGAGTGTTTCGGGATGCTGATCTCTCAGACCGTTTGTGTAGCCATCGAAGCCCTCGAACATCCTGATGTTAATGTGTGTGTATAATGTAACATTTGCATATAGGCAATGGAGGGTAGAAGAAGAGACTGTAAATACTGCATGTTTACTTGATGTTTACTTCTTGATGCTAATAATGACATTACAAATTATAATTCAAATAAAAAAGACAAAAAAGAATCCGTGAGTGATATTTTTCTTCCTGAGAATTTTCTGCGGATCAATACATGAATCATTAAAGAACAGCAACGCTGTCACACGCTGGAGAAGATATTATCATGGCAGCGCTATAATAAACTCGTCATCATCACATTTTAATGTGTATTCGCTAACAAAACCCCAGATGGGCGAGAAAATGATATTAAACTCATTTTGCGTGTCAATCACCGTTGGGCGGAGAATGTTTGTACTTTGTATCAATATACATGATTACAAACTTAATTCAACAAATTGTCTGAATGTTTGTTCAAAGTGCTGTAGAAAGTTCTGCCTTTGAGTTAAAAGCCATTATCAAATGCATCGGCTGGATTGTGAATGTGTATACATTTACATTATATATAAATATTTTATATATAAATACAATAAATTTTTGTTAAATATTTCCATGCATGTGTGTGTATTTATATATACATAATAAATAAACACAGTACACATGTTATGTAAACACAAATTTTTATTTTTATTTTGGATGTGATTATCGCGATTAATCGTTTGACAGCTGTGTGTGTGTGTGTGTGTATATATATATATATATATTTAGATATTTATATTTATTTTATATATATATAGAATATATAATAAAAAATTAATATATATATATATATAAAATATATAATATTATAAATATAAATAAATATACATATATATATATATATATATTTATTTATTTATTTATTTTTATTTATGTATATATATAATAAAATATATATATATATTATTTTATTTATTTTATTTAACCTTTTATTTATTAAAATTTTACATATATAATATTTTAATAGACACTGCTGTCAGACGGTTATATAATATATATAATTATTGCATGCATTACTTCCAAAATTTCAGCTTACTTTTTTAATTGTGGCAATTCAAATGTGCGTTTTTAAACGTGTCAGAATCAAAAAGTGCACATTTTCTTTGCATGCATTTTTACAGTCCAGATGCATTAATATGCATTAGGCGTTAATGAAAAATAATGCTTGATCTGAGCAGATGCTTCATTGATGATGCCATCATGTTGCATGATTTATTGTATTGTATGAATTGAAAGCTTGGCACACAGTTGTGGAGATGTCAGTCTTTTTCTCCTCAAGTAGAAGTTGTACTTCGCATGACTGAGTGAACGGATCTGCTTCGACTGCTCTTTCACAAACTCCTTAAATGATGTATTTGCTAAGTTGATCTGAGTATTTGCACGTTTCAGGGTTTTTGATTTTGAATTCAAAGTGTTAAATGCTGCGTTGTCTGTTTTGTCAGTTTGAAATGAGAGTAAGTGTTAAACATTGAAAGCTGGAGGTCACGTGCGATGTGCACATGGCAACTTATGTTTGAGTTATGCAGCCTAAATTATAGAAAAGAAGTACAGAAGTAATTAAACAAACAATAAGCATCACTTTATACCTGGTACTGACAAATGATAGTTAGCATTAAAAAAATACAAATTTAAGACCGTAGCTTTACATTAGTGGACAATGAGCTTTGTAATACATAACAAACTGATATTATTTAAGCACAAAATTTAAATAACTCGAGAGAGAAATCCTCAGAGATTTGTTAATAATTTACAGCATTCATTAATCTTAGTTCATGTTAATCTCAACACAAATTAATACATATTTAAAATCAAAGGTGTATTAGTTAATAAACAAAGGTTAAAAACTTCTGCAAATATATAGTGCTTGTTAGTTGATGCATTATCTATTGAGACCTAAAAGTGTTACCGATAATCGTGTGTTTTGCCGTTTACGTCTCTGAGCGCAGAACGATTTGTTCAATTATGTCTCTCCTCAGATCATGAAGTATTAATATAATTTAATGCAATATACATGACTGCAGCATCACTCATCACGCCCAATTAAACACTAACAAGATTGAATAACGATCCCGACAATGAGCATAAAACTGCTGATATTATGCGTATCGATGTCGTAATTACATTATAGACAAACATCACCTGAAGAATTATTCCTCTACTGGATTTTAATTATGAATCTGATGCTGATCAACACTGAGTTTTCAATATCTAAACGTTCTTAAATCAAGATACATTTACTGAAGTGCTATTTTCTTAAAAATGTGTCGTGCATTAAAATCTGCCAATGGGGTCAGAAAAATAATCTTTAAGTTTATTTTTCTGACCCCTTTGACAGATATTGTTCTTGTTTTAAGCATGTTGTCACTTGTTTTCAGTAATTTTGCTTGTCCAGTAAATGTATCTCGATTTAAGAATGTTTAGATACTTTGAAAATACCGAGGAAGAAGATCATTCTTCATCATCTGCTTGACTCTTTCCGCTGCGGTACAAAATGAAAAGCAGCCAAAAGTGCCTAATCAAACACGGTGTTTCTGGAAAGCGGTCAGGTCAGCAAATGAAATCAATAGACAATTAACCCCACTAACACAAAATCATTCCCCAGCCAGTCAAGCAAATTGAGCGTGTGTGTCCAGCAGGTGGCGCCGTTCACTCACAGTTCACCGTACTGCAGTAAGATTATGATTCCTCAGGCTTCAGCCTAATGCGATTATGAAACGTGATTGTACACGCAGACGTCCACCGCAGTCACTCAGACCATGAGAAGCTCGACTGAAAACATCTCTAAGCGTTTTAAGCTGCTTACATTCCCAAACTCCGTGTTTGAATTATTTGACACATCTGTGTGGATTAAAGCCGTCTGCCGCAGGTCTGCACCATCATCCTTGCTTTGGTGCTGTTTAATTGTATTTTTTGGTGGATCCTGTAGGACTTTGTGTAAATGATTTGTTGATTCAAGTCCTCACATTTTTTATGTACTGAATATCAAATGTAAACTTATGTCTGTTAATCTTAATTTTCCTAGTTAAATGAACATAACATAAAAAAGATTGACCAAATACAATTCTATTTTTTTTTTATTTGCAATAACTATAATGTTCCATTTATAAAACCAAGAATGCATTCCATACAAGGTATGTTTTAATGCATTTTACATTTATTCCAAATAATAACTAGAGGCAGTAACAATTTAAACAATATATTATTTGTGATCTAATGTTCAGCTTTTCATTTTAAAGTCATCAAGCTTCTAAAAATTGGTCACAGACTGCACAGATTGCTCACTATATCCCCACAGTCATCATGTTTCCAGGCCATTTTAAGTTTGATTTTGAGTGACATAAAGCGGTCAAACGGCTTTGTTTACTTGCTTTTTAATTAGTCTTCCTATTAATGGCATCATCTTCATTCAGGCCGATGATGTTACGAGTGGGGCTCCTTCTCCACGTCCTCCGGTTCAGCAGAGGGAGCTCTCACCCAAGTATTAGCGGACTACATTTCCCATAAACCCTCATACCTGGGTCTGATTATACACACACTTTATACATATAAGTTCACTATTTAAGCACTACATAGACACCACCTCAATGCGAAGCATATTTGTCAGTCATACGTAAATGAAATAGGTGAGATTTATGTAATAGTTCACGGGTTAATGAACACTGTTTAGTGGTCATGTGTGTGCGCACTACTGAGTTAAAGTACCGTTGAAGCAGTGTAAGAGTTAATGAGATCATTAAGTGATGATTGAGCATTAATGATGAACACCTGCTGTTAACAAGCAGAATCACTGAAGGACCGAGAAACACAAGAACCACAACTGACTTCACAGCCTTCGATAAAGATCAAAGACATTAAATCTCTCACTATTTATATACTCAACTATTACATAAATCTTACCTATTTCATTTACATATGACTGACAAATATGAATCACATTAAGTTTATTAGTTTACGTTAAAATTATGTAATCCAAATGGATGGGAAATTGCTATGTAATTAAATGACATAAAACTTCTGTTTAGACTGAAATATTTTTTTGAGTGTACCGTTATCATTTCTGAGCGCTTACCTTCTGGATTATTTTGTTGTGACCTTGGACTGTTTACCTGTGTTTGATTCTCTGCTGCCCACCTGACCCCTGTCTGTTATCTGGATATTGAACCTTTGCCGCCTGTCTCTGTTTATGTTTATGCTTTGCCTACGCTGTTGTTACTGCCATTTGTTGACCCTTGCCTGTCTGACTCGGAGTATTTGAATAAAAGAATTGCAAATGGATCCACTCGCCGCTGATTCATTACAGATGAGAACGTGCACAAAAACAGGAGGCGGGTTTTATCGCATTAACCAATCATATCCTATCATAAATGATCATATCCAATCAAAGTGCGATGGAGGCATTACCTCCTCTCATGTGACTTCCCCCATTGATTCTCATTTACTCCCCACTAAACCCACTGCACGTATTAGGGTGTCTGTTTAAACTCAATGGGAACAGAGGAGGCAAGACTCCCACTATAACTTCACCTGTGGGTGTCGCTGTTACTTTATAAAACTTTTATTCTTTTTAAATATATGCCGTATGAACTCCTGTAATGATCAGAAAGCAGCATCCGTGTCACATTTATGTTGTTGTTGTTATTATTATTATTATTTGTAGTATCAAGATGCATTTAACCGAGAAGCAAAATTAATTTTTATAAAGTAACAGCGACACCCACAGGTGAAGTTATAGTGGGAGTCTTGCCTCCTCTGTCCCCATTGAGTTTAAACAGACACCCTAATATGTGCAGTGGGTTTAGAGGGGGGTAAATGTGCACTTAGGGCATCTCCAAATCAATGTTTGCTAGTTTAACGACTAGAGACTGCTCCAAAAGTGTTGTACCTATTCTCCTAATGAGTCTTGGGTGTGTTTTGGGCGTAACGTGCAATAACACAATCGGAGTTTAATCTCCCAATCTCTTTAAAAGCCAGATGTGCTTGCATCCTGGCGGATTTGCTATTTACATAGTGGAATATGTGCAATGAGTCAGTTTAATTACGTGTCTGTATGCCATGATTGGTCAAATAATTATCCAATTTAATTCATCATTACTGCAAATAGGTAATTCTGATACATGCAATGACTATCCATTATGACATGTAGGCATTTATATCTTAATTTTTGGCATGTTTGTGTAAAAAGACTGTGCACCCGCCTATAGGTGCATATTACTAACACGCCCTTTAAATAACAACAACAAAAAAAAAACTAAAATACTCTAGACCAGGTTTTTGGTGGTCAATGGCGCAGTTGTTTTCAGCCAGTGACACGCCTGAATACACCGCATTTTCAGACCAGCACACCCATGTGCGAACATATGAGCGTGAGTGCGTTTGCTGTTTAAACAACGTGGTGCTGAAAATGATCACTGCGTCGGGCTGAAACTAGCAAAAAACACTCATGCCTGGCATCACATTGCGCCGGGTGTATGATAGGGCCTTAAAAATGGTCATTTATGCATAAAACAAGATAAGTAAGTCGATGGGGTAAGAGAAATCATCTTATTGAATGAATTTGAATATTGTTCTTAATATCTTCAGTAATTTTGCTTTTCCAGTTAATGGATCTTGATTGAAGAATGTTCAGATATTTGCACTGGAAAAGACAAAAACAATGGCGCACAGTTTTAAATTATATTGCCGTTTCTCATTCAATGATGAATTTCATGCCTTTCATTCATTTTTTTTCCCTACTTTTTCATATTTTTTTGCTTCAAATGAAAGATTCATCGCCGAGCTGGTTGGTTTGTTCAAGGCTTACGTGAATCTCCCTGTGCAGACAATGGTTTCAGAAGCCAGACCGCTGAAGAAGTGTGAGTAACTGTTGTGCCGTGGATGACAATGTAAAGATAATCATCGTTTTTTGCGGTTGTGCCTAAAAGCCCTTAAAAAACGTAGAGTTCAGAGCATGAGAACACAGATACTATTGTGGTACCTGTGGCTGCTTTCACTGAATCTTTCATTTATCTTTCATGTCTGATGAGTCATGCATGATGTCACGCACACACACAGATGACCATGAACACTCAAACACACAGCAGACGGGCTTGTATGGACACAATGCAGCTTGTTCTGGCCAGTAAGCACAGACTTGACCTGTAAAGTGACCGTTCACGGTGCATTAAGTGTCATTTATAGGCAAATCTGCTGAATTTTATGCACGAATTAGAGACCCAAGCATTGATATTTAGATTTTTTTTTTTTTTTTTTTTCAAATGTAACTTTTTCTTTAGGAAGCATTTAGTTATAAAAACTATTTTTGTATCGTGGAAAAATGCTGCAAAATTGAACGCTAGCAAAAATTCACAAATACATTTGATATATAAATTTTAACCAGTCGTAAAAAAAAATAGAAATTGCACTTTTTGATCATTTTATATACTGTTTTTGACAGTCAAATGTTTATTTGAATATATGTTGAATGTTGTATCTACTGTTTTATATACTGTAAAAATAATTATTTCAGCATATTTTTTTATGATGTAGAAATATTAAAGTCTGCACGTTGCTCAAATGACTTCAGAAGAACAACCGCGTCATCTGTGATACTTTAATCATGCACTTTTTGTCTTTATCAGAGCTTAAAGGCCTCGTTCCCCATTCACTTCCATTGTTTGGAGAAGAACACTGGAGCGATTTCTCAAAGTATTTCCTTTTGTGTTCCACAGAAGAAAGTAAGGATAAGAAGTCGTATTTGTTTGGAACGACTCAAGGGTAAGTTTCATTTTTGGATCAACTCCCAAATCCCTTTTAACGGTGAACTAGTTTATTGTCATAATAAGCAATTTGCTTTTATGATACTTCAGACTTTTGTGTAAAACTTTGACCTTCCGTTGACCACTCATGCTGCCAGATCTGACCTTTGACCTACAGTAGAATGAATAGTTCCCTGATCAGGGTTGTGTCTATGAAATAGTTGCTACTTTTGATGGTACTTTTATTATTTTGGACAGATATTTTGAAAGTCCTCTCATGCTGACCAAGACTGCATTTATTTGATTAAAAATAGGGTAAAATTGTGAAATAATACAATTTAAAATAGCTGTTTTCAATGTGAATAAATAATGAAAATGTCATTTATTCCTGTGATCAAAGCTGAATTTTCAGCATCATTACTCCAGTTTTCATTATCACATGATCCTTCAGAAATCATTCTTATATGTTGCTCAAGAAACCTCTGATTATTGTTGTGGTTTTAGATGATACTTTTATTATGTAGGACAGCAATTCTAATCTATTGCTGCACATACAGTATTCTGAGTTCAGTTAGACATTTCTGCTCCTAAACATACAAAAACAACTGATTGAAACAACTGCGATTGGTCACTTTAAAACTCCTCCTATATAAATGGGCTGCTCTTATAGGTCGTTAAAGATTCCGATTCAGGTCTTTCATGCACATATGAACACAGGAATGATTGTGATAATATTCAGTGCTGCAGGCGCAACAACAGCTCTGAAGTCATTAGACGGCGGTGAACATCAGATTTAGTTCGAGATGCTCGGAGCACATTTGAATTCATAGCGGGTCTGAAGATGCTTAATGGATATGTGTTTACTCTTCCGTCTGGAATGATCGGAACATCCAGTAATTCATGAAGTGGAAGCTCCGCACGAGTATTTTAAATGTGATTGAAGAAACCAGACAGACAAATTAAATATTTATAGATGAAGGCAAACCGATGTTTGGAGCATTATGGTATGGCTTATCAGCGCTCACTCATGTCGTGTAAATCACAAACAAATGCACACATGATATGAACATACACAGACTGTTCCAAAACCCAGTTAGCTTCCTGCATAGAGAGAATTTTAAGACATTGTGTGTGAAGCTCAAATGCATTGTGACAAGTTCAGTGAAACTGACTTGTCAAATCACGGATCACTAAAGATGTTAAAGGTTTTGAAAAAAGTCTCTTCTGCTCACCAAGGCTGTTTTTATTTAATCAAAATACAGTAAAAAAAAATATGATATATTATTGCAATTTAAAATAACTGCTTTCTATGTGAAAATGTAGGAAACTGTAATTTATATCCAGTGATCAAAGCTGAATTTTCAGCATCATTCCTCCAGTCTTCAGTGTCACATGATCCTTCAGAAATGATCGAGAAACATTTCTTATTATTATCAATGTTGAAAACAGTTGTGCTGCTTCAGATTTTCATATTTTCTTCATACCAGCAGCCATATCACCCTGTAGCCCAAGACCGGTTTTCCACTGAAGCCAAGCAGGGTTGAGCCTGGATGGGAGACCTCCTGGGAAAACTAGGTTGCTGCTGGAAGAGGTGTTAGTGGGGCCAGCAGGGGGCGCTCACCCTGTGGTCTGTGTGGGTCCCAATCCCCCAGTATAGTGACGGCTGTCAAAAAGCACCGTCCTTCAGATGAGACGTTAAACCGAGGTCCTGACTCTCTGTGGTCTTTAAAAATCCCAGGATGTCTTTCGAAAAGAGTAGGGGTGTAATCCCGGCATCCTGGCCAAATATACCCATTGGCATCATGGCCTCCTAATCATCCGCATATACTGATTGGCTTCTCAACATGACTGCCGTCGCATCATCCCGGTGGACATCGGTGGCGGTTGAGGAGATCCATATGTAAAGCGCTTTGAGTACCCAGAAAAGCGCCATATAAATGTAACGTATTATTATTATTTTGTGGAAACTGTCACACGTATTTTTCAGGATTCTTTGATTAAGAGAAAGTTCAAAAGAACAGAGTTTATCTGAAGTAGAGTCTTTTGTAACGTAAGTGTTTTTACTGCCACTTTTGATCAATTTACTGCATTCTTGATGTTAATTAATTTCTACCCCCAAAAAAGTCTTACCCCAATTTTTTTTTTTAACAGTAGTATAGGTTTCATTAAATACAAAAAGTATATACTCACTCTTTCACCCATGATGTGATAAGTATTTTAATGTACACAATAAAAACCCCAGAGTTAAATCAACTCTGCTCAGATAACATTTGGTCCCGCTCTAAATAGTGTTAAAGTAACACTGAAGCAGAGTTAAAGTTAATGAGATAATTAAGCAATTAATTAAGCGATGATTGAACATTATTGATGAACACCTGCTGTTAACAAGCAGAATCACTGAAGGACAGAGAAACACAAGAACTACAACTGATGAAATCAACTGAAGATAAAAGACATTCAATCTCTGAAGAGTGTTACTTTAACACTATTTAGAGAGGGACCAAATGTTATCTGAGCAGAGTTGATTTAACTCTGGGGATTTTACTGTGTACTGCAGTTTTATTTTAGCAACATAACGTCAAACTCGTACTGAAATCCTGCGCTCTTCATGTGTTGAACACTGTCTATGTAGATAGGATGCTCCCTATGTAAGTTTTGAAACAGACCCATCAACGTTTTAGTCCACTTTTTTCATCCGAGGCTTTTGTCTGTTCTTTTTGTAAAAGCGAAAACAGGCCCCAGACGAACGCTCAGGAGAGAAGCACTCTGACAGAGTGCACATCTCCTGATAAAAATATCCCAGCATGCAGTGTTTGTATACGGCTGTGACCCCAATGAAGAATGACAGTGCACTAAAAGCCCATGCACACAAATCTGAACCAGAGCTCTAAATATAAACACGTTTACGGTTCATGAAAGTGTCAGCGAATGGTGCAAATGCACAACACCTCATGCAATAAATGCGCACGTGCAACGCAAATAAGATTGCGGTGTGTAATTCATCTGTTCACGCTGAAATACTGTCAGTCAGAGCACGTGATCAAATATTACTGCACATCAGGGTTGCCAACTTTGGCTTCCTGGCTGGAATGAGATTTTAATGACATTCATTTTTATGTTCATCTTAATACTTAATTCTTCAAGATTTTTTTATAAGACACAATTTTTAGAAACAGCTCAGCTAACAGGGAACGTTCTGGAAAGGTTCTCTCAAGGTTATGAACAAATGTTCTGCCTGTAACATTAACAGAACTTTTTTTCAAAGTTATCTGGTCTTTGATAATGTTTTATAAAAGTCAGCACAAAAAAGGTATTTAAATAAATATTAAAAAAAAAATATATATATATATATAATTAAATTATTTTATTTATATATATATATATATATATATATATATATATATATATATATATTGTAAACATATATAAAATTAAATAAAAATAAATAAATTAAAAATATATATATATATATATATATATATATATAAAATTAATCAAGCCAGACAGTACAACATCACTAAATTATATAATAAAGAAAACAAATGTTAATTAAGGTCAGCGAATGATCAAAGTAACATCACTGTCATTCATTTTACCTGTAAATGTAAGAAACTCTTTATAAACATGTTATTACATTTACTGTTCCTATAAAATGTACTTTCTTATAAATTGTTCAACAACAAATATTTGGATGAATTTTAACATTTTAGTCTAAATTATTGCGCTCATTTTTCTTTTGCATATTTCATGTTTGCACATCTTTGAACCACGACTCACTTACTCTCATGACATGCAACTTTCAAGTCAGTGATGCGCTGGAGGAAGCTCCTCTCATTGTTTTGTTATTTGCCGTGAGATTTAGTACCGTCGCCCGAGAGTGTGAGTGTTGGTAGTGCAGATTGTGTGAGTGCGAAATGATGCAGAAATAGAAACTAATGCTATTTTTAAATGGCCTACTTTATACTTTGTAACTAGTGCATGACATCCAGCCAAACACTGACCTCTCAGCTATATCCATTCTTTTTAATTCTGACATTGAGCTGGTGTTCAGGATGTTTGCACCGAGCATTGCATTACTTTAGTGAGGCGATGAAAATGTGCCTGACTCTCGACCAGCGTACAACAGCTGTCCTGAGCTCAAACGTCTGCTGCGTCAGGTCAGCGTTTACCAGACAGACGGCCAAACTGCTTCACTGAGAGAGGGAGAGGAAACGAACGCCGTTTAATTCCTCCAGTGGGTCATCGACTCAAGATACTGAAGCAGGATGATGAAAGAATCGACCTGCTGATTCACTGATTCTCACCCTTTCTGTGTTTTCTCATTTCTCCTTCTTTTAATACTTTTTCTGGACTGCAAACAAATAGCCTTCTTCCCCACCAATGAATCTAAAACATCTTAAATCAACACTTATTTGAACCATGCTTTATAGAAAAGATTTCTGACACATAATTTTTGCTAAATGTTTTTTCAAAGATTGATTTCATGCCGGTTTAAGCGATTCGATACCTTAAAGCATTCACCTTTTCAAGTCCCTCTGCAGTAGTCTACATTTACATTTGTTCATTTAGCAGATGCATTTATCCAAAGGGACTCACAAATGAGTAACACCAGCGATTTACGAGAAGTGCTAGCGATCTAAAGCCTGTTAGATTAGTGACTAATTACACTCGACTAGTTTTAACTCTTATGCGCTGTTGGTTTCTGTGGACACTCGTTATGGAGCGGATCAAATTGACCCTAATTGGATTCAATACAATTTTTCAAAAATCACACTATGAAAAACAACAAAGATTCAAATGTAAACTTTTAATATCAACATTTGTCAAATATTCTAAAAAAAATATATATCTGAAGATAAGATTTAATGAACATGTTTTTTAACCATTTTTTAAAACTGATTTGTTTTGAAAAATTTTTTTAAAATAAACAGTACATTTTTGAATACAAAAATATTTTTTTTTTGACTTTTTTTTCTTAGAACATCATTTTTTTAATAATTGGTGAGATTATTAATTTAATTTAATTAATTATTTAATTTAATAATTGAACAATTAAATGTAACTGTACAATAAAAATATGAATTTTTCCTAAGTTGGCTGTTTTGTAAACTCATTTCATAATGTCAAGAAGTTTCTTCTGACATGATGAGCAAAAGTGTGTGTTTTCTGCATATGAACTTCACACACACGCTGCTGGTTAAAACATGTTTCTGTATTGAAATAAGTGTGGAAAACCTCATTTTTTACCTTCATAAGGTAGTAAAAAAAAAACTTAACAAAATATAACCAGGAAATGTTATTATTTTGGGTCAGTTGCTTTAGAGCGTTAAAATATGCGGGTCAAATTGACCCGGCGAACATCACGAACGTAACTGTCATTTAGTTTGTATATGTCAAAAAACACCAGCGTGTTGAAATTTTGCATGCGTGTTCATGATGATAAATGAGAAAAAGTCTCAAAACATCAAGAAAAAACAGTATTTCCAACAACTAGAAAATCTAAACGGGTCAATTTGACCCGGAACATAACACAAGAGTTAAAGTCGCTTCTTCAACTTTGATGACTTTTTAATTCCACTTTCCGCTTTCTAATGGTTTTCTCTGCTGTGTTGGCATATGTAGTGAGGATGATATTTTTCATTTTCAGTCTCTGTGTATACGTCAGAAGTGCGTGATGTTGACACAGCTGCGTCTCGGTCCATGTATGTCTGTAAAGACCCACCGTGGCTTCTGACCCAAACCGTGACTCAGTTTCCCAGAGAGAGAGAGAGGACTGGACTGAGACATCTGTCATTACGGTTTAACCAGTTCAATCCCATTTCATTGCAGTGTCAATCATAATACAGTATATATAAATGATTCAGTCTCCATCTCTGAAATGAAGCAGAGCACAAAAACACAAGATACGTTGTTCCTTATTGTTCGTTTATGTATGATCTCTACAGGTAAACATCCAAAGCGAGGTACATTTTACACGGAAGTAAAAAGTTACCACAATCATTTGCTTCCCTTTATCGGATGCTTTTGTCCAAAGCGAGAAGAATAAGACAAACTGATAGTAGTAAGACGTTGAAAAATAATACTTATTTTTTTTGCTCTGCCTATATTCCTAATGGCGTTACCAGCCAACTTACAACTAGTTTACTTTTATTTACTCTCCAAAGTCTATTCTTCTTTTATTTGGGGTTGGTTGAGTGTTACTTTTGGACTCTTCCTGTAGCTATATAGAGTCAGGTGCTTTACGCTGGTGGTCCAACGTCCCACAACGCAGGTGCCTTTCAGCACAAACACACACTGCAGCTGCTCGCAGGAATACGGAGGTTCCTCTGGTTCAGTCACACACACACACACACACACACACATCTGTTTGCTTTGCACATTTCTTCCACACCCTCACTTGTTTTTATTCTGTCTCTTACACACCCTGTTTATTACAGTATCCTCCAGTGCCTCTGAATTGGTGTGTGTGTGTGTGTGTGTGTGTTTGACCCCGGGTTTTTCCAGGGTTGTAGTAGCAGCAGTTGCATTGTGGGATTGCGTGCCCTTGCCATTGGGCTGGCTCTGATCAGGCCTTCACTGTGTTCAGGGAAGGGAATCTTGCGGTTCTGATCCGGTGAAAGCCCGGAGCAGATGTGTGATGGGATCGACCAACAGATCTACAATGAAGTTTGGAACGAATCATGAATCAAGATTAATGACGTCAAACTGATTTAAAATGAGCTAAAAATAATCAAAATTAAAACGATATTTGTTTACCCGCTTGTCATGTGACCATTAACCGACATCAGAGAAGCATGAAAACGTGCTGTTAAATTATTGAAATATTAATTCAAAATTTGAGGTGGACTTGAAGATAATATTTTAGCTCAAAGGGGTTTGGAGGACAAAAAAAGTTTGAACCAGTCACGGCAGATTTGAGAGCTTTGGTAGAGGGAAAGTTTAATTCTGTCTGTTCTTCTGTCACATGACCTCTGAAGACTTTGGATATAGCGCACAAATCATGTGGACCACTATTTTTATTATTATACTTCTGTGGTGCTTATGTCCATTTTGGAGCTCAACGCCTTCTCTATTCATTTTTATTGTATGGAAAATTGTGCATCTTTTGTTTTCACAGGAGAATCACACACTGAACAAAGGACGTCTCTTCACTATGACGCTGGGAAAGCTGGAGACCAGAATGCTGTGAAACTCTGAAACTCACACATCTGACAATATGGGGCTTCAACCGATGTGCCCTCTTAATAGAGACGCCGTCTCGCCCTCCTAACCTTCAGACAGCTGCGTAACATGGCATGAAATCTCCTTCATGGGAGAACTCCACATGGACCCTCCATCCAGACAACATCTAATTATCCCGGCCGGATCTGAGCGAGTTACGACGGCCCGGCCGCTCCCGCTGAAGGCTCGTGTCGAACAGGTCAGAACCCACTGCGGTCCCCCTGAGGGGAGAGTAGACAACAGCTCTTGTTATTCGAGCGGCTGTAAATTGTGCTGTTGAACCTCCTGATGTGAAGCTTCTGCCTCCGTTAAATCACATCAGAACAGTAGCTGACTTCAGTGAAGACCATCACTGCACCGAGACAAGGGTTTCTTTGCAACAAAGTCGCAATTTGTAGGCATCACCCTGGTTCCCTCGACACATGCCCAATAGGATTTTTTGGATTATTGCACAAAAATAAACTAAAGTTGTATTGTTGTTTTTTTTAAATAATAATAATAATAATAATAATTATTTTTATTTACTGATATAATATTAATCATGTATTGTAATATATAATAATATAATTTAATAAATATAAATTATTTATTATATATAGTATACAATATTACTATTATGATTATTTACTAATATAATAAGAATAATTTAATAAAATAATGCATAATAGTCACAGATTACAAATTTATAAGCATTGTTATAAAACAAGAAACGTATATACTAAAATTGTACTAATGTAAAATTTTATGTCCCACTGGAAATCTACTCACTCCCCCCCATTTAAACATTGAAGTACATTTAGGCCTTGAATATTTTTTTTATTGTATATCATATGCAAATTATTATGGTTGTGTGTGTATGTGTGTGTGTGTGTGTATATATATATATATATATATATATATAGAGAGAGAGAGAGATATCTATTATTTGTTATATATATAGAGAGAGAGATAGATAGATAGATAGATAGATTTTATTTGTTATATATCTTTATTATTTAATGCTATAGTATTATAAAATAAGTTTTGAGGAAAGTTACTTTTAGTATTAAAATAATAGTAAAGTAACTAGTTGCATTACCTTTTTGGAAATGTAAGGCCTTTCACACCAAATGCGAAATGAATAAGCCTCAGGCGGAAGGAAATGCAAATACACGCCGGTACAGTAGAGGGCGCCGCTTAAACGAACCCTTCAGATGTGTTCTTTACTCGGTACTTGGAAAAAATTAATAATAAAAATGAAACGCGTACACGAATTAATTGTGCACAATAAGATCTATAACATGCATTCACAAAGTGCAAAGTCTGGTTCTCACGGAGTCTGTCCCGTTCGTTACAGTGTTCATGAGGAGCCAAACCACAGCTTTTGGTGAGGTTTAGTTGCCGCCGGTCTGTGGACCCGCCCTGGTACCAGAACCATATGAATTAGGAGTGGACGGCACACCAAAACAGTTCCTGGATCAGACGCAGCTGGTGCCCACATCCTCACAATGACATTTACAGCCTCCTTGAGTGAAAACACTCACTCGGTCTTTCTTTTTCCTATCTTGTTCTGATTTCACTTTTATTTATGAGCCCATTTATTGATTGCAGCATTAGTTTGGCTGCAGGAATAGTTGTTGTTCTTCATCAATGTTCTTGATATTTCAGGAAGAGACAGTGTCTTGTATGTCTCGGTGCCCATCTGCCCCTGGACACGTGTTTATGTGCACCTGCCAGCAGCATCTCCTGCTGATTCAGAGTCAGAGCAGTCAGGAACAAGTGCACTCATTTGGTCAGACGGGACTCCTGACGTGTCGGGACGCCCTTCAGAGCATTGGAACACCTGATGGCTCACCTGAGCCGAGGACACGGCTGTTTGCTTGTTCGTTTGCTGTGAATGCTTCCTAATTGTACCAAGATGTTTATAATTGTAACACATCTTTTTTCTCATCCAGTAAACTGCAAGATAAGAATATGATGCATGCTTAAATACAAGAGATTGGGGACTTTTTTCCTCATTCTCTCACATGTTGGACTGAAAGCATTGTTGCAGATCCAGAAGAGGATATTTACTTGCCAAGGCCTTTTTTTTCTTTCTTTCTTTCTTTCTTGAGAACGGTTCATTTTGACCCTGCCTTCAGGTAACCGTTTCGTATCTCAATCTTGAATTACCTTCATGATGACACACATCTCCAACTTCTGTAATGTGAGTCTCCACCTGTGTTTAATCTGAGACACTGACTCACGGTCTGTAATTCTCCGTCCGTTTATTTATCGCTCTGGTGTTTAGGGAGGTTTGAACGCTCTTTCTTTACCACTGAGAAAATATTTACTCAGTATCAAGAGGCTGCTGAAGATCTCTGCTTCTCATTACAGGAGAGACGGACTGCATCTGTGCGCCTGCTTTTTACTCTCCGTTTAAAGATTCATCATTTCACATGATGATGTCAGAGCAGCGTGGCTCGGTCTCACGAGGGAAGATTCTCACGTTCCAGCGCCGAGGTGAAACTACATCTGTCTAAACAACATCTCCAGGCAAAGGAACGCAAAACTCAACCATGTTTTTTATTGCTTGCCTTTCCCCAGAGATCCAGAGAATGAAAAAGGGAGAGATCATGAGGAATTGTCAGTGGTTGAGAGGAAAAAAGCTGCCTCATGTTTGGCTGTCACGCAGTGAATTATGAGAGACTCTGGGTTGGTCAGCCGGTCAGGAAGCGCCTCGCTTCAGAGTAAATAATGAGAGCAGATTCAGCGTGGCTCGAGGGGAAGTTTGTCTCGCTCTCGGCTCTGTATGAGCTGAAGCAGCTGCACGAGCTTCTGTCTCACAGAGATGTTACCCAGCTGACAGCGAACCTTCTCAGAACATTCTGGCAAAGTTCTCTCAAAGTTATGGAACGCTCTCCCAGTAACATTAATAGAACGTTCGTTCAAAAGCATCATTCGTGGGACGTTTTTAAATCGTTTTAGTTGGCGTTCATCTAACATTATTTAATACTTTTTTGTTTCGGAATGTTCAGAGAACGTTCAAAAGTTATTACAATGCTTGAATAATGATAAAAATGGAACGTTCCCTTAAAGTCCCATTGTCAACACCATTGCTGAGTATTTTGTATTTAAAACTGCAGTGATATAAAGAAATTTTGAAATCGCTGGTGTTTGTTACGCCACAAACTACCTTGTAACCAATTACACCAATTTGCTGGCGGGCTTTATCATATCATTAACTGTTACCACTCTCAAGCAGTCTCACCAGTTATTCCACTTTATTTTTTTGTTGCTATGAAAAATTGAGTAGATTTAGCAATATAGTTGGTGTATGGTGTGTATTACAATGTTATGATGAAATAAATGCCTTTCTTCACTACTGGGTTGTTGAAAGCGTTTTTAAGGATATTGATTTTTAGAAGGCAGCTGACTGACTCTAAGATGACGAGCGGGAACACGGTTTGTGAAACATTAGCAACACATTAACTATTTGATAACAAAATATTACAATCTATTTCACTAATTCCATTCAAAAAGTGAAACTTGTATATTATATTCATTCATTACACACAGACACACAGATATATTTCAAATGTTTATTTCTTTTCATTTTGACGATTATAACTGACAACTAAGGGAAATCCCAAATTCAGTATCTTAGATAATTAGAATATTGTGAAAAGGTTCAATATTGAAGACACCTGGTGCCACACTCTAATCCGCTCATTAACTCAAAACACCTGCAAAGGCCTTTAAATGGTCTCTCAGTCTAGTTCTGTGGGCTACACAATCATGGGGAAGACTGATGACTTGACAGTTGTCCAATAGACGACCATGGACGCCTTGCACAAGGAGGGCAAGACACAAAAGGTCATTGCAAACGAGGCTGGCTGTTCACAGAGTTCTGTGTCCAAGCACATTAATAGAGAGGCGAAGGGAAGGAAAAGATGTGGTAGGAAAAAAAAGTGTACAAGCAATAAGGATAACCGCACCCTGGAGAGGATTGTGAAAACCCATTCAAAAATGTGGGGGAGATTCACAAAGAGTGGACTGCAGCTGGAGTCAGTGCTTCAAGAGCCACTACGCACAGACGTATGCAAGACATGGGTCTCAGCTGTCGCATTCCTTGTGTCAAGCCACTCTTGAACAACAGACAGCGTCAGAAGCATCAATTTTGCATTTCCTCTGGAAATCAGGGTCCCAGAGTCTGGAAGAAGAGAGGAGAGGCACACAATCCACGTTGCTTGAGGTCCAGTGTAAAGTTTCCACAGTCAATGATGGTTTGGGGTGCCATGGCATCTGCTAGTGTTGATCCACTGTGTTTTCTGAGGTCCAGCGTCAACGCAGCCGTATACCAGGAAGTTTTAGAGCACTTCATGCTTCCTGCTGCTGACCAACTTTATGGAGATGCAGATTTCATTTTCCAACAGGACTTTGCACCTGCACACAGTGCCAAAGCAACCAGTACCTGGTTTAAGGACCATGGTATCCCTATTCTTAACTGGCCAGCAAACTCACCTGACCTTAACCCCATAGAAAATCTATGGGGTGTTGTGAAGAGGAAGATGCAATATGCCAGACCCAACAATGCAGAAGAGCTGAAGGCCACTATCAGAGGAACCTGGGCTCTCATAACACCTGAGCAGTGCCACAGACTGATCGACTCCATGCCGCATTGCTGCAGTAATTCAGGCAAAAGGAGCCCCATCGAAGTATTAAGTGCTGGACATGCACATACTTTTCAGTTGACCAAGATTTCTAAAAATCCTTTTGTATTGGTTGTAAGTAATATTCGAATTTTCTGAGATAATGAATTTGGGATTTTCCTTAGTTGTCAGTCATAATCATCAAACTTAAAAGAAATAAACATTTGAAATGTATCAGTCTGTGTGTTATGAATGAATATAATATACAAGTTTCACTTTTTGAATAGAATTAGTGAAATAAATCAACTTTTTGATGATATTCTAATTATATGACCAGCACCTGTATATATTCTCGTCAAAAACTCACTGTGTGAAAACTGAATTCTGGATGTAATGACACTTCAGTCAGTTTAATACACGATCTAGTCATCATTATTAGGGCTTTAGGTCCAGATCCTGCTGTGTTCCTGATGGATTGTGTTGATGTCCTGCTCAAATCCTTTATCTCCACTCCCTTTCATCTGTATGGTTGTCAGGGGATAAAGAAGACCATTAGTGTACCTGGGGGGAAAAAAAGGTAAAACATGTCATTGCAAATTCAAAATGAGATGCGCTGCTCTAGTCTTTTCTTTCTTTGATGACGAAGCAACTAGTTGACGTCAATCTCAGCGTGGCATTCAGACAGTAACCTAGTTACAGAAAGAGATTCTATTGGGGAAAAAATATATTCTTTTTTTTCCTTGACAGGAAGGTGCAGAGCATTTACCGTCCATCATAAGAGATCTTAAAGATCAGATTACATTTGTTTGAGGGACAAAACCCAACAAGAGTTTGCTGAGGTGTTGTGGTAAAGACTGAAGTGTGCAGATGTATGCCAGTCATGATGGTAACTCATAATGATGTTATAAGAAATGTGAAATTCCACATCGTCACTCCTCTTTAGAATAAGTAAAGGAGAACTGCGGTCATGTGGGATTTTGAGCCAATAAAATTTCCGAGAAAGTTTATTCGCCAGGAGGGACAGTTATAAATCCTGCTATGGCGAAGGCAGAGCTTATGAATATTATTGACTGCATGCTGACGAAACCCTTCTGGTTTGTTAGCCTAATTATTATTCATAAGCCAGCCCTTCCCCTTATATCCCACCCACCAGCCAATAAGGTCGGCTTTCTAAGGAACGATATTGAATATTTGTCAGTCAGACCTTCAGTATAGTAGAACTCGACACCGGGAGGAGGAACGCGTGTGACAGGACGCGGACGCGCAGAAGTTACTTCATCCACCAACAGCAACCTGTTGACAGCAGTACATACTTGCAGAAGTAACTCAAACTGGCTAAAATGCGCAAAAGTGCGCGCTTGGACGCGGAGACCCGCACTGGAACAAAACTTTTCTCCACTTTTGGATAATAAGGATGAACAGAGGCGCGCGCAATGAGGATGCAAACCTATATCCAAAGGCGTATGATGCAGAACTGGTAATATTTTGTTTCAGTTTTTGCACTGATCATCCAATAGTCTTCTGTTTTTCATCTATCCTGAGATGATCAACAATTGTGTCCCAGACTGGCTGGAAGTAACGTGACAGTGCACTGTACAGATCATCCTCAAGTGCGCAATGAAGGTGCTCCTCGTGCTGTGCGCGGCGCTCGCGGGCTGCTGGAGAAGCGCGTGCAGCAGCAGATACTGTCCTGACTTGATGATTGACAGCTGTCACTGCACTTCAGAGAGATCAAAGGAGTTTAATAGGCAGAGCGTGCGCGTGAAGGTGGTGTGTGACGACGCGGACCTGATGGAAACCATGCAGCCCAGCTCTTTACCCAACACAACCGTGTCACTGTGAGTAACTCACACTTTAGTGTTCGTGTGTGTTAGTACTCATGATCCATGCCGGTCATGTGCTTAAAATGTTTAAAATCAATTAAAACTTCTGGTTATCCTCTATCTCAAATATTGCATTGACTTACACTCTAAAAATGGGTTAAAAACAACCCAAGTTGGGTTGGAAATGGTCAAACTCAGCAGTTTTGTTGGGCTATTTTTTTTTTTTTTTTTTTTAATAATAAAAGCTGAAAGATTTAAGTTTAATGGTGGTGACTTTGAGATCATGTGACTGTGGTGTTCTTCCTGCAGTTCCAATGGAAGATTGGACAACCCAAGTTGGGTTGAAAATGGACAACCCAGCAGTTTTGTTTTAACCCTGCTAAAAGTTTGGCCAACTTGCTGGATACATTTATTTAACTCAACTATTTAAAAAGTTGAGCATAAAATGAACCCAAAGTTGTAAATTAACATTTATTGATAAGTATAATAATAATTAAACAATAAACATTTATTAAATAGCTTATTAATAAATGTTCACCTTTTGATTATTATTGTTGCCTCTGATACTTATGTCACTGATTTTTTTATTTATTTACAGCCTATTTTGGGTTCATTTTCTACCAGCCATATAGTAATTTTTAAATATGAGTTAAATAACACTCATATAAGCAAACATTTAACCCAACCGCTGGGTTTGTCCATTTTCAACCCAGCATTTGTTTTTAGAGTGTTTGGGCGATTTATGCATTGATGCATATTATTATTTTATTTTTTTCCTGTCATATTGTTTTGAGTCAAATCATATTCATCAGTTTTATTTTTACATTTATTCATTCAGCAAACGCTTTGTAAGAGAAAAACAGCAGAAGTTAGAATAATGATAAAATAATACTAATATAACACTGCACTAATGTCATCATTCGAATCTGATATCAGAGAACCATTTAAATATCTGCACTTTATGGCCCGGTTTCACAGACAGGATTAGGTCTTAGTTCAACTTTTTAAACGTACACTAGAAAAAAAAAACATTACCGGGGTGCATCTTGAGACAAAACAGTGGGAATTACATATTTTTAAGGTATATCAGTACAAGTTTCCTTCAGTTAAAACCGCTTAAACATGCACTTTAGTCTAGGATTAGTTTAAGCCTTGTTTGTGAAACCGGGGATATGTGATTTTAATTTACCAAAAACACTGATCTGAGGAACTATAAAGAAACACCAAGAACTTTACTAATCTCCAAAAAATTCTATTGTAACTTCAGAATCCTGTGCAACCAGGTTTTTGTGAAAAAACAAACAAACAAACGCGAAGGTGCTGCAAAGAACTCTTATTAAAGCTCAAACCTGAGGTGCGTGATTTTGATTTCAGGAAATGGTTCTCCTTCTGTGATTCACCCTTTGAAAACTCCTAATGCATTTTTAATTGCATAAATATATTATTTTTTGTTTGCAACGGAGGGCTTGTTGTAGTAAGCATTACTTTAGTACATGCGAGTCGTGTTTTAATTCATTCTAATGGTTTTACTGATTGGGAAGCTGCCGGCTTTATCGAGTGATGAAGTGGTTTCTGTTAGTAAATAATGAAACCTGTTGCTGGAGTGAAGATGCTTTTGTGTTTGCAGCTCTTGTTGACCAAAAACTGTTGTTTAAATAATGTAATGCGACTCGCCGTTTAGAAAACACCGTGAAGCAATGTTCAGCTATTCCCTCTGATTCCATTCAAACATCTTTCACAGTCCACGAGGGAGAAATTACACTTGAAGTCGAACGTTTGGACACTCCACTGAATTTCTTTCTCACGATCGTAACACATTTTCTCCTGAAGGTTTGTACTTAAAAGCTTGAAATGATTTTTGAACACAATATTGGGCGAGTCACCAGAAGCACCTCATAAATGTCCAGAATGATGGAATCTAGATGATGAAAAAGCTCAAATAAAGAGAGGTTTAGATCTCGAATTTCCATTTGTGTTGATTCAGAGTTTTCATCACTGAGTTCTGAGAGGTCAAACCTCAGAAACAAGTTGCATTTGTGCACTTCCAGTTTTTCAATTGGCTTTAAGTAGGTAGTCAAGATACTTTTTTGTCATAGTTTCATTTTTCGACATACAATGCATTTATAATAGACCCTTGAGATCTTTTTAAAGCTTTTGCTTGTTTTGAAAAGTGTCTAAATGGGACTGCAGAGGTCGCCAGGGACACTGAACAGGTCGAGGTCACTCGGTTCCCTTCAATAATTATCTCGATGTTGCCAAAATTTGTCCCCAACGCACTCTTGCAAACTATTCTAACTCGAACCTTTTAAGAGAGGCTGAAAGACTTGTTTAAGTTTAAGGGTGGTGATGTTGAGGCCATGTGACTGTGGTGTAGTTCCTGTAGTTCCAATGGAAGTTTGGGTTTTGTTTTGGGATCAAGGGTGATGCAAACTTACGTCAGCAACAGCTACAAGGTGAATCACAACATTACAAACTTTCATTTGAAGCAAGAAAGTATTTGAAAATCTGACAAAATACAAGAATGTGAACTTGAGGGGGAAAAAAACTACAATCCCATGAAGCATTGTGAACAACAATCATATTAAAACATGATTCAGTCATTTAACTATTAATTTAATGTTTATGTCTCTCTCTCTCTCTCTCTCTCTCTCTCTCTCTCTATATATATATATATATATATATATATATATATATATATATATATATATATATATATATATATATGTGTATGTATGTATGTATATGTGTATATGTGTGTGTGTGTCAATTTCAGTAATTTAAGTTTTTCCTTGAAAAATAAAGTAAGGGATTACTCTTAATTTTTCTGTAATTGAATTAGTTATTTCTGATGTAATTACATTAAATGTTGTATAGAATATAAAACAATTCTGTATACAATAATAATGGTTTTAGCATCAAAATTTAATGTCTAATGATAGTGCATTTTTTTTAATGTAACTTCCTCCTTTTCCTTTATGTAATTTTATAATATTTATTCGAAAGAATTATAAGTTTCATCTCTATATCCTTGTATTGTTCGACTGGTTGAGGTTGAAAGGGGATTTAGAAAGCATATATATATATACAGAAGGGATTGAAAGTTTGGGCACCCCAGGTAAAAATTTGTGCATTAAGAAGCCAAGAAAAGGTGGAAAAATCTCCAAAAGGCTTCAAATTACAGATTAGACATTCTTATAATATGTCAAAAAAAGTTAGATTTTTTTTCCCCATCATTTACACTTTCAAAATAACAGAAAACAAAAAAATGGCGTTTGCAAAAGTTTGGGCACCCTGCAGAGTTTATAGCATGCACCAGCATGCATCCTCACCACAAAAATCAGCGTTTGAAAATGAACATATAGACAAGCCTGATGCATTTTGGAAACAAGTTCTGTGGACCGATAAGGTTAAAGTAGAACTTTTTGGCCGGAATGAGCAAAGGTACGTTTGGAGAAGAAAGGGCACAGAATTTAATGAAAAGAACCCCTCTCCAACTGTTAAGCATGGGAGTGGATCAATCATGCTTTGGGGTTGTATTGCAGCCAGTGGCACAGGGAACATTTCACGAGTAGAAGGAAAAATGGATTCAATAAAATTTCAGCAAATTTTGGACGCTAACCATCAAGTTAAAGAGAGGATGGCTTCTACAAATGGACAATGATCCTAAACACACCTCAAAATCCACAGTGGATTACATCAAGAGGCGTAAACTGAAGGTTTTTCCATGGCCTTCACAATCTCCTGACCTCAACATAATTGAAAGTCTATGGATAGACCTTAAAAGAGCAGTGTGTGACAGACATCCCAGAAATCTCAAAGAACTGGAAGAGTTTTGTATGGAAGAATGGGCGAAGATACCTCAAACAAGAATTGAAAGACTCTTGGCTGGCTACAAAAAGTGTTTACAAGCTGTGATACTTGCCAAAGGGGGCAGTACAAGGGATTAACTCTGCAGACGCTATTTTTTTGTTTTCTGTCATTTTGAAAGTGTAAATGATGGAAATAAAAACTTTTTTGACATATCATAAGAATGTCTAATCTGTAATTTGATGCCTTTTGGAGATTTTTCCATTTTTTTCTTGGCTTCTTTATGCACATTAATGCAAATTTTTACCTGGGGTGCCCAAACTTTCGATCCCCACTGTATGTATGTGTATATATATGTATATGTGTATATATTTCTGTATATATATATATATATATATATATATATAATATATGTGTATATGTATGTGTATATATATGTGTGTATATATGTATATATATGTGTGTGTATATGTATGTATATATATGTGTGTATATATATGTATATATATATGTGTGTGTGTATGTATATACATATACGCAAATATTGAAATATTTGGAGTGTGTAGAGAGATCGACTTGATTACATCATTCATTCACTTCATGGGAGTGGGCAGGGCTAGTGATTTCCTCACTGCGACTTTCTGATTGGTGGAAATTTCTGTTCAGCATCATGGGTAATGTAGTTTTCGCTACGAATTCCACTGGTTAAAATAACGGGCTCGATTTAGAGCCTCAAAGCTCACAGTAGGGCTGTCTTTAATGTTTACAAGTTATTGTTAAAAATACATTTTATTTCTCCTATGGAGAAAATGAATGGAGTTTTGACTTCCCGTTGCGCTCTACACAGAGCACGGGTCTGGATTCTGCTCGTGTGTGATGAATTCAGCTTGTGTTCATCTGATTGTTGCCTTGTAAACTCTGATCCGTGGCTTGTTTTGGTTCTGGTTTGTCAGGAAGCCTTTTTCCTGCTCTAGGAAGCATGACATTCATAATTCTGCGGTGACTTCCCTAGTCTCACTTTTGTTTCTGAGTTCAGGATAAATAAACCGCTCTCGGCTCACATACGGCTCTACTTTTCTCCTCCTCAGACAGTTGTATTATGATATTTACTGTAGTTCATTTCAACCCTCATTATCATTCTGGCATCATTTCTCCATTAAACATCTTGGGCAAGATGCTTCGCCCTGCAAGTGCAGCAGTCGGAGCAGATACTCATGTTTAATTCATTTCGTTTTGTTCATTAAAAGCCTCTTTTATATAAACCGATTTAGGGCACTTCTCATTTTTTACTCTTTATATTGTCATAGGTTTATCTTTATTTCTAAATGCTTGCATCTTATCTTTGTGTCTTAATGGGGTTAATAATTCAACTTGTCCTTCCTTCTTTCTTCTGTCGAACACAAAAGGAGACGTTAAGCCGAATGTCTGAATCACTTTCCATGCAATGAAAGTTGAAAGGGATTTTTACTGTTAAGCCTCAAAAAAGTAAAAAGCATCAAAAGGTCATCATAATATTAACCCGTATATCTCATGCGCTATATTATAATTCTTCTGCATATGATACTTTATGAGGAACAGTCTGACATTTGAGTCATTAATCGCTATATAAAATATATATAATTATTTTATATAATGTGTGTATATATATATAAATATATATATATATATATATTTTTTAATATATAAAATATATATAATTATTAAAATATGTATGTATATATATATATATATATATATATATATATATATATATATATATATAAAATTGCTATATATATATATATATATATATATATATATATATATATATATATATATATATAATTGCTATATATATATATATATATATATATATATATATATAATTGCTATATATATATAATTGCTATATATATAAAATAATTACATTATTTTGCAGAAATTTTGTTAAGCATTTTTTGGTTTGTGTTCCACTGAAAAAAGGTTATAAAGGTTTGGAAAGACATGCGGATGCAGGTGAAGGTTTATTTTTAGGTGAACTATTCCTCTGATTTGGTTTTGTGGGTTTTTGTGCAATATTACATCTGTTATTACATCAGTGCGCTGACACTGCTTCATCCTCCGTTCTCTTGGCGTTCTGTGTGTAGTTATGGTGTCTGTGATTTTGTGAGAGTCACTGAAGGACGTCGGTCAACACGGCGAAGTGTCTGTCATCACAAATGTGAAATGACTGTGGGAAAACCTGCAGGACAGCAGAGTAACAGATAGAAACAACCACATGATCTCATAATGCACTTCAGCCCTGCGGCTTTGGACTCTTTTCATGTAAAGAAAACACCCTAGCATTGATTTTGAATTTCACATGGCTTTGAGATTGAGAAATCGATATGGTTATCTTCAGATATGAGAAGTCATTTATATCATGAGTGATCTTTCCCAGAAATCACTGCGGGTTTCCTCAGAGGCTGCTGTTGTTTTCCTGCATACCTGTGACGACGTTTGTGCTCGGTGACGTAAGAGTTTTGCTTGTCATGCATCAGATGGACCAGTAAATGAATCCGAATTCCCGTGACACACACTGATACGCTCCGTCTCATGGACGCTAATGAATCCGTCTGGACTTTGCAGGAACCCCAAGAATGTGTCTGAGCGCGTTTGGAGTGTCAACTCTCTAAAAATGTTAAGGAAAACAGTGTGTCTGCCAAGGATACATTAGCGGTGCGTCCCTCTCGAGGCGAGTCAATACTGGGGTTATTTAAAGTGCCATAAGACGGCCGGACTCTTCGCTTGCTTTCCTAAGTATCATAAAACACGTTCTGATCTCTGGAGGGGCTGAACACGTCGAATCCACACGAGCTCCGGAGAGACGGAGAGTTGAGAACGTGTTGGGAGGTTTTACTGTGAGACACACTGCAAAAAAAACCATGTTCTTTTCCTGTACAAATATCTAAAGAGACATTTCCTGGAGAAGCAAAATGACTGAAGATATTAAGTCTTGTTTAATGAGTAATATAAAAACATTTTTCGGTGCTTGTTTTAAACGTAAAGTACTTCATTTTGATATTTTTTCTTGAAAAGCAAATCATCATATCAGAATGATTTCTGAAGGATCATGTGACTCTGAAGACTGGAGGAATGATGCTGAAATTTCAGCTTTGATCACAGGAATAAATTACATTTACATGTATATATTTATGTAGAAAACAGCTATTTTAAAGTGTAATAATATTTCACATTTTTTACATTACTTTGATCAAATAAATGCAGCATTGGTGAGCAGAAGAGATTTTTTGTAAAAAACATAAATCTTACCCACCCCAAACTTTTGAATGGTAGTATAAATCTTTTAGATATTAAACAAATAGCTATTTATAATCATTTGGTTATTTTTACTTCTTAATTTTATACTGTTTTTTTTATATGTATTGCATGCAAGGTGTTCAGGAGGTTATTTATCTCATCGCAAACAAGAATTTTGCTCTTATAAATGATTTTATTATTACTTGTATCTCGACAGGCCTCACCAAGTTCAATAAAGGTGGTAGATTTATTTGTATATATACAGGTGCATCTCAATAAATTAGAATGTTGTGGAAAAGTTATTTTTTTCCAGTAATTCAACTAAAATTGTGAAACTTGTGTATTAAATAAATGCAATGCACACAGACTGAAGTAGTTTGTGTTTTGTTCTTTTAATTGTGATGACTTTGGCTCACATTTAACAAAAAGCCACCCATTCAACTCTCTCAACCAATTAGAATACTTCATAAGACCAATAATAATAATAATAAAAAATATTTTTAGTGAATTGTTGGCCTTCAAAATGGACCAACACCAGCAGATGACATTGCACCCCAAATAATCACAAACTGTGGAAACTTAACACTGGACTTCAAGCAAATTGGGCTATGAGCTTCTCCATCCTTCCTCCTGACTCTAGGACCTTGGTTTCCAAATGAAATACAAACCCTGCTCTCATTTGAAAAGAGGACTTTGGACAGTTCTTCTTCACCTTAGCCCAAGTAAGAAGCCTCTGATGTTGGCTGTGGTTCAGGAGTGGCTTAACTAGAGGAATATGACAACTGTAGCCAAATTCCTTGACACGTCTGTGTGTGGTGGCTCTTGATGCCTTGACCCCAGCCTCAGTCCATTCCTTGTGAAGTTTACCCAAATTCTTGAATCGATGTTGCTTGACAATCCTCATAAGACTGCGGTTCTCTCGGTCGGTTGTGCATCTTTTTTTTTTTTTTCCACACTTTATCCTTTCACTCAACTTTCTGTGAACATGCTTGGATACAGCACTCTGTGAACAGCCAGCTTCTTTGGCAATGAACATTTGTGGCTTACCCTCCTTGTGAAGAGTGTCAATGATTGTCCTCTGGACAACTGTCAGATCAGCAGTCTTCCCCATGATTGTGTAGCCTAGTGAACCTAACTGAGAGACCATTTTGAAGGCTCAGGAAAACTTTGAAGGTGTTTTGAGTTGATAAGCTGATTGGCATGTTACCGTATTCTAATTTGTTGCGATAGTGAATTGGTGGGTTTTTGTTAAATGTGAGCCAAAATCATCACAATTAAAAGAACCAAAGACTTCAACTACTTCAGTTTGTGTGCATTGAATTTATTTAATACACAAGTTTCACAATTGCAGTTGAATTACTGAAATAAATGAACTTTTCCATGACATTCTAATTCATTGAGATGCATAGATAGATAGATAGATAGATAGATCAAAACCTTTCCTACTTCCAGATAAAACTTGGAACTCTGCATCATGTTTGCTGCTTCAATTCAAATTCAGGAATTGAATTGGAATTCAAAAGACAATTTGAATTCATTTTTTAATGACAAAAACATTCTGTAAATTCAGCTCGATTTGCATGGAGAGCAGCATGCTCACATAAAAATAATGATGTGTGGAGCTGCACATGCACGGGCTGGTTAAGTTGGACCGTGGGTGGCTTGTTTAGCTTTTGCACATAAATGCACTGTTATTTTAGTATGAACTACTGCACATGATTACCATATTCCTGTACCTTGGTGTTTACATGGTACTTTAAAGTATAACACCTCAAAGAAAGTCATACTGTGGTACATGTCCAGAACCAATAGATCTTTGTGGCCCTTTGTTTTTGTGTTCATGCTGCTGTTGGTCTCAGAGTCATTCTTGTTTTTGTGTAATCGTGCCTGTCGTCGCTTCAAGACTCTCCTAACACACACTTGCGCTCCAGAGCTAAATCTGCTTCATGTCCAAGGTCAATGTTAGTCCATATGAAATATGTTATTTTGGTTAGCTGTTCCTAGTAACCTGATATTATAGAAAAACACAGGGGCTGGAGAAATTCAGCCGTGGAGGTTGGAAATCATGGAGCTGTCCGCTCTGGATGTTTGTAATAGTTGAGATTGTGATCTTTACTCGACGTGGTCCCTGTGATTGGTGCCTGCGGACCGCTGTAATTCAGCGTATTTTTATTCTGTCGCTCGTATAATAATAGAGCAGTGCAGGGTGTGTGGAGATGGGGTTCAGATCACCAACGGGAGCGTCGAGTTAATGCTGTGTATGTGAATGATGTCAAAACACTGAAAGAACCCACAGACAAGCTGCTGGACACACTAAACCCAAACACAGCCTTTAGAACAAAATAATGAACTCTAAGCTTCATTAGAAACAGCATGTAAATGTTGTCGTTGCATATGTACCGGAATGCAATCAGAAATAGAAACTGCTTTTTTAGTCAAATTTTGTGTAATAATATCTTGACATTAGGCCATTTGCTCAAATAATGAACTAAGACAGAGATCTTCTATCTATCTATCTGTCCGTTTATACTCCATCCAGCCATCCATCTGTTCATCCGTCCATCCATAATAACATCTATCCATCGGTCCATCCATCCATCCATCCATCCATCCACCTATCCAGCCATACATCTGTTCATCTGTCCATCCATAATAACATCTATCCGTCTGTCTATCCATCCATCCATCCTCCATCCATCTATCCAGCCATCCATCTGTTCATCCGTCCATCCATAATAACATCTATCCGTCTGTCTATCTATCCATCCTTCATCCATCTATCCAGCCATTCATCTGTTCATCTGTCCATCCATAATAACATCTATACGTCTGTCTATCCATCCATCCATCCATCCTCCATCCATCTATCCAGCCATCCATCTGTTCATCTGTCCATCCATAATAACATCTATCCGTCTGTCTATCCATCCATCCATCCTCCATCCGTCTATCCAGCCGTCCACCCTCATCCATCCATCTATCCAGCCATACATCTGTTCATCCGTCCATCCATAATAACATCTATCCGTCTGTCTATCTATCCATCCTTCATCCATCTATCCAGCCATACATCTGTTCATCCGTCCATCCATAATAACATCTATCCGTCTGTCTATCTATCCATCCTTCATCCATCTATCCAGCCATCCATCTGTTCATCTGTCCATCCATAATAACATCTATACGTCTGTCTATCCATCCATCCATCCTCCATCCATCTATCCAGCCATCCATCTGTTCATCTGTCCATCCATAATAACATCTATACGTCTGTCTATCCATCCATCCATCCTCCATCCATCTATCCAGCCATCCATCTGTTCATCTGTCCATCCATAATAACATCTATACGTCTGTCTATCCATCCATCCATCCTCCCATCTATCCAGCCATCCATCTGTTCATCTGTCCATCCATAATAACATCTATCTGTCTGTCTGTCTATCCATCCATCCATCCTCCATCCATCTATCCAGCCATCCATCTGTTCATCTGTCCATCCATAATAACATCTATCCGTCTGTCTATCCATCCATCCATCCATCCTTCATCCATCTATCCAGCCATCCATCTGTTCATCTGTCCATCCATAATAACATCTATCCGTCTGTCTATCCATCCATCCATCCTCCATCCATCTATCCAGCCATCCATTTGTTCATCCGTCCATCCATAATAGCATCTATTCGTCTGTCTATCCATCCATCCATCCTCCATCTATCCATCCAGCCATCCATCTGTTCATCCGTCCATCCATAATAACATCTGTATGTCAATCCATCATCCATCTTTCATCCATCCATCCAGCCATCCATCTGTTCATCTGTCCATCCATAATAACATCGATCCATCCCTCCATCCATCCATCTGAAAACTGGGTTTGTCTAACAATATCTATCTTTCCCTTTTGTAGAACACAAGAATGTTTTTTAATAAATGCAGACAATTTTTTTTACTGACTATTATGCAGAATATAAGATGGTAAATATTTAAGTACAGTACAATATTAATGCAATATACTGTATAATATGACATAAGGATTGATTTTACCCCAAATTTTACATATCGGACATAAAATTGTAACTGGAAATCCAATGTTTATGAGAATTCTCTTTCCTGTTGCTTCCAGCAGTCTGTAAAAAAAAAAAAAATCAGATTTCATGTTGAATGTGTTTGTAGTCAATCACACAGCTCTTTCTCATGTTAGATGCGTTTTATATGTAATTCACTGCATTCTCACTGAGCACCAATGCTGTCACTCAGTTGGTGTAACTCCAGTGACTCCGCCTTCTGTGATGATGCATACCCTCTATTGACCTTGATGATTCCATAAAGAACATTTAACATCCATGGAATCTTTCCATTGCACAAAAGGTTCTTGTTCTTCAAGTAAAATAAAATGTTCTGTTAAGAACTGTTCACTGAAATGTTCTTTGGGGAACCAAAAATGGTTCTTCTATGGCATTGTGGAAAACCCAATTTGGAACCTTTATTTTTAAGAGTGATAATGCATGTGTTGGCAAATATATATTTTATGTAAGCAGAAATATTGCATATTGTGCACAGTTCCCTGCATACTACTCCTAGAAAAAGAGTAAGAGTAGTTTGATATACACATTCACATTTGTCTTTTAAAAAGGAAGGTCTTCCTGATATTGGACTTTGCATACTGTATATGGCAATATCAGACAGCAATTGTGTGTGTGTGTGTGTCATAACCTTTAACTGCTGGAAGAAATCACACACAAAGAGTGTAATGACATAGACCATTTGCTCCAGCGGTTCAAGAAAGACGATATTTAATTTGTCCCCGCACTCTCTCTCTCTACTTATCCTTGGAGAACAAAATTGATATTGTAAATAGAAAGTTGGAAGGATACTGTAGAGTTTTGGCATGCACTGTTTACATAATGTACAATTATGTTTTGCCTGCCATTTCCTGGATGTTAGACAGAGGCCTGGAAAAGGCATGTGGGAGCGAAGGACCTCGTGCTCCGCACCACGACACGCTCCGCTTTGCACAAACACTGAACTGGCTGTCAGCGCCGCAGTACGTGCGCTCATAGGCTCAGAGGCGGAGGAATAATGCGCTCGATTCTGCAGCACACAGACTGAGCAACAAAACTGGGGTTCTGGTTAATAATATAACATGTCAGATATCTCATTGTGACTTTCACAGCATCATACAATTATATTTTAACATGTTATGTTCTGGAAATCACTAGTGACAGTCTTCTCATATTAATTCATTTTTCTGGACTAATTTCATTGCTGCTGGAAGCGTCTTAACTATTAATATGCTAATTCATTGATAAACCAATAGGTCACCATGGGCATACATTTCAAATCGTTCATTAAAATATCAGAGAAATTTTTATATATCTATATATATGTATGTGTGTGTGTGTGTGTGTATATATGTATATATATATATATATATATATGCATGTAGATGTATATATGTGTGTGTATATATATATATATATATATATATATATATATATATATATATATATATGTATATATATATATGTGTATGTATGTATGTATATGTATATATATATATGCATGTATATGTATATATATATGTGTATATGTATATGCATGTGTATATATATGTGTGTGTATATATGTATATATATGTGTATATATATATATATATATATATATATATATATATATATATATATATATATATATATATGTGTGTGTGTGTGTGTATATGTATATCAAAAATCTAAAATATTAATACGTTGTTGAACATTTAAAATCTGAATTCCATAAAAATTGTTGAAAATAATTAAATATTTAAAAAGATTATATAGCAAAAATATAAAGGATTAATACATGGTTAAATCACTTTGATTTAAGGTTTAAAATTTCAAAGATATTGAAATATATATATATATATATATAAGACCTGTCTCTCACTCCAAAGCCCCGCCCTCCACAGACTGCCAGCCAATCGAATGCCAGACGCAGTGAGTGACAAGCAGAGAGCACTTCCGATCCATGTGATTACTTAGTTTTATGTGTGATTATTACTGGGGGTTTGTGTTTGAGCGATATTTAAAATCATTTTGCGTTGTCTTTGTCATGTGTGTCACTGCTGTGTCCTGAAGGCCACGTGAGACTGAAACTGCCTCATCAGCTGTTCGAATGCCGCATTGAGTGTGCAACGGAGGCGATCTGTATGACTCGCGCATGATCACCATGAGAGATGCATGACCTTCATTATATGTGTTTGTGTGCGTTGGGAATCGCACAAGGGTCCTGTCGTGCATGTAAAGTAGACCCGCACATGCTGATATAATATAATGTCCTGTCTAGCAAACAGAATCATTTTTACATGGTTTGTTGGCTGACAAGCTGCATGCAGTTTCAGGTACACGTCATGATATAATTATAGTGTCTTTAGGACCAAAAACAATCATAATTTAATATTTGATTAAATATGCACCTTAAATACAATATAAGTTGCTTTGGATAAAACTGTGATCATCATAACTAGTTTAAACAACTTCATATCCAGAGAAAGTGTTGCTGGAGAAGTTTTGTTTTCAACGCGCTGACCACAAATACCCCAACAATATAAAGCAGGCAGGAGATTTACAGTCATATAAATTTTCCCCGTGGCTGTAAAGATGATGGTGTGTGTGTGTGTGTGTAAATCCTCAGATGGCAGCGGTTCGCCTGTATTTATGGCTTTGTGTTGTTGTGTCTCCTCAGGATCCTGAGCAACAATAAGATCTCGACACTGAAGAATAACTCTTTCCTCGGCCTGAGAGCTCTGGAGAGACTGTGAGTACAATCACCATTTCCATCCCATTATAGATCTGTGTAGAAGAGACGTAGCGGGCCTGGAGATTTGGCTCCGAGTCATGTAGAAATGTATATATCAATAACTATATGATATGAGGCCCATCAATCACTAGAAATATGTGTTTTCATATCTGCTTCTAGTTCCAGGTGATTATCAGGTGTAAAGGTCTGTGTTTCAACACACATATATCAGTATTATCCAGATATCCGGAGGAGCCGCCTGAAGCAAATGGAAGGAACAGTTCACCTGAACGCCTGATATGAACCCTATAAAGTGACAAAAAGAATCAATAGCCATAAAAAATTGAAATGTGTGCATATATATATAATATATGGTATGATATAGTGAGAATATGGAGCTCTATTGTACGTTTCAAGGTAAAGAAGTCTTTGGTTTGACCCTGTCTGAGGTCATCCTTCATCACTCCTTTATTCAAGCTCTTATCATCCGTCCACAGCTGCTGATATTTTGCTGTCCGTGAGTTTCACCATGCAGAGTCAAAGCAGATAGAAATGATCAGATACATGCAAAGGGCAGGCGGCTTTTATTGAGTACCTGTGTCAATGATGTCAGCTGCATGTGTGGGAATTCTGTGGCATTTCCGTGCATCCCAACTTCACCGTGATCTGTCAATCTCACTAGCCGAGCCACAGGTCACTTTCATGCACTGGACGTCACTTTGGGTGATTGCATTACGTCATTTGGAGGAGGAAACCATAGCAACAGTTTTATGGTCTGAAAAAGACATTTGAATGTATTAATATATACAATATATATACAATATAATGCATTACAATTAATAGAATAATGTATTAATATTAATGATATATAATAGCAATAATTTTCTGGTGGGTGATTTATATATATATATATATGTGTGTGTGTGTGTATATATAAAATATTATATAATTATAATATATAATTATATTGTAATTATTATAATACATATAATACATTTAACATAATAGTTATAATAGTAAATAGTTAATATAATAAATATTAACAATATATAATAGCAACATGTTTCAGTAGGATGAGTGTATTATATAAAAGTAATATTAATATATTATAATAATATATTATAAATTAATATCAATAAAAAAAGAAAGTTTTTCAGTAGGATGAGTATATTTAATATAGTAAAGTAATATTAATATATTATAAATTAATACCAATAAACATATTCATAATAACAGCAGTTTTTCAATAGGATGAGTGCGTTTCATGTATTAAAGTAATATTAATATATACTCTATTATAATTCCTATATAAATATTAAATAATATGCAATATCAAGAGGTATCTGTTGGTATATTTAATATATTAAAGTAATATTAATATATTATAATTCGCATAATATATTAGCGTTCATAAAATAAGAGCAACAGTTTTCTGGTGGGATAAGTATATTTATTAAAGTAATATTAATGTATTACTCTGATATGTATTCAAAATCATATAATTTATTTATTATTTTAAAGTAATATTAATATATTAAATAAATAAAAAATCAGTATTGCACGGTGCACCAACAGAATTTAATTATTGTAATTATTTATCTCTTAAATCTTTTGATTGATGTTGAACAACAACAATAACAACAAAAAATTACATCAATAATTTAGTGGAAGTATTTTGAGTAACAGGTACTTCCTCTGTATAAATAAATGACACTGTTGAGGTTTACAGTGTAGCTAAACATGTCACAAAAACAATGAAATAGCCGGAAAAAGCGATTCCTTTTTGAAGCGAAGTGGTTGTGCGGTGGTTTTACTGAGGACATTCCAGACTTTTCAGCACAGTGATTTAGACATGATCACAGGCGCAGGAAGTTGACGATATGCCGAATCAAACTAGTAGCCGAAAATTGAATCTCAGCATTACAGAAATGCATGGTTGTTTTCTTAAACTTGTTTTCACTTCATTTCAAATGGACCGACAGTTTTGTTTTCCCTGAAGGAAGTGCGGTGTGTGAGATTCCTGTGTGAAGCTCGCAGGAGGTTCGACTGTCTGCCTCTGGTAAATGAGGTGCCGTTTGGACTGAGGCGAGCTCAGTCCCTCTCCAGAGCCACATCAGTATTCATTCAGCTGCTACTTCCTGTCTGAATGTGTCCGTCAGACGAGCTGCTCAAGGATCCTTCTGTGGCTCTCGCTGGTTTTTTGTCTTTGCTGTTGACAGGGTCTGTTTGAGACCAGCTGCTGGTTTAATGCTTCGAGCTGCTCAGCATCTTTTCATGAGGATCCTGCAAATGTGATGAATGGATTCAGTGAGAGGAAATATGTGCCTGTATTTATTACCATTTATATCAGTTAATTGGGTCATTGCAAATTGTTACTAATTACTAAAAAAAAGACCCAGTTTAATATTTAAAGGTCAGTTTAATCAGAACAGAGCCATCAAAGATGAATTTATGATAAAATATCTAAAGTGAATGCTGATTTTATGCTTTCTCTACTGCAGAAATTTCAATTAATTATATGATTCATTGCAATATGATTATATTGATATTAACATTAATAACTGACCAAAATGTGTTTTCTAGTTAGCAGACGGCATCTCTCCCTCCCTCCAGCCATCCATCTGTGACCCCTCACCCATGTCCTACTCGTCCGCTCTGTACGGGCCTCGAACCCAGGTCTCTGGCGTAGGTGTCGGACGCTCTAACAAGGAGGCTAAAGGCTGCAACCTCTAGTGCCAGTCTCTTGAGATCAGAGGAGTGAGGTTTACTCGCACAGTGACTACTAGCTGGCCTCCATTACAGATCCATCCATCCATCCCTCCATCCATCCGTCTTCATCCATTCGTCCATCATCTCTCCCTCCCTCCTTCCATCCATTCACCCATCCCTCCTTCCATCATCCATCCAACCCTCCCTCCATCCATGATCTCTCCATCCATCTCTCCATCCATCCATCCAGCCATCCATCCCTCCTTCCAATATCCATTCGTCCATCCATCCATCCATCCATCCATCCATCCATCCATAATCTCTCCATCTATCTCTCCATCCAGCCATCCATCCATCCATCATACCTCCATCTGTCCATTCATCCATGCCTCCTTCCATCATCCATCCATCCCTCTCCATCATCCATTCATCAATCTGTCTGCTCATCCATTCATCCATCCATCCATCCATCATTCTTCCATCCATCTCTCCAGCCATCCCTCCTCCAGCCATCCATCTATCATCTTTCCCTCCCTCCATCCATCATTTCTCCATTCATCCCTCCATCCATCCATTTATCATCTCTCCATCATGCCTTCATTCATCATCCTTCCATCCATCCATCTCTTCAGCCATCCCTCCAGCCATCCATCCATCATCCCTCCATCTGTCCATCATCCATCTGTCATCCTTCCCTCCCTCCATCTATCATCTCTCCATTCATTCCTCCATCCATCCATTTATCATCTCTCCATGATCCATTATCCCTTCATCCATCATCCTTCCATCAATCCATCATCTCTCCATCTATCTCTTCAGCCATTCATCCATCATCCCTCCATCTGTCCATCCATCCCTCCGTCCAATATTCATCCATCCCTCCCTCCATCCAATATCCATCCATTCCTCCCTCCATCATCCATTCGTCCATCCGTCTGCCCGTCTATTCATCATCCATCCATCCATCCATCATTTCTCCATTCATATCTCCAGCCATCCCTCCAGCCAGCCAGCCATCCATCATACCTCCATCTGTCCATCCATCCATGCCTCCTTCAATCATCCATCCATAACTCCTTCCATCATCCATTCGTCCATCCGTTTACCCGTCCATTCAGCATCCATCCATTAATCATCCTTCCATCCATCCATCTCTCCATCATCCTTCTCTCTCTCCATTTATCATCTCTCCATCATCCATCATCCCTCCAGCCATCCATCATCCCTCCATCAGTCCATTATCCATCTATCATCCTTCCCTCCCTCCTTCCATCATTAATCCCTTCATCTCTCCGTCATCCCTTCATCCATCCATCCATTTTCAAAATGGTGATTAGCATTAATTCTTAAAAGACTTTAGCTCTCAGGGCTCTCTCCTGAATTTAAAGTGTAATAGACCACAATCACATGCATGAAACGGTTTACATTATTTTTCATCTTCATGTCACGTTCATTGAGATAGCAGTGAAAGAGCAGGTTTGGGCCTGAGAGATAGTCAACCATAAATCTGGCTAGTCAAGCAGCTCCACTGAGAGCTCTTTATAATGGCTGACCCTGTTATTGGAAGGAAACTGCAACAGGAAGTGGACTTTTAGACCGTGATGTCACAACGGACGCTTAGGTGACCTTTTTACACCAGCTTGGTTTCCTGTCCGACTCAAAACAGCAGCAGCAATTGTAGACGTTGTTGTTGTTGTGTGTCTGTGTGTGTGTTTCTTTTTGTCTCTAAATAGCATCTTTATTTACAGTCACAATTAGACTGATGAGATCTGGCTCAGTTAGTAGGAAACACACCGGAGCTCTGACCCCAATCTTGCTTCAGCGTCACCGTCATTACCAGTAACTCAGCATCATTACACAATAAAAGCCCTTTCAGTGCTTGTGCCATTATGACTGAAAGTTTTATTTGACTCTTTTGGAGGAAGTCTTCATTGTTCACCGTCTGCTCATTCACTTGAGAAAACTGTAGAAAGTTCTCAGCGTTTTCATGAATGAATGAACTTTGTCTCGGATGTTTCCAGTAAAAATTCCCCAGTAAGGAATCCAGTGAAAGTATAGAGCTACAAAATACATGTCCACAGCAGCTCAAACCATTCGGCTTCTGGAGAATATGATGAGAAATGTTCACATTAAGACCTTTTATTGCAGACGTAGTTTCTGAGCACATTTTGAGAGATTGTTGAGGTTTTTGCTGAAAACTTGAAACTCCTCTTGCTCTCACTGCTAAGAGAAACAGTTGAGATACCCGTTTATAATATTATAAGATTTCTTTTTAATTTAAAGATTTCACACGTGTTACTTTTTTTTCCAAGCAACAAAAGCACGTCAACTTTGGTTTTCAATTTAATTGAGATAAAAATATTTTTCAATATTTTTCAAGTCTCTCGTCATAATTTTGCCGCCTTAAAAACTGTTTAAAGTTGCTCATTTTTTGTAATCAATCACTGTCCAGCTCCAAATCACTGAAGGGGCCAATCAGAGTTCAGCCTCACCTCTAGCCCCGCCTCCTTTGTGATTTGCCTCTCCTACTGGTTGTTGAAGCAGCATTTGAATGCAGCAGCTGGACATGATGTGACACTTTACAGAAGCACGTTTAGACATTTAGTCTTTCTCAACAGACGCTAGATTGTTTAAACATGTAGTTCTTTCTCAACATGACGTGGTGTTTTAGTGAAATCATCCCCCTCAGAAGTGTCATTAAAACGCTGCTGGATTCTCACTAATGAGAGACTTTCAGCTCTGCTCTCTGTCAAACTCTTCCAGAGCGTCTGCTGTTTGTTAGTTTAGGTTAATCTACTCATACGCTCCATTAATTGTCTTGAAGAAACACACATTCTTTCCATTCCGGCACGTTTCCGAAAGGCCTACACATGTGAGCGTGACGATTAGGGTGTAAATCTACACATTAGTGTCATGTGCGAGCCACGCCGCCACCTTGAGCTCAGGCTGAATGGATTCCCCGGTAGATATCATGTGTGACGGAAGAAAATGACTGGCTGGTGAAGTTTATCAGGAGTTTAACTCTCTGCTGAGCCCATAAAGTCAGGATAGACATGAGGAAATCATCTGGATGTCAAACAAGCTTTAATGTGAAAAACTTTACAGCAGTGAGTCAAACCAGCTAAGAGTCTCTTATGCTGCAAAACATGATTTTCTCACTTAGTATTTTTGTTTTGTTTTCAAGTATATAATATCTATTTAAAAATAAATAAATAATAATAATAATCAAGGCATTTAATTGAGAAGGAAAATGAAAATTAAGTGAATTTATTCTTAAAACGAATGATCACATTTTTTCCTTCCATTTTTAAATTTATTTTACTTTTTAAAAATGTTTTAATGATTTTATTTATTAAGTATTTTTTTGTGTTCCATATGTAGTAATAATAATAAAAACATTTTAAAATAAAAAATAATTTAAAAAATATTTAAATAAATAAATGAATAAATAAATTATATATATATATATATATATATATATATATATATATATATATAACAATCTTAAGCAATTAATTTTTGCTTTCCAAAAAAAAGATTAAAAAAAAATTTCTTTGTTTAAATAAGAAAAAAATGATCATTATTTTCCCTATGTTTATTTTCCTGACCTCACTGACAGACATTTTTTTTTCTTGTTTTAAACAAACTCATTTTATTTTGATTTAATTTTAAACAATTTAGTCATTTTGCTTATCTAGTAAATGTATCTTGATTTACGAATGTTTAGATATGGAAAACAAGCCAGAAATACTGAGGAAGAACATCCGTTTTTGCAGTTGTAGTAAATTGTCCTTTTTATTCTGTATTAAATGAATTAAAGAAACCCTAATAATGCAAATAATTTTGAAATATGCCTTTGCGTCTTAATCAACACAGATCCCTATCAGATGATTCGTGGCACTTTTAAGAGCATGAAATATTGCGTATTGCGTCTTTTTTGAAAGATGGCATGCAGACTCTTTTCCTTTTAAGCTGTGGAAACAAGTGGGATGAACAGAAAAGTTTAATGGTGCTGAACACAAGTGTTTCCGAACTTACCGTTTCACTGGAGTCACACACCATTTGAGCCGGACAGAAGCCATTTATCAGCAGTAATGACCGTCACACTTGAGCGTTAAATATTTCACATTAACCACATTTAATCAATCCAAAAGTGCTGAGAAGTGTGATTTATAACAAGATGAATGATTTGAAATGCATATCTGGGGTGTTTTGTTTTTGAAAAGCTTCTAAAAGCATTCAGTTGTTGCTAGTTGCTTCGCAAATAACCAAACAGGAAACCAGAAGGCCTCCGATCTTCCAAGAAAGAAGGATTACGAAAGGTCAGAAGTCTGTCGGTTTGTCCGCAGATGTGTGTGAGCTGGACTCATTGTGTGCAGACATGTGGAGGGTCTCCTGTCACTCCCCTCAGACACGGGAAACACACCGCGACACAATTTCAGGAAGTTTGTTTTGGCCTCGGAGGAAAGCCGGGAGTCATATCATGATGCCGCGTCATGTATTTTTAGTGCACTTGGACTGAGAGAGAGCTCCGAGGCGTTTATGTGTGGCTGGAAGTGTGGCGTTATACAATTTAAGAAGAGAAATTGTATATGGAACCTTAAAGGGTCCCATCAGGTGCTTCATATAGAACCTTTTAGGGCTCTCCAACATTTTATGGACTTAGTTTGAATGAATTTTTCTTTTTTATTACATTTTATGAAGTAAACTGCTCGTAAACATCCTTTACCACTAAAATAATTTGAAATGATCATTAAACACGAATGCGATGCGATCATTTAAGACATTTCTCTTTGTATTGAACCTTTGGGGCATAAAGGGTTCTTTAAAATGAGTCAAGAACCTTATTTTTTGTGCATAATAATATAGATGGGATTTTTAAATAGTGCAAGATATATATACGCGTCACTTTTGATCAAATTTTAAATTGTGCTTGCTGAATAAAATAATTTCTTTAAAAAAATTAAAGAAATCGTACTGACCCAGAACTTTTGTTGGATAGTGTTTGTTTATTAATACAGTGATCTTTCGCTCAGAGTCAGACTGCTTTGTCATGTATGTCTCTGTTCTCTCACTGATGTATCTTCTCTCTCTCTTTCTCTCTCTCTGTCTTTAGGGATCTCAGAAGTAATCTCATCAGCAGAATCGCCCCCGGTGCGTTTCATGGCCTGACGGCTCTGAAGAGATTGTAAGTATGATTATGACCTCGGAAATAAGCATGAAAACCTGCAATCGTCATGTTTTCTCAGCGTTTCTAGAATTGCAATCTCTCATCACATGACAAACAGTTTTCATTGCAATCAAGGGATCGCTTACTGTCCACAATCCCATATCCCACATCCAATATGTTCTGACTGGATGTGAAAATACTTGATTCTGGACACAGAAACCCTTTAGATTTAAATTAAGACATATACCCCCAGTTTCACAGACAAGGCTTTAGATGGTGTCAGACTCAAGACGCATGTTTCAGCTATCTTAACTGAAAGCCACTTTTAATTAAACTAATACTAATTAAACTAATTGAACCAATACCTAATCCTAGTTTAGGCTAAGCCCTGTCTGTGAAACCAGGCCTAAAGGATTATTTATATTATACAAAACATTTTTGGTCGTTATTTTTTTACTGTGTTTCTTCACTCAGTACAAATTTCTAAACATTCTTAAAATAATAATAATAATAATAATAATAATAATAAATAAATTTAAAAAAAACGAGAAGCAACATGACTTCAGTTATTAAGTTTTCTATAAAAGTTAGAGTTTTAGGTCAGCTTAGGTCAGCAAAAATAATCTTAATTTCTCTTTGTATTTCTGACCCCCATTGGAAGATATTTGTTCTTGTTTTAAGCATAAACTAATTTAATTTTCATATGTTTTTTTAATATGTGAAGTCATTTTGCTTCTCCAGAAATTGTATCTTGATTTAAGAATGTCTAGATATTTGTGCTGCAAATACTTCACTGTATGGTGAAAAACTACTGTAAGTTTTAGAGCTCTCAACTTTCTTTCCAGTCCAGATCAAATATTTAATGAAGCTGCAAAAATGATCTTGGCAACTTTTTCACGTCACACAAACAAATCACATTACAAATTTTAGGATATTGCATAAAAAAAAACTAGTCAAAGGTGTGAATAAAAATGCTTAAATGACTATTTTTCCCCCCATTTGATAAGAAGACATGTTCATAAACTGATGAAAACATTTCTTCCTGAACATGTCATGAGTCACGTGACTGAATAATTTACTCGTTCGAGTTCTGCCGAGCTCATTCTTTCTAAACCGCGAATCATTATGACATTTATTTTGTTTCATTTGACAGGAAATGGAAATGAATAATATTTGCATAAAACGGTGTTAAAAAATGCACTTTAGTTTGGGTGATTCTCAAAGTTTTTCAGAACTATTTGCAGTAAAAGTAAATTAAAGACGAATGGAACGTTCCATTTGATCATTTTCCTAACACAATTGGAACGCTACTTTTGAATGTTCTCTGAAAGTTGCAACATTTTAAAAAACCGTTTGGCAAACCTCCAACTAAAACATTCCACGAACGGTGCGTTAACGTTTCGAGAACATTATTAAAGACCGCTTTCGACATTACTGGAAGAATGCTTGTTCAAAACTTTGAGAAAGCCACTTTTGCCACAACTTTAGCAAAAGTTCTGAGAACATTCCCTGTTAGTTGGGATAGCTGGGAAAATGTGTTCTTAAACTTTTACGTTTGATCCCCCATTTGTGAATATTAGGTCACATCTTTATGCAACACCCTTCAGAATCAGAGTCGAAGCCGATCTGAAGGTTAATTCTGTTGTGAAGAGGCTTTTAGCATCTCGACGAACAGATGTGGCAGGAGAAACGGGAGCCGTGTGGACGGTTTAATGTGACACTGATTGGTGGATTTGAGCGGCTGATTGTGGATGTGTGTGTGCCAGGCTTCTGTACGCGTATAATTTAAGCGGCAGGTCTAATTTAAGAGCTCGCAACCGATGATTACAGCACTGAACTGAACCGCTCCCACTGCACCGCAGCAGCGCATGTTTCTCATTACAGCGGGCATGAAACCACACACACACACACGCACACACAAACAACACACCACAGCTGCCGAGTTATGCTTCACGTCGAGTTATTGAATGGAAGGTTTGTTCGTATCACTGGAGGTTCGCCGCTGCGGTTGCCAAACGGTCAGGATCTGCGCCGGTCGTGGGTTCAGTCTCAAGTAGGAGTAATTGGCGAGTTACTAAGATTAGAGTCCAGCTCCTAAAGCACTTAACCCTTATTTTCCTCAAGGGTCCCGTTACCTCAGTGAACGTCTCTTCAGATGAAATGTGCCTGATAAAGAGTAACCGGTTCATTTATGAATGCAGAAACCGGGTGCTCAGCGGTTGCTCTTTCATTACTCGAGTGATTTAATGTAAACTCTGTCTCGGATGTTTCTCGTACCAATTTTATCAACAGAAATAAAAATACAGAAAGTCAATAGTTCGCATAGTCATATAATAGTCAGATCGTTTGGTCTTGGAAGCAGTGCTGTTGTTGTTGGGAACTGAAACTTTAATAATTTTTTGAATGATTATGCTGACATAAATTAAAATCAAATAAAAAAATAAAAAATAAATCAAATCCAATATAAATACTTAAAATACTTAAAAACTTAAACTTTA